>CM048748.1:180221021-180441021 GCA_026315105.1 Locusta migratoria
TTTGTAGTTGTTGATATTTTGTTGTATATGTAAATAGTGAATTGAGATAAACTCAGACTTGTTATTTAAATTTGAGGTAAAATGAAATAAATGCTCACTACATGAAGAACAGACAAATTATTTAAATAAAAAAGAATAAAATAGTGACAGAAAGTGCATAACAACACTTGTTCATACAGAAATTGTTGACATAGAAGCATACAAATATAAATTTACGAGGAAATGAATCACATGATCAACTCTAGTTCAAACGGCAGGTAGTTTGGACAGCAACCATTACATTACTGAGGAGGCTGGGGCACGTGTTCTATCTTTGAGTTGTCCTTGTCACTGTGGTACAACATGATAACATGACACTGGACAGTATCCCTTCCCTTCTAAGCTATCTCGATGCAGAGGATGTTCAACTTTATTCGAGCCACCATGTACAGCAGCTAGCCCACACACTGGGACACCTAAGACCTCCAAAGCTCGAAACGGCACGAAACTGTGTTTTGAATAAAGACATTCGTCAGGGCAGTGGTGTGTGTCACTACCATGCAAAACGTTGCATTGTACCTGAAGGTTTTCTGCTCTTTAATTGTGTTTTACTAATATGCTTAATCTGAGCTGCTCTGCAGATTTCAAAGTGGGACAACGAATTTACATGTACAAATTCACTTAACCCACACCAGAAGCAGCCAGAGACTAGAAATAAAATTTGCAATGGAATGCACGCCAGTCCCAGATGGGCTCAGCCAAATCTGACTCAGACCTAATTAAAATTGAAGAGGGGTGCTAAGGGAAACAGAAAATTCAATTAACAATTTATGCATTCCGAATACGCTTAAGAAATGGGGAAACCAGCTAAAAACATTAAAAGCACACACACCAAACATTTAAAACAGGGAAATATTAACAATAAAATTAATAAACGGCTCATTTGATTTCCCACCTTTCATGAAATTTTCTTATTAAGAGAAAAGGGGTAGATTCGGGTGAGTAGACACACATTCATTCACACGCACTCACCAAAGCTCACACGACACTTACTCAAACAGCGGCCAGCATCTGCAGCAGTGGATTATTGGAGGAGATCAGCTAGCTTGAAACACGTGCAAATATTAAAATAAAAATCTTGAAACGTGGTTGATCACCTGTTTCTGAACTGGTTCATAACTCTCAAAGTGTGAAATAAATATAAATAAAATCAGCGCACACGGAATAATTCAATGAATATGACCGAAATGTAAACATGGTTCGCCTGAAGGGCTTTAAAGCAACTTGATGACCAGTATCGGGTACACAATAAGCAGTCTACGTGGCATGACTAACAGGCAAAGAAAGTTCGTTACAATTTAAATAATGCACAACGAAACTCACCGCGAAAGCAAGGTAGTGGAATTGCATTGCTTAATCATAGTTACGAACCAGTCTAATCATTAGTAAAGAATGAAATTCTAACAAGAACAAAGGCACACGTGGTTCGACTATCTTTAACACATGTTAGGTAAAAAATTTTGACCACTACAGACGGTAGCTCTAACTGAATGATTCATCGCGTATCCCGCACAAAATACTCGAACAGTTTAAGAGTACTGCGAGCATTTCGAATCATAATCCAACACCACACTAAGAAAATCTCAACCTCGGTCCACAGACCACCAGTACAGCTTACCACCTTACCTCAAGAGTCTCTCTCGGTATAATGCGTAATCAATGGCGTGTTCTGGGCTACTAGTGGCGAACGAGTCTTTAATTGCTTTAATTGGGGGGGGGGGGGTTGTCCAGTGTCCGAAAGAAGAAGGTTAGCTATGGTCACAAAGCATCTTTGCAGGTCGCTACTCAAGAGCTACTTTGGGCCAAGTATAGCATCGCTGCAGTAGCGTGGGATGTAGCAGACGATCCTTCGGATACATGCAGAGATATAATTAACGCGTCTACAGCGTGCGGGGCAGCACTCTACGTCAATCCGGCGACGTGCAAGGCTAGAGACACATTCCACACACACCCAACAATTCAAAGGCGATGTTAGTTTAGGAGAACACAATTTAACACATAAAATATTATGAAAGTATTAAAGTATTTAAAGAAGAAGACGCGATGCTGGGGCGTCATGTAATGGTTGCATAAGTAAGTTACATAGTTGTATAACAACATAATAAAGAAAATTTACTCACTGAATAACATGAAAGAGGTTTACAGCATTATGTGGACGTGTTTCATAATTCAAGTAACATTTTAAAAGAGAGAAACGAAGTAACAAGATATCAATAACATAGGAAGGATATTATATGTAATTTAATGGCGTCAGTGTGTCATTACATATTCAGTCAGCAACGCCAAACACTATCTGCTTAAGGTACTTATAATAGCGCGAAACATACATATATAGCAGTACCACATAAGTGAAAGTGCTTATATTATTCCTCACGGGATTTCGATGAACTGATTACAACAAAGTGGGAGAAAACAGTGTGCACACCTCACTAAAGCCACTTTGTCACATTCCGAATCACTTTCGCATTCATGTCACACCCTGGCTTTCGCCAAGCATATTTCAAACACAGATTTATACATAGGTGCATCAAATTTATTGTAGATCACATAATGAAATTTAACGATGAAATAACGATAATCTACCTTCAATTGTGGTTTGCAGATTGTAGTCTTACAAAATAAGTAAACTTTCTGATGTAGCGTTTATATTGCCAAAAGAAGTAAACATAAATGGGTTGGATATATTTTGTTGTTTTCGGCGCCAGGCTCTTCAGCGTAACATCATTGTTTGGAAAACTTGCATCTAGAAGGGTACGATCTGTGTGACCCGCTCTGGAACAACACAACAAAACCCTCATTTCATTTATTACATGTTTGCCAAGGACCGAAGCTATAAAACGTTTCATGTGTTCTTTAGTCATTTTTCCACTTTTGCTTGCGTCCTCATAAATGTTTCGTGGACAGGTTGTTTCAAGTTTCTTTAAAATATTTGGAGCAAAAGCACCTTATGTGTGTTGAAAGCAGATGTGCAACTTGTTTGCTACGCTGCTGGCTACTGGTCACTGTTCCAAACATTACACACACTCTCCTCTGTCAGAAACATGTTTACTTCCTCCACAAACTGGTGTGTATTCTCACATACAGTATAATGTTATCGTCTTCTATCTCCACACGTGTGACATATGTAAAAATATGCCAGGATGAAATGCTATTTCCAGCCTTGAGATGGTCGATAAAGAAAATGGATGCTTTCAAAGTGACCAAGCCAACCATTTTAGTCCCTTCAAGCAGACAAGTGCGTCATTTTTTATGGAAATGACGCACATTACTGTTTTGTTTATGATTGCATGGTTTTTCTAGCATGGTTTCGTGTGGTTCCAAGCGTGCGAGATCAAAAGTGTCCCTTGTCTATGTGATTCACAAAATCTCGCTTCTCTCCTCCTACAAACTGGCGTTCACTTAATCTTAGACTAATTCTGGAATTAACGTTACGTGGGAAATCCAACCTTCGAGTTGTAAAACCGGTTTGAACTGCAGCCATCGTAGTCAGATCGTCAAAACTGGAAAAGAAGATGTTTGTGGTGTGAGCTACACTACTGCAAATACACTCAATGAAAGGCATAGGGCGAATTTCGTGGCCATATGCGAACGGCTTCCTGTCCCTTCCAAAGAGTCTCTGAAATTTTTCCTAAGAATAACAAATGAAGGTAGCAGTAAGACAATGTGAAGGTGAAAGGCAAACAGGGAGAGATCTTGGAGCAGTTCAGTGGCAAATTCGGAGTAGAGAAAGCTGGTGTGCAGCAGGAGTAACAGTTTAGCGCTATACATCTGTTTGATTCTGTTGATCTCACACTTAAATGGAGATCTATTGAAACTCTAGTTCGTGTCTTCTAGGAAGGCACTTCCGCACACACATGCGGAGCGAAGGAGCTACGGCTGAGCTGTAACAGAGGAGCCTGTGGGAGAAACATTGCGAAACTCGGCCGGAAACCGTCATAGAGAATGGATATTATTGACTGCCAGTGCAGAAACGGAGGGAGATGCGCATAACGGCTGAAAACTGGGGCGCCTACTTACATGATGCGGACTATACTGAAACACTCTTGCGTTGCGGGGGAACTACAAGCATTCCTTCACCAAGTAAATGCATTGAAACAGTCAATTCTCTTCCCTTCAAATGTATTTAAATCTGAGGAACTCAACTGCCTGCTTCCCTGGTCTTAGAAACTACTTGAACGAACTAACTTATGGTAAGGACAACACATACACCCATGCCCTATTGAGGACTCGAGCCTCCGACAGCAAGCAACCGCTCGCTCTGCAGCAATTCGCCTTACAGTGCTTGGTCACTACACCGCGACTTTCACTTTATAGACCAGCACTTAAGAAGATACACTGTGAACAAGAAATTCCGGAAATACTTCGTCTTCTACAGATACTAGTTTCGTCACAGGAGGAAGATTCTGTCTTCAGTGAAGACTCGACAATGTTATAACAAGGATTCTGCAGCCGCAGGCTGTAGGTTGCTTCTCTTCGCCAGATTTCTCTCTGCTGATGAACATAGTTCTTGCCTTGGACCGATCATTTCCGGATTCCAGCATGATAAAACTTTGTTCTTGAGCAAAGGTAGAGTCGATCCGCTACAAACGAAAAAAACGTACAGCACTGGGCCCTGCAACATGGTAGCTATATGTACGTAGTATACAAACTGTGCTATTCCTTGAGCCTGGTGGAACCCAGTTCTAATGAGAATACCTATACCACTTAAAATGACAGCCTTAAGTGATAGGTAAGTAAGTTGTTTCTTCGACCCGAGTTTATCGTTATTGTCGATGTTGAGTTGATTCATTGATTTCTTATTGTGGATGTACATGTACACAATCATTCCTAGACATCCCAAATTGAAACAAATTGATAGTGAAATCCCCACTAAGAATATTATCCTACTGTGAAACAGGTAGTATTTGCTCTTCTTTTCCAAAACTATAGATGCTGTGCATACTACACCCCACGGGATTAGTGCATAAATGACCTGACGACGGAATACGGTACTTGCTTCAGAGGGTAGTAGGTCGTTAGGAAGTCTTAGATGACGGACGCATGCGTACATCAGGTAGCAGAACAAGTTTAGCCAGATACAGCTGAGGAGTGTAAGTGCAGTGTCAATCAGCACTGCAGTGGATAAGTCGGGAACACCCATCATACGGTACATGACTTCAGAACACAAGATTTGTATTAAGCCCGTGAGCTGAAAGGACAAAAGGAACTTTCCAGGCAGGTTACGTAGTTGGGGAATGTACAGGTACGTCCCGGCAGTCAAAATGCGGAAAAGAATATTTACTGTTACAAATGAGATTTCTAAAAGTTTCAAGTTATCGACTGTAAAATCCTTGTATTTCAAGGTAGCGTTGTTTAAAGTGTCTTTGTAGTTCAATGTTATTTTCGTTGGCTGTCCAAACCCTCTGTATGCCCCTTCGTTCCACTTCCTATTTAACGTCTTTGAGTAAGATTCGTTTGTGTAAAGACCAACGATACATATCTCAGGCGGATTAAGGGAGGAAAATTCGCGACATTTGAGCAACAGAACAGCTCTGGAAACTGAGCATATGGCGTCTGTAGAGTTCGACTGTAGACACGATTGGTCCTCAGGCTTATCAAAGTAGCAGCGAGCATCGTGCACGGACCGTATCATGCTAAAAGGAACGTCCTGACAAATGCTGAGCGAGTTGACAGCCATCCAGGCGAGGAGGCAGAGGTTGACATTGGCCCTCTGCGTGTAGGCCAGGTAGCTGGTGACGGGGATGTGGGGCGACCTCTGCACCATGTCCTCCCACAGCTGCCGGCGGCACTCCAGCCTCCGCTCGACGATTTCCGGCAGCAGTTCCTCCAGCGGACACGTGGGACGGTCCAGGGCGCTGGCCAGGACCTGCATGCAGCCTGTGTCCACGGAGAGGCTGGCGTTGCCTCTGTCCTCCAGCTGCCACTTCTCATCTGAAAAACCATCTCAGTCAGCAGCTGGATCACGTATTAAGGTTGCTGAAATCATCTTCTGGAGGATAAGACAGTACACGCTAGTTACGGAAAAATAACACTTTCGTTTAGGACCAGAGACACCACAGTTAGAATCTTTGAGTCAGGTTTCAGGTGCCATTTTAAATTCAGAATATTTAAAAACGAACTAAAACTGGCAGTGTGCAGTAACTAAGCCTTAAAGAGTTACCAGGGAAACGGTTACCTTAAAATATATATTGGTTTGTAATACATCAATTGAATAGGGGATCATAGAAGAATTTTTATATGCTCCAGATTGGCGCTGAAAGGCATAATCAGTCTCTAATGATAATGATGACAATGATGATGATGATGACTATATCAACAACGAAAATCTTAAAGGACATTCTACTTTATTTCTGTCTCACCTTGTGATATGTGTGCTACTGTTCCATAATGGATACTACAGTAGATGGGTCAGATCTGTCCCACACCTTTAATTTTTTTTTTTTTACTTCTCTGAATATATCATAAGATTGTTTTACAATTCTACATGTTAATTACATTTCCTACTGATTAGAAAATAAAGGGCGAATCAAATATTTGGATATGTGACAATATCCGTGTGTGAGTTTAGTGTCTTACTGTCCTGAAAACAAACCATTGGAAATGTAATAATCTTATCAGAAGGGTAATGTCCCTAACAGGGATAAATATTTGTGTATTTGATACATGACATGACACATTATTCATCAGTGGGATCATTAATAAAGAAAAAATTTGCAATCATAATTCACATTTGTCCAAGGAATGTGTGTAAAAGTGAAATAATGAACTGATTGAAAAGTCAGTTATGGGTCTGCAAGTAATGGGTGCTAAGAGTAAATTAAGCAAATTAATGAAGTGTGAAATGCTTATTGAGTTTTAAATTGAGGGCATATATATATTCCTCACCTGAGTGTTAATACCATACTATTTATGAATTAGTTAATAGAAAGTAATGCAGAAATAAATGTCCAGAATGAGTGAGTGTCAATCTCGTTGGTTACTAATGGATACCTATAAATTGGTGGGACATCGTATGGCATAGTTTACAAAGATTGGCACTGATTTTCAATATGTAGAAGTGGACGTCATCTATGGTAGTAATAAAATTAGGAAAACGTTTGGACTGGAATTGGAAAGCTGATGTCTAAACTTGATGAACCAGGCGAATGCAGGGATAAGGAATGATATTTCTTATGAGGAAGTAAGGAAGCATTTTCTGACAAATTGGGTAGAGCTGAGAATTATAAATGTAAACTGAACATACCTCAGTAACCCCTTTGAATGGAACCGTCTGACGCTATGTTTGCACAAAGAGATGCAGTATCCAAAGACACTGAAAGGAAATTGTGATGTGTAGATATAGAAACAGGAAGAAATGAATTGAATAGTCTGGCTACTGTAGGAATTATCGAAGGGAATGCAAGAAAAGCTACAAGTATTATTAAGTTGAATGCTGCAGTGAATGGAGAGACCAGTAGACCAGAAAATATAGACGTAATGTTACAACAGTATAACAAGGTGTACTGTTTTACAAGTTTTGATTTGACACCCAGAAAACGGCTAACACCACATTCAAAATGTATCAGAAGTTTATGACCAGAGTTGCATTACATAATAACTGTATGTGTTAGTGGATTATTAACTGTTGCTTCAGGCTTTTGTAAAAGGTTACACGCCTCTTAGGGAAAAAAGCTATAACAGTTATCAAAGAAAATATTATTTGTTGTGAATATATATGCCAAGATTTCTGTTCAATATACCAGTTTTGACAAAACTTTGTTGTCATCTTCTACATTATAAAAAAATAGCACATTTCCATATGTTGCTTACAACTGCACAGTTCAATCGTGTTGTGTCTTGATTTAGAAGAATTGGCATCTGATCGTCACTTACAAGATCTAAAACGTCATATAAACGAATTTTGTCATAATTTAAAATAGTGTGCCTCAGCAAATTATGACAATTTGTTTATATGACGTTTTATTTCTTATAAATCCAAAGCAGGTGTAAATTCTTGTAAATTGAGAGCTAACATGATAGACCTATGCAGTTGTAAATGATGTTTTTCTGAAATGTAGAGTTGCAGAGCTGAAGATGAAAACAAAGTTTTCTTGTAAGCAGAAATCTGGAATAAAATACTGAAAAGCGATCTTGGCATATATATTTCACAACAAATAACAACTTAGATCGCCCCTTGTCTTGAAAAATGTCAAGCATATAGGAAACAAAATACTGTTTAGGACACTAGACTATTTTACTAGGCATATTCTCATGTCACTGGTATGTCCATTGAGTCTCATGAGGACCTAAAGTTTTTCGGAAACAGAGAAACAGACCTACTCAGTATATTTTACATCAACACTGCCTGACATGAATGCAGTGATAAATAAAGATCAACATTTCCAACCATAAACTTTGTAGTCTGGCGTAAAATATGAGTATGTTACTAAGGAGACGTGTTTTTTGATAGAATACTTTCCGCTGCTGTAGGAACGTAGATCCCAGTAGGTTAAAGGAGTGTCCATCTCCTAGGAACAGCAAACTGATGAAGTTCTTTTAAGTCATATACAACTTTTATAGAACTGTTGTGATAGTGAATCATTAATAAACTGTGTTTCATGGCTGTCTGGCATATAGTTGGAAACAGCACAGACATCCAACTGATGAGAATGTAGGTCATAGAACAGTAGCATTTGAAAGCCAATGGCAGATACGAAAAGAATTTGTGTGTGAGCGAGTGTGAAATATTAATTTTTATGTCAGGATGCAAGAAGTTCAAGACTCACCTGTGGTAGCATAAACCATCAGTTATCCTGACCTAATGTAGTATTATTGTATGTTACAAGTAATCTAAAATAATGGCTGGAAGGTTCAAAAAGCTTGATATTGTTTTGCATTAATTTCAGTTTGAGATTTGATATGAGAAAGACACACATAATAAGAAATTCGATACCTTCTCCAGGTTAGATAACGCCAGACAGACTCTCGGTAATGAATAATTATACCATTCCATATATTGGTGAGATTAGAATAGATTAGCTGTTCATTCAGTAGATCCATATTGAGAAGACCCATGTGGATGTGTAACATGTCGTAAATTGTTGAAAATGTGAGTTACTGATTAATGAACCACTTTTTGTACCGAAGTAACTGCTTTTAATTGTTTTTGTAGCTTATTTTTGTTCCTAATATTATATTACGAACCGTGTTTCACTACAAGTATCTTTAAAGTATAAATATACTGAGAGGCAGTAGTTAGTATTTCAAAAAATGAGAGGCAGAAGTTAGTACATCAATTTCTTTGAAGAGGCTTCTGTAAATTTACTCCACAGGTAACAAGATTTACGCGTTTTCGGACTCTTAAAACTTTATAATAAAATCTAGCACCATTTGCCAATATGATAACACTTTAGCCGTCACGACATGTTTCGAGAGCAAATTGTCCCATTTTCAAGTGCTAAAAACAAGGAATCATATAAATCACATATAAATACGATGTTTTCATAAATGGGAAACAACGAACTAAAAATACACCAAAGACACACACCTTAGAAATTAAATAACCATTCTGCCAATGAGCAATGTCAAACTGTAAAACATACATAAGATTCCTGCGTGTCCATCATAAACATTAATTTAGAATACACTAGTGAGAGAACATAACCAAAATGTTGTACGGTCGTAAGCAGCATGACATCTGCTCCTACATGTCAAAGATATAAGGAACAGAGAACAGTCATGGCTATCAATGATGATATTGTGAAGGGATCAGAGATAGTGTCCAGGTAAGGTGACGTTTAAATAAACAGTGTAAATTAGAAAAACACGTTCCTATATAATGGTAAACCAAACGGATAAGTCATTATTTCGAAAGGAGGACATTACTAAAATGGGACCAAAAATGCTCTTTAGACAATTCTGTCTCTTCATTCAGCACGGTGTCACAACCCTCCTTAAGAGTGCAAAATATCTGTTTCCTCCAGATATAGTAACAGTCGTCTTTTCTCCTCAAAATGAACTAATCTCATACTGTCACAGATGGTGCCCATTTAATGTTTTTCTGCCTTTAGGTGCTTCACCACCGCCGATGAACCATTCTCCTTACTGCTATGCTCTTTAAATCTTACTTTAAAGTTTCTACCCATTTGTCCAACTTACTTCATTTTGCAATCATGACATTTAATTTGATACACTCCCACTTTCCTCATCCAATTGTCCCCTGTGTCATTCTTATGTATCACCCTCTGTGTCAGTATGTTATCTGTTCTAAAAGTGATTTGTATAGCTTTCTTATTAAATAATCGTGCAAGTTTATATGTGACAGTTCCCCAGAATGGCATGACCCTTTATTTCTGTGCATTTCTCTCAGTTTCTATGTTCTAATGCCCTGTTCAATCTATCTATTAACCCTGCGTCATAGACATTTTCTACCGCTATTTTTAGGGGTAAGAGGAATAGCGTTAACCCTGTGGAGCACACTTTTAAAAAACGCTAGTTCATGTTTACTGGGGTGGCATGACGTTTTATTAATAACAGCAACTGTGAATGTAGGCTTCCTGAAAATTCCTAACTTGAGCCTAATTCTTATGTTCGACAGTAAAAACTATGTTTTTATGTATCTTGTTAAGGTCATTTCTAAAATCATTTATTTCTTCCTCAGATATAATAAAAGTATATCGTCAACATACCTTCTGTATAAGTGAATTTAATCTTTGTGCATAACATTTTGTTTGCCTTGAAGAGTTACCCCAAAATATTATAACATATGACATTACTTGAATAAATATATTTGCTTATGACATTATGGAATGAAAGTAACCTAAGAATGCAAGCTTTTTATTTTTGTGTTACCCTACATCTGGTAAAATTCGACTTGCTAATACAGATTTATCAAGGCGTTCCTACAGGTCTGTTGTGTGCTCCTCACAACTCAATTTATTATCAAGTAGTAATACCAGGAACTTAACATTGCCAACCTCCAACATCTACTCTTCCTCACATGTTATTGATATGCTAAGTGTCAACATCCTACATGTTCTGAACTGATAGTGAGTCTTTTCAAAATTTAAAGTCAACGAGTTGCCTTTAAACCATTCATTAACATCCATAGAATTATCATTAGCAGATCTTCCTATAACTCAGCTGGACATGCTATTTATTCAAATACTTGCATCATCCGACTACAAAACGAACTTTGCTTCAAGGAGTGTAACCAAAGAGAGATCATAAGTACACAAGAAAAAGGAGTAACCCTAATATTGATTCTTGTGAGACACCACACATAACTTCTTCCCAATCTGATGATGACTGATGGCTTAATTCATTAGTCCCTTGCACTGACACACTATATTTCCAGTTAGCGAGGTATGACTTGAACCATTTTGCAGTATTGCTCCTGACTCCACAGAATTTTAATTTACTTAAAATAATGGTGGCTCACACAATCAAATTCCATTAAAAAATCACAGAAACTACCTGTTGCTTGTAATTTATTATCTAATTATTTAAGTACATTCTGACTTTAGGTATAAATA
This sequence comes from Locusta migratoria, assembly GCA_026315105.1. Classification (NCBI taxonomy): domain Eukaryota; kingdom Metazoa; phylum Arthropoda; class Insecta; order Orthoptera; family Acrididae; genus Locusta; species Locusta migratoria. The sequence goes on from CM048748.1 coordinate 180,232,574, forward strand.
GCCTTTACAATATTGGAGTCCCTTCAAAGAGCCAAATCTTTTCTTCACAGTATGTTATTTGTGGTTGATAAGCTGTCTATACATTAACTTTCCTAATATTTTGAGAATGCTGGCAAAAGTGAAAACAGTCTTTAGTTTGATGGTAACTTTTTATCCCCTTTCTTGGTTAGATGTTTAATACACACATATTTTCGATATATTCTTATACCTGAAGTTACCAGTAATGGCTAGATATCCAAAGGAATTATTTACTGGCTCTGATAATCCCATACTGTCAGTAACAGATATAAAGTACTTGTTACATAGATTGGCAAAACTATTTCCATTATTTGTAAAGGCTGATTTCAGATTTCAAAGGCGTTATTTACCGATTCTGATCATCCCATCCGATCAGTAACAATAATAAAGTACTTAATACATAGAATTGTCACATTATGACCATTGGTTACTAATGTATCATCTACTCTTACTGCTCCTTTCTGTTTCTACCAGTCTCCACTTTCACTATACCACTTTTTATTTTATTTTTGCATTGTTGCCTGACGTTCGTATGTTCTTCTCATAGTGCTTTTGCTTGGATGTCTGAATTAATTTTCATAATATTATACCGTATTCCTTATGTTTAACATATTTAACAAGAGAGACTGATTGTCAGGCTTTGGAAGAACAACTGTACAGAGTATTGCGGTTAATGTAGGTATCTATGCACAACATTTGAGCTGCCTCATATTCTATATCAGAAGCTGATCATCATATGTGCCATACTGCTAATTGCTCTGAATTTTTAGTCAGAACATTAATCTTAAAGCAATGAGTAGCAAATGTCTAAGCCAAGTGTCATATTTGAGTGTGTAGAAAACAATAATAATAATAATTATTATTATTATTATTAGTAGTAGTAGTAGTAGTATATGAAAATGCTGTTTAATCCTGTGACCTGATAATTAAAATATCATTAATCGTTAAGGTTATTGTGTCAATCAATGCACAGCAACACAACAAATTGCTGAAATCGTACTGCCAATCGCAAATTCCAATTTTAGCCATTATTAATATTGGATGGAGGTATAGAATGTACTGTTCACAGAACATATGGATTAGGTCAGGGACATCTTCAAGATGACAGAACATAATGGCCCACATGATAATAAGTTATGGGTGAATGGCACAGGGCTCAACCACTTACATCACCAAATAAATCATTTTAAAACGAATACATCTCATGAACTGACAATGTAAATAATGCGAAGGAAAGTAATTTTATTGTTTGTCATTGTTAGTTAATTGCACTAACTGTTAAACAGATTAATCTGCTTTCATTTTATCAGTATTATAAAATAATATTGAGTGATATAAATAAATGTAATTTCGTTCTTAAAACATATTCTTTCTCCATAAACACCGTTACACAGTCATAAGGGCACTGATAACCTAGTGCCGGAAGCGGTGACCAAGCTGTGTGCATCGTACCCGTCACGGTTTGCATGGCTGCTATGGTGGGGGGTTCGAATGCCCCTCGGCCATGGATGTTTGTGTCATCTTTAGTATAAGGTAGTTCATAAGTAGTTTGTAAGTTTAGGGACTGATGACCCGGCAGTTAAGTTCCTTAAATCATTTGAACGTTTGATATTCTAGCGGTTTAGTCCCCTTCAAAATTGCAACAAAATCAGACATGACAGTTTCCAACAGTCATCTTTTCTATTAACAACAGTGAAGTCAACCGATGTTTAATCTTTATATCGTTATCACTTATGTTCATTTATTATCTTTGTTTTTTGGTGTTACTATTTCGGAATTTTCATGTTTTGTATTTGTGCTTCTCTTGTATTGATTTCTGTATTGTGTTCAGGAAATACTAGCATTTTACAGTACTTGCCGTTGCATTTGTAGCCAGCGGACAGTTATTTAAGAATGTGAAATGCTTTGACATATGTTTATGATGAGTTGCACTCAAATGTCATGATATCATTTTTATCTGTAGTGGATATTACAAGGTTTTGTTTCAGTAAATTGCAAAATTGTGTACATAAGGAGCAGGGGAAGATGTAGCAGGTTTCCCCATCGCTTTATTAGGTGAGCATTGTTCCTTTTACTATAAACAACGTTTAGGGAGCGGAGACCATGATTCTTTACATATCACTAGTTAGTGATGAGGCTGAATAACACAGTAGATCATGGCGATCTTGCCAGGATCCAGCTTGACATCTATGGATAACCGGAGCTGATTTCATTTAGGCATAAAGCATTTCTGGGAAAGTACGGTAAGAAAGTTTAAGGAATACTCTCAGATCTACAAGATCAACAAACGCCAAGCGTCGGATGACATTATACCGAATACAAATGTTTACCTGGAAGGTTCAGTATCTCCCCTTGTACATCTTTAGGCCTTCGTCTAGAGCCCCAAAAAATTGGAAAGGTTTGTTGCAAACTGTCAATCAGAAAGTTATGAAACCTGTTTCAATATTAAACAAGGGCAGCAATTTATCCAAAAGACTGCTTGGTCCAGTGTAGCACAAAATGTTCTATCCACTGTGTAACTCTGTCTAATGTTTAAAGGAAAACTCGTAGGAGTTAGTTTCTATGGTTTTACAGTAATTTAGCTGTTGCACTTGAAACTTTGTGTCAGATGGGACTAGAACCTGATCATAATGATTTGTGTGAAATGTTGCGTTAACCAACTCTTCTATCTGGACAGACCTCTTCCTATACTTTTTCTTAGTGTCTTTTGTTCATTTTGCATTGATGCACCATGGTAGTTTTAAGTTACAGGAATTAGTAATTACCTCACCAAATGGAGGAATACATCTCAAATTTCAAGATTTTAGAAGCAAAGGTTCTGATGACTGCTATGACATTCCACAGCTCATACAAATTGTGTACAATATTTTCTTTCTAAAACTTTGAATAGTGATCATAAATTACACCTTCTATAGGACATATTATGATGTCAACTATTTAAGGATAGAATATTCTTTAAGAAATGGAAAGTGGCCTTTTGCGGTATGGTTCTATCATGGAACCATCTGCTAAAGTGTATCCAAAACCATGAGGGATTGGCACAAGTGTGTCAAGAAGAAAATCTATTTTGTGTGTTCATGATGCAGTCTGTGACCTGAAAGTAAAGTCAATAAGATGAATCATGTTGAAAGTGTAATGAGCATATTAGAAAACTCTTATCACCTCCATGTGTAAAAACTTCAGTAAGAAATATTATAATTCAGAAAATTAAATGTGAACAGAATATCAGTGTTAAAAAGGTGCCATACAAATGATTATTCATCAGGACTACTACAGTCGATACACTTTCAAACACAGCTTCTCAGTGCTACTACATTTCGTAGTAATAGTATATAGATCAACAAATTTGATAATTTTAACTCTGCAATTGATAATTAACATTGAAATGTAAATGTTTTTCATTAAAGAAAGATAAGAAATGTGGTAAATATTACCCACGGCCCTCTGAAATGCAGAAGTGGAGAAGTATAACATTAATTATCTTTCTTGACGTTGACTGGATATTTTCTTAGCGGTTTTAAACCTTATTCATTGAGTTAGAGTATGGTTGACAGTCATGTGTGAGTAAATTGGGATGAATGATACTACTAAACTTACCTATACGTGCAGTTGCAGTATCCTTTGCCCATACTCGTAGTTTGTCTAACCAGTTCACGTAGTAGAAGGAGTGTAGTACGTCAGCAAAATCGAACATCTTTGCTGCCTTTGGCTGTTGCTGCTCACATATTGTGGCGAAGTCATTACGAAAGAAGACGTGTGGCTCTTGGTAGCCCAAAAGAAAATCACTCAACAATGGTCGCCTGTAACAAGCAAGCGATGAGATAAAATGTTAAAAACCACTAAAATAAGCATCTAAAATTACACTATATAGAGTGAATGCAAGTATTTCTATAGAACTGCGGAGTTTGCGCCATTTGAAACTATCTGCCAGGTTAGAACCGAGACAAATAAAAAGTCTTTCTATTCTTAGCTAACTCTTTTACTGTGATGAATTTCAATGTCATACACAATTTTAAGCAAAGTTTTACCACGTTTGTCACTTTCTTCAAATTATTAATCTTAAACACAGTATTTAAAAAAAAAAGTGGCAATACCAGTGTGTATTATGACTTAAGAAGAATATTATTGGGTAATCTGCTCTTAAAATTAACCACTAATGGAAGTACAACCATTATGCACGAACCTATTAAACGTTCAGAGATGCTGTTTCAAACTAAATTTCAAATGTTTGTAATTCTATCAGACCAAACTGTATGGTCATTAGTCTGTAGCTTACAAACTACTTGAACTAAGGTAAAATAACCTAAGGACCACACACACACACACACACAGAGCCATTCCCCAGGGAGGACTCGAATCTCCGACGGTGGGCAACCATGTGTTCCACAGCGAGGCGTCTTAGACCCCTCAGCTACTCCACCGCAGCTGTGACGCTGTTTGACTTCCACAATATAAAAGGTGAAGAGAATTGTATTTCACACAATAAATCTCGAAAGTAAGCAAACCTAGGCACAGAAAGAGTAATTCAGTGTCAGCGGATGTGAAAATCGCTTGTAACATACTAACAAAATTTCCAAATTTTATCAATGATTTACATATAGATGAGTTTTGTTCACTTTGTATCAGCATCTTCCTCTGGGGTTGCAACAATCAAATATGAAAAATTGACAACTATTGCAGAAACATTCAAAAATCATCTCAAAAGGTTCGAAAAAGTATAACCCATCTGATACAACTACAACATGGATACACTTCTCCCTCTCTATAAGGCAGACATGAAACATGACAACATGAATGCTACAACAAGCATCACAGCAGTTTATCACTCAGCTACCGATAATCTTACTTGCCAGTATCTTTCATATTTCCGTAAAGAGAATGTATTGTTTATGAGTATAAATAACAGCAATCTGATGATGAATTTAATTCGTATCTTTGTCAAATGCAACAGCTAAGCAGACAAAAGATAAATATGCAAGAAATTTTATCAGATAAAATGTACATCAATATATATGTACATATTCAGCAAAATATTTTGTAAAATCTATATGGGAAATAGAGAATGTGATTTTGTTGTACATCAATTTCAAATCAAGCTAATAAAGAACAAGTATTCAAGATATATGTACAAAATATGCCAAAAACGGCAGTAATCGTATACGTTTGAAATATGTAAGGATGACTCTAAGAAAATTATTGACTAAGTTGAAGTGAAGGCACTGTGACTAAATTAGTTGTGTTGTACTTAGGTACGAATGATCAGGACATGACACTAGACTATGTTAAAACCTGATAAAATATGAAAACCACAAATTATGTAACAATAAATGGCTGAATATCAGATCACCTTCAGAAATCATTACAAGTCAAACACACAAACGTAATGGGAAACAACACATGGGCTACAAATACCACAGCCATGGTTCCATTATTAACCTTATCTACCATAATTCATTTCTATTACAGCAATGAAGCCAAACCATTGCACAGTACCTGAGCTCGTTCCCCTCACACCATCCTTATTGCAACTTCCAAAAACCCATCACAAGCTCTGTGATGTAAACGACTAATTTGTCTTGATTCATTACAAGGGCTCGAATTTAATTTATGAGTCTTATTTTTTCCTAAACATTAGCATAAAACTTAAGCAAATTTATACACGAATTCAACTACTGGAGACCTGAAAAATATTTTACCTCCGATCCTGTAAAGTGACATTTACTCCTTTCTAAGTAATAAGTCATATTTCGGTTAAGCTTGACTGTTATGTTACAAACGTAATTTTAAAGATTCAAGTAATATTGGCACAAATAAAAAGAAATAATTTGTAACAACTTTTCTTGGGTCTGTGTTAGCCGAGCAGCTTTACACACTATTTGGTTAAACAATGGAAGACACTTTGGAATGAGGTTCAGAAAATTCTCTCTGAGGAGAATAAAGGCAGTTTTCTGCTATATTTGTTTCTTACACATGTTCACTCATAGTTTTGAATACAAACTTAGTCTGATTCATTGTGCAGAAAGTAAAGTGGTCCAACACACGAAGTTATGAGGATTTGTTTGTGGTTTTGAGGATTACTTATTTAGCTCTGATGGAGGAAACATTATATGTAAACTGTGTGAAGTTAAAGTTAGTGCCTAATATCTCTGTAATGTGCATCTCCATTGTAACAACGCTAAATGCATAATTGTATGATGAGAAGTGCAGAGAAATGCTATTGTTTGAGCAGACAAACTCGTCTTCAACCGTGAAATCAGTTTTCAAGGATTTGCGCGAGACAACGGTGTCTTTCACCAGCTTGCTAGAGAAGCTGAAGAATACACGTTTCAGACGGTTACTGGAGAAGTAGACAACACTATTCTGGATGTATCTGCATTGTGAGAGAAACATATGTTTACCACAAGGGTGCTCGACAAAATAAGAATCATTGTTACTAACTAAAATGTTGGATGTACGTGGATGAAACCGCAGATGTTGGTGGGCATTCTTCTTGGTATAGAAAAAGTTTATAGGATTCATGTAAACTGAGAATCAGAGGGAAGTCTTAGCACATACATCAATTTTTTATTACATTTTAATTTTTTAAATTTTATTTTATGGCTCACTGTAAGTAGAAAAACAGCCTTCTATTTAAAAAATTTCTTTATCCTGAAGCTAGATCTATCGTACCTAAATATTAAATTACTATTTTACTATTTTTTACCTTTAGAAGTTTTTAAATAATATGTTTTTTCCCTTCTACAAAACTTCAGATGACTTTTAATCTTTGATTGAGTTGTTATGACCTGAAAACTGGGAGAGATTATGTAGCTGTTGAAACCCACAGCGGCTTTGGTAAGGAGAAGCGTTAACTTCAATGCGTTCTAATTCTATGCACTCATATGTTTTAATCGTAGAATGCTTCAAGGCGTTTTAAGAAGGAACGTTCATATTCAGAACTTGAGTATTAAAGTAACTTAAATCACTGAATAAAAGTAAGTCTCCTGGTGGCGACTGTATACTAATTAGGTTCCTTTCAGAATATGCAGATGCAATAGCCCCATTCCTATCTTTCATATACAACCCCTCAAACAGCAAAACTTCTGTACCCAAAGACTGGAAAGTAGTACAGGTCACTCAAGAGTTACAACAGGAGTGATCTGCAGAATTTCAGGCCTATATTATTGGCGTCGGTTTGCAGCAGAATTTTAGAGTATAAATTTTCTTCAAATACTATTAACTACCTCAAAGAGAACGACCTATTGACCATAGGCAACACGGATTCAGAAGTGCCGTTCGTGTGAGACATAGACTCACATGATGTGATGAATCCTATCAGCAAATGATCTGAAATAGATTACCTATTTCCATTTCTAGAAGGCTTTTGACACTGTACCTCACTCGGATATTCTAAACAAATTGCATGCTTATGGAACATCAACACAGTTGAAACGGGGGGGGGGGGGGGATGATTTGAATATATATATATATATATATATATATGGACAGTGTGCTGAAAGGTGCATATAAGAGGAACATTAACAAGAGGAAAACTAGGGTAATGGAGTGCAGTGTGAGAAAGTCGGGTGATGCTGAAGGAATTAGATTGGGTAACGAAGCAATAAAGGAGGTAGATGAGTTTTGTTACTTGGGCAGTAAAATAACTAACGATGGTCGCAGTACAGAGGATATAAAATGCAGAATGGCAATGGGTAGAAAGGCGTTCTTGAAAAAGAGAAATTTGTTAACAGTGAATATTAAGCGTAAGGAAGTCCTTTTTGAAGGCATTTGTATGGAGTGTTGCTTTGTATGGGAGTGAGACATGGACGATAAACAGTGCGGGCAGGAAGAGGATTGAGGCTTTTGAAATATGGTGCTACAGAAGAATGCTGAAGATTAGGTGGGTGGATCGCATAACTAATGAGGAGGTACTGAACAGAATTGGGAAGAAAAGAAATTTCTGGCATACCTTGACTAAAAGAAGGGATAGATTGGTAGGACACATTCTTAGACATCAAGGAATTGTGAATTTAGCGTTGGAGGGAAGTGTGTGGGGTAAAAACCGCAGAAGAAGACCAAGAGATGGATACAGTAGGCAGATTCAGACAGATGTAGGTTGCCGTTCTTATGTGGAGATGAAGAGGCTTGCTCAGTATAGGGTATTGTGGAGAGCTGCATCAAACCAGTCTCCGGAAACAGTATATATGACAATGCTAATATGTGTGCTGTGGATGTGAGGAAGTTGTGTAATTACTTGCACTGGTCTGCATAGGTGTGCACTACGGTTCATTTAAGCTATCTGACTGCGTTTTTGTGAAGATTTAAAATCATATGTAAATCTGATGAGCAATATGACCTGCTGTGTGGGCTTTGGCATGAAAAGAGCCGTCTGTGCTGTCAATGATAGAGTTACAAGGAAATTTCAAAATTAGCTATATCTAAACCCCATTACTCCTACTTAAAACTATTTAAATTAATGATTGGGCTGTTGGAATAAAACTCTGGTTTAAATTAACCATGAATATATTTATTAGCCACAAATCACAGAACAAAAGTTATAGCGGTGCTCTAATAAAGGAAACACTCCGCAGATGGCAAAGTCAATAGTGAGGAGGTCTGGGAGAAATCTAGTGATATACCAAGCTATTCTGTATGAGAAACTTCCTGGCAGATGAAAGTAGGAGGCGAGGTACTGGTGGAAGTAAAGTTGTGAGGCGTCATCGTGAGTCGTGTCGGGATAGCACAGTCTGTAGTGCTCTTGCCTGCGAAAGGCAAAGGTCCCAGGTTCGAGTCCCGGTTCCGGCACACAATTTTAATCTGCCAGGAAGTTTCATATCAGCGCACACTCCGCTGCAGAGTTAAAATTTCATTCTATTCTGTATGAGTTTATGAGAGGTTATCCACATGTGCAATTCTCAAACGAGCAGCTACGAGCGGCGTTACGTCCACGATGGGTAGTTTGGCTAATTAATGCCGAAGCTGCATATACATTACGGACTGGACTGGCTGCTGGCTGGATGTGACGGCGTCGCGTGGAGCAACTGCCGTTGTGCCTCGTACAATGAAAATCGGCGCGCACTTAGAATATGTGAGACGAATACACTCCTCACGGAAATGTTAAACTGAGAAATCTGCCAGAGCTATATTATTTTAACTATGCTCGCCACTCTGTGTCGTGGCCACTGGCAGATTGGTTCACTTGTTGAACAAGGAGGTAGTACCAACTACTCAGACATGGTCTTACTGCACAAAAGTTGTTGGCGAATGTTCAAGTGCTGGAACCAGCCTTGCAAGAGAACAGATAATATATTGCCGATACAATTAAATGATATCAAGCTCTGAATAAACATAAATAGACGCGGACTACGATCTTCACTTGCAACTGAGAACCGTAGTTGTCTGCTCACGCCTTGGCTCTCAAATCGGAGACCAAATGTATCTTCGGAAGGAAAACCACACTGGCACGTCTGTCTCACCCGAAGGTAGAGATCAGAATCTAAACAAGCACGCCTGTCTCGCCCGAAGGTAGAAATCAGAATCCACCAACTTCAAATTAACACAAGTTTGCTAGGCGCTTCAGAATTGCTCCCTCCGTATTGCCAGCGGCCAATTGTGAAGCTGGTGCCTAGTTGTGCACAATGAAATCCTGCAAGCATGACGTGGTGGGAGCACACCGTAGGCATACACGTTTTCCGCAAATGAGAATCATTCCCACATATTTCTGACGCCAAACTGTAAACCTGACTTATTTCTCATGCTGACGAAGAGCGCCGCTATCTCCCTCTCGCTCAACATCTAAAGGGAACGCCGCTTCCTATGACTTGCAAAGAGCCTTGCTGTTTGGGTGGCGAACGACGTGACTATCTGTTGTCCTTGTTGTCCACCAAAGGGGTGCCTCGCCGGCTGTCCATTCATCGCTGAGTGGCGGCCTTCGTTCTCCACCCATGTTCCCTCAGCACCGCCTGCCACAGCCAGCCAGGGCCTCTGCTTGCCGACCACCTCTTTTCGTTATACCACCAGGAACGCTAGTTTTCCACCTCTCTCCCCAAACCCAGACTAAAACTAAATGCTACTACATGTCCTAACATCTCCTAATGACCGCAGCAATTATTAAAAATAAGCAGTATAAAACATGAGAGATCTCTCACAGTTGTGGATTCACAGTTTCCTGTCAAAAAGGACACAGTACAATGTGGTAGACGGTAAGTCATGGAGTAGAACAGAAGTGATATCTGACGTTTCCCAGGGAAGTGTTACAGGGCACCTACTATTCCTTACTTTTATAAACGATTTAGGAGACAACCTGAGTAGATCCCTTAGTCTGTTCGCGGATGATGCTGTCATTATCGGTAGTAAAGTCACCAAGAGCTCAAGAGTTACTGAAATATTCGTGTTTTACGGCCCACTTTAGATTTGCCTGTAGTTTAATGATTTTTTGCAAACATTTCGGACAAAAATAAAACTTGATGGACGATACGATTACTACTCTACTACTGTCATAATATCTATGCACCAAACATATAATATTCTTTTTGACCGTATTTTAATGAACTGCCAAAATTATTTGATATTTGAGTTTAGCTTTGATGAATAAACTCTTTCCTGAATTTTCTCTCTTTAAACTATTGTTTTAATATCTCACCCACATTTTCATTATCACATAATCTATTCATCTTAAAGAACGATCTTATTGTATAAATAGGATAGATGCGAAGATCACAATTTTTATTTGATTTATTCAAGACGAGCAGTTCCAACACTCTCTAGTGTCATCATATGGTCTCATTGACATTAAACTGCTTATTATAAAGATACACATAAAATCTATTACGTGTAATGGATAATAGTTACATATAAAATCATGTGCTGGTAAATGGTCAGATATAAAATGGATTGCTGGTCAAAATTAAAACCGTAAAATGTACATAAAATAATAACCACCATAGTGCACATGTCTGGTTGCTTTTATGTAGGTGCTCAACATTTGGCGTTCGGAAATCAGTCACGTAACATCCCTCGCCCGAAACCTTGCACAAAACTCTCTTTTGTATACAACATCTTGCTTTCTGAGTTTTATGATTTTCACATTATAACTAAAACGTTGCTATTTCAAAGATATCTGCACAGTGCAAGAAAATTGATAATTGTCTCATTATAATGATAAGTGAGAAGTCATCCACATGACCACTAAAGAAATCCTCAAAATCTGACCACTGAAGAAATCCGTTAAACTTCAGTTAGACGATAAATCAATCAAATCTATAGGCCATCAATTCAACTAAGTACATAGGAATAACAACTATGAAAACTTAAAAAATAGTTACGGAATGCGAACCAAAGACTATGTTTCATTTTCATAACACTTACAAGACGCAACAGTTCTACTAAAAAATCTGCATACACTACACTTGTGCACCCCATTTTGAAATATTACTGGGCATTGTGGCATCCACACCAGATGGGAGTGATGGACGATTTATAGGAAATTCAGATAAGAATATTTCGTTTCGTATTATCGCGATATTGGGGAGGGGGGGGGGGTGACTGTCACGGAAATGATGCACAAGTTGGGGTGGATATCATTAAAAATAAAGCATCATTGGTTGCGGCGAGATCTATTTGCGAAATTTCTTTTGGCAACTTTCTCTTCCGAATGTGAAATTAATTTGTTTGCACCTACCTACACAGGGAGACATTATTTGTGGATAAAGACAAATCACCACATTTACTCAGCTGACAGAATTCACCAAAAGCAACCTTTCTATAAAACTTCACTCACTTATTGTCTAGTCTGAAACACAATTAACTAAGACTGCTGTCTATGTCTCTGAATAAAAACGATAACCTACATCCCTTTAAACCTGCTCACTGAATTCGCCTTCAATGATCTTTTTACCTCTCACACTTCCCTGAAATACTATGCTTACGATTTTTCGATGTGTCAGTGTGTGTTCCACCAATCGGTCCCTTCTGTTAGTCAGGATTTGCCAGAAATTTCTTTTCTTCCCAGTTGTGTTCAGTACCTCCTCATTGTAAACGCAATCTGCACCATTCTCTTGCAGCAACACAATTCAAAAACTTCTGTCATCTTTCTTCCTGAATGCCTTATTGTTCAAACATCTCTCCCTTACATTGCTTCGTTCCAGGTAAATGCCTTAAAGAAAGATTTCCTAACATTTACATTAATATTCGAAGTCAATGACATTTCTTCCTGATAAATGCTATTCATCACATAGCCACTCTGCATTTTATACCTCATCTACTCTCGTCTGCTACAGCCTTCATAAGTTACATGGATACCTAACTTTTTTAATCCTCGTTTACAACTTTTATTGTTTGCTTACCTAATCTAATTCTTTCAGCATCGATTGATTTTGTTAGATTACATTCCACGTTTTACGATTGTTTGTAAACCTATTGGACCAAACAGCTATGGTCATCAGTTCCTAGATTTACTAACTATTGAAACTAACTTAAACTAGCATAAATAAACAAACACACACATACAGGCCCCCCACAGGAAGGACTGATACTTCTGACGACGAGCAACTGAATGCTCCGCAGCAAGGCACCTAAGACTTGCTCGGCCACTCCACTGCGGCATTCCATTCCAATACCCTTGTTTTGCTCTCCATAATGTTCAACTTATACCGACCTTTGAAGATTTCTATTCCGTTAAATTACTCTTTCAGATTTTGCCTCAATAGAATGCAATGTGACAGTCAAAGGTCTTATTAAAGTGACTTCAACGATATTATTATTGTCATATCACTATTGATTACTGTGATCACTAATATATTACTCTAGAATACTATTATTTAATTCTTGGATCCACTATTTGAGTACTGTGCTAATTAGCATTCTTGCCAGATATATGAATGTCATGGGTGTGAATAACTGTCTCTATGAATGTTACAATATGGAAATAACAATGAGAAATTGTCCAGCATAAATATCTCTTTGAATGCACATCATCATTTATTTGTTTACTGTAAATACTAATTCATTTTGTTCCTAAACTACTCAGTATGTTAGGGTGATGATGCTGCTGTGCCATACTTGAGTCACTTTACGTTTGCAGGAAGTATGAACTATTGAAAAATCAAAACAATTATAATGAAATGATAGCATGTAAAGTGACAATATGTACCTGCACCACCAAACACTGAAACTAGACAAATATAACGCGTAAAATATCAACTTCTTGCATACCACGATTGTAGTGCCCCATTCCTGTTAGTTCCTCTTGCTCGCAGCCTATTCTGGATTTCCGCAATGCATCCACATTAAACCTTGAAAGACGACCGTCTGTCGACTTTCATATATTTCTTATAAAATTGTAATTTATTTGATGTCGCTAGATTTGCATTTTGTTAAAACTACAACCCCACTCTTTTCAAGGCATGAGGATTAGTATTTTTATTTCATGTTTTAAAGTATTAGTTTCTGAAATGTTAGTTAATATTGCTAGGATTTTGTTATTTTAATAATTTATTATTGTGGTTATGAATGTGGCAATAAGTACGGTTTCTCCACTAAGCCAGTGTCCCTGTGAGAATGTGTACTTGTCTTACTTTTAAGTGGATGTGTGAGAATCTAATGGCTGTCTGAATGTGGGTGGTAATAGCTCGCTTTGCATGGTTATCTCTGGCTCAGAGTCGATAGTTAGTCGTTACCAACCCCTGCTGCTAATATCTTCTCTCCCCACCACTGCTGTTTTCCTGGGTTTCCCAGTTCTCGGTAGCTTTCCCGTCTCCTGGCCACTCAGTGGTCACTTTGTGCTCAGACTGCGGTGAGGTAAGGTTCGTTGTGCTCTTGTGTCTGTGGAGATGGTAGCGATTCGTTATCTAACATGTTTAACTTAGACTCTGGAACTTAGATTCATTTTTTGGAATATTTTTTCCTATTGTGCGCAGAAATATGTCCTAGTTTTTCAGTCCAGTGATTTCCACCAGATAAATGTGGTGTATGTGTTACTAGTTGCAGTTTGATAACGGCCTGGTATATTGAAACCTTTTGTTATTATGTGTATGCTGTACGAACTCTGTGTAAATTCGTTCTAGCTTTGTGGAACCCGGTTTCTAACAGACTAAATGTTCATTTTTGTACAGTGCATGTAAAAATCTTTCTTATCATTTCGTTCCATGAGTGATATGGGATACATGTGGTTGGTTCCTTCGAACAAAGCCTTCAGCTTCCACTACTGTTTGTTCCATGGCCGTCAGGCAAGTAATTATGCATGTATTTTTCTGATTTCTACTAACAGTTTGCGATCTTCTCTCCTCGCCAATTTTAATTTTGCTGTTTCTTCTCCGACTGGCAGTACCCACTATCAGTGATTCTCTCTGAGCCTTGTACAACTTCCTTCAATAGCTTGATTATGTAATTCTAAACATTTCTATGCTTTTCATGCTGTAATTCTTAATTTTATTGTTCCGACTTTGTAATTACTTCATTTTTGTGGTTTTTCTGAGACAGGACCTCATCCGTCTCTCTAATCGCCCCATATCGCGTGTAGCTGTATTTCATTCGCTTCCTTATATAATTCTAAGCATTTCTATGGGCTGCATTCTGTAGTTAATTTTCTTTATTTTTCGGAAACTGAATTTATTCAATTCTATCGGTTTTCGGTACCACGTGGGTCCGAGTTCCGACATACGGGGTTTGCAGCTAGTCACCTGAATTCACGCCACTTCTCATGTAAAACGAGTGCCTAGATCGATTTCTAACAGACTGCAACTTACGAATCCACCGTGATTTTGTATAATGAATCCTATTTTCAACCACTTCAACTTCATTAGAGTGCGTTCATGTAACGTAGCCGTGCGTCGCCGTTAGCGTATTTGCTCGCAATCCAGTTCAGATGTAATTTAACTTGGCTATACACACGCACCATCTCAAAACAGGCACAACAGACCAGAGCCAGCTTCAAAGTGTTTTTGTATATTGTGTTGTGCCACCTCCGACTTGCTGAATTTCGCTTACGATAGCGGCGCCTGCTTCCGCCTCGTCTCAACATGCTGATTTTGGTGAGTTTCGCTGTGGCATTGCGTGTGTGAGAGAGAATGAGTGTTGTTTGTGAATCCTCTACCCCCCCCCCCCCCCCAGTAGCCTTAAATCATGTATGATTTAGGCTGGGCACCGTCCGCATTAATCCATGTAAGAGATGCATTTTTATTGTATTAAAAAATTGGTTCCCCATTTTGCTTGTTTTCTATCTGAATAAACAAGTCTAAGTTCAGAAAAATCCGTAAGTTGCCTATAAATTGTATTTTTAGAGAAACTTCACTCTTTTATTTAATATTGTTCTTCACAAATGCTGAAAATAAGATCAGATGCAATTTTTCTTACGTCTAAATTCCGTTGCGCCATAAATGTTTTCTTAGCCACCTTTCTAAGATAACTTTAATTGTGGTGCCTTGCTTATTAATGTCTGTGTGTAATAACGTGTGAGCTGCTATTTATATTGACCACTGTAATATTAACTTCCTATTATTGAAGTAATTTGAAATGGGTCAGTTTTGAGTTTGGCTAGGGAACAAGGCTTTGTAGCAGGGAGTAACCAATAGTTCACACGGACCTCATTTACTAATTTTAGTGATAAAACAAAGCTCTTGTTTCGTACAGTGGTCGAATTTTAATAGACACCAGGTTATATAGAGATCACTGGTTCCTGATATGCCCACAGTCGGCCACCATGGGTATAACATTCTACTTAGTCGTTAGCATAGTATCATCTTCTGTTTATCCCTCTTAATATTTGTAATCTTGGCCTGAAGACAATGGCAGACTAAGGCTGTCTAAGGCCCAGAGAGGCAGCAAAACGAATGAGGCCCCTCGTCCACTTGGAAATACATGTATCACTATAAAAAATAACTTTTAAGATTTGTAGGCCTCCCAAAACGAGAAAGTAAAAGTGCTTCTGAGGTATTTGGAGCCCCCCCCCCTCCTTTCCAGACGAGAGGCCCGGGGCGGTCCGCCTCCCTTTAGTCTGCCACTGCTGAAGATGTTCTCACAAGCAGACTGAAACCGATTGTTAAGTAAAATAAACAATTTCGATCTGGACTGTGTTTTTAAAAATAGGATTTCATTAATGACCGCTACTTTCTCCTTAAATGTTTTGTAAAATCATTATCAGTTCCAGAAAAGTTTAAATGTACTCTGGCTTATACCTTATTATATAGTTACCAGGCGTGTTGACGTCTTCTTCTATCGTGTAGTTCGCTGCCTGCTCACTGGCGGATTGCATGTCTTGTGCCCAACCAATTAATTTCGTGTGCAGCATGTCTCTTACACGTTCCATGTCCTTAATCCATCCGTGCAGTTGCTGATCATCCAGGTGGATACCCTGAGAGACACAGAAAATATTTCAAATTAGCTCTGTAGCATGGTAAAGCAGCAGCCACTCCTAACCCTTTCAGTCCTACATTATGAAATCAGCTTTGGAAAAACTACAATTCAGTGTTTTCCGTATTAATACAGCGCAGTAAACATCAAAATATGTATTTTAAAATTTTTGGTCAAACTATTGTTTTTTTATGTCACGTATTTCATGCACAACATAGACTTTTATATGGAGGTATTTTATTAATTTGTTGATAGTTAATACTGCCAGATCAATAATGCTAGCATAAGCACAGCACCAAAGACAGGTCGATTCACTGCTGGAATAAAATAAAAAGGAACAACAATTACGCTCAGACTCTCAGCCACGTATAGATGGTAACGCAGCACAACCTCCAAGATGGACAGATTAATGCCTCAGAATTGGCTACACGCCGCACCAAGCGGCAAAATGTCGTACTAGAGCAGGCTTTTCCAACAGGCTGCTCCGCGAGCACGAGCGCTCCCTGGCCCAGGTCGGAGCTGCGGTGGTGGGGGAAGCTGACGTCACGCACGCTAGTACTCGGCGGCCAAACGTAAACAGACGCGCTCGTTTAGTGTCTCAACGGTATCAAAACTTTTTAGGCAGACACGTTCCCTCGTCTTCATAAGAACGCAGCTGACTCCATATGCATGTTCGGATCGACGTACTATTGTCAGCAGGTGTTCTCTGCAAAGAACAAAACAAAAAACAGGGAAAGGTCATTGCTTCAGCACCCTACAATGAAGTTTATGCTGCGCATCGATGCGGCACACGAGATAACACCTGATATCTGTTCACTTGTGTCGCAAAAAAATTGAAAAAGACAAAATAGTCAACAAAAATTTTATTAGTTGTACAAACATTACTTGTCAGTTTGTTCAGATTGCCACTTCCACATGGCTTACGATGTTACAATCTTATCGCCTTAAGTTAATAGCTCTAATTCTGACTTATTGCATGCAGATTTTTCTAAAAAAGTATAGCTCTTTCCTTTGCTTGTGCGTCTCACAATATTTATTACGTAGCAAATTCGTTCCGTATTTTCTGGCACTGTCTTCCTAAACTGAAAACCTTGCTTGTGATAAATGCTGGATCGGCCGTTATGTCAGTTACTATTGCCACTGCACAGCGAGTTACTGTTTGTGAACATTTAAGACAGGCGTTGCTCGGTAAGTCTAGTTATTGGGAATTAAGATTGTGTGTTATTAATTTACCTTAAGTGATGTAGTGATTCAGAATATATTTTAAAAGTCACTACCAGACTTTCCAGCGTTAACGATACATGGTCAGGTTCTTTTATGTTTTATATGAATTTTAATGTGGGTATTAAGTATTGTTTTTTACATATATTTCTATAAAGAAATGCTTTCTTCTGTTTCATGAACGGCACGGCAGCAACTTGGTTGCGAAGGACGTCTTCGTAGCCGTCGGCAGTTGTCAACACAACCGGCTTGGCCGCGGTGGCCGAGGAGACTAAGGCGCTGCAGTCATGGTCTGCACGGCCACTACGGTCGGGGGTTCAAATCCCCCCTCGGGCATGGATATTTGTGCCGTCTTTAGTATAAGGTAGTTGATAAGTAGTTTGTAAGTTTAGGGACTGATGACCCCGTAGTTAAGTCCCGTAAGCTTAACAAACACACACACACACACACACACACACACACAACCGGCTTCTGGTTGGAAGAAGACACCTAGAGCACCGAGTTTCTTCCGTGGCCAATGTATTTTTTTTAATAATGAACAGATATGCAATCTGATTTGTAAAAAGATAGTTCTTGGCTTATCTATGAATGGTTACTGTAATCATATGTGTTGCGAAAGTGATAAAAACTGTGAAAGAAGTGTTTAATGGAAAACATTTTATTTTATAAAGAATTTCGCGAGGATCATACTGGAAAGTTTTCACGCTAAAATAAAAACTAATACAACATTTAGTGATGGAAAGTATGTGGTATGATCTTTGCAGGTAAATTAATGAGTTGTTAAATGTGAAACTCGTAAAAGATACTTTCGGTGAGATTCGACTTTTGTAAAATGTAAACTTTCACGGCCGGAATGGTCAAAATTACTAAAAATTACCGGGCTGTTATGCCGTGGTCTGGTGGATTTAGTATTAAAACCCAACGTTCAACGGCATTAATTCTAGAATCCAGTTTACTATGGAGAAGGAGGTAGACGGAAAATTGAATTTTCTTGACGTGTCAGTTTTCAAAAAGGGGAATGGCAGATTGGGCCACACAGTTTATCGGAAGCCGACACACACAGACCGTTATCTGCACCGGGATTCAAACCACCACCCACAGCAAAAGCGGGGCATTATAAAGACGTTGGCGGACAGAGCAAGAAACATCTGCGAACCGGACTTACTCGACGCGGAATGGCTATTCGTCTACAGAGATAAGGAGAGCTTTGAGACTGACACGTAGAGTTGAAAACGATGAAATGGTTCCTGTGAAATCTAAAGTCTTCCTACCTTTTATCAAGGACGTCACCGACCGCATCGGTAAAATTTTTACGAAACGGAGTGTTGCCGTTATTTACAAACCTACTCGGAAGATACAGGATACAGGATACAGGAACCTTATTCAATTTGATAAGACTCAGGGTTTAGCAGCCACAAATGGATACCACAAATGACTGTTCAGAGAGGCTATAGAAATTGTATAACACCCCAATAATTTCAATAGGATGGAGGAGGGCGTGAAACTAAATGATATCTGGATTCCGGTTTTGAAGATGAAATGTAACAGTCTTCCACCATGGGACAATATTAACGGGCGGAGGCAATCGGCAACGACGAATTGCGTGCGCATGTCAAAAACATCTGACGTCACACCACTGCCCGCGAGCCCTCGTAAACGGAATTTGGCTTCAGTCAGTAGCGAGCCAGGGTATGAATCGGACATCCAAAAGTGCCACGATCCCCCTTGAGAACGTCCTCCGCAGTCGGCGACGAAACGTTGGGTTTTAATAATGAATCCACTAGACCACGCCATAACAGCCCGGAAATTTTTAGTAATTTCGATTTGACTTTTGTTTGGGGTTCAGTTACAATCCAGAATCAAACTTCAGACTTGGTTTTATTTCAAATGGGCTTGGTAATTATTTAGATTCAATGGTGCCAGGATTTTATGAGTGATTTAACGGCTGGGATAGATATATTTCTACTTTCATCTCTGGTTTGGTGAAAAAGTTACAATCTGTGAAAGATATTGCTATCGAGTGAACGGATCCATTGAGGATCACACGTGTTAGAAGATTAGCTTTACGTAATAATTTTTAAAGTTAATATTCAATAGAAAAGTATAGTATTAATTCTGATTCTGACTTTAGGAACTGAATATTACGTTCCAGAGGTAACAATTATTAATGGAGGGGCAAGCTATAATCTCTGGTTAAGTGAAATTATGTATTCAAGTCATAGAAAACGTAACTTACATAAACTTGAAGGACATTAATCATTGATTTAGTCGAAAGGAATTATTTAATGGACTATTTTAAAAGTTTATCCCGCTTGTTAAATGTCGAGTAGCTCTATACAAGAATGTAGTGAAATGATATCTTTGATTGTGGACATAGCAACGAGTGAACGGAGTAAATACAGCAATCTTTGGGGACGCACATGAGAAGCAGATACAAAAATAGATATTCATCCCACATTCTGACCAGTTTAAACTGATTCGAACCTGCTAATAATTTTTAAAAATTACGTACTTCGGATGCAGCAGAAGTACGATCCGTCTCGTAACGTTAACTACTGAACTTTATAATAATAATTAAGCAGTGCAGCAACGTAACGTGTGAGTTACATCGTTTAGCTACGTGGACAACGGACTGAATCACTGCAATGAGCTATTATGTCTAACGGCAAAAGTATTATTTCTTTAAACTTAAATTAGAAACATACTTTTCTCGAGGACAGGAATTAGTTATGAAGTTCATTGTGAAATTCATATTGCCAAATTTACGATTAACAGGGTGTAAACTGGGATGGCGTTCAGCGTGATAAATCAATCGTAATCTGGCTTCTTTTGATACTCTAGCAGCAACTTCTAAAATCAATGAAGTCTTCATAAACAACTAATGGAAAAATTCGTTATACAATTCATAAAGAATACTCCTTACGTTGGTTCTATGAAACAGGCATATAGCAATATAAAAAAGTCACCATAAACAGGTTTTATTAAATTCCAGTTATAAAATCAAATCGTTGATCTTCATGATCACGGAGCAGTTACAGCTGCTGCTGCTCGCTCCTTGACATCCCTCTCTGTGAGGAAGCGTGCTGGGGAGTTTGTGGCCATTTGGCCTTTACTACTCTGTATATTGTATGATGTTTGTGTGACTGTGATTGTTTTTAAATGTCTGTGAATTGTATTGGAGATTCTGTGTGTGTGACTAGTGCTTGCCCTGGGTGGGTGTGATTTTGGTTGGGTGTTAGGATATTCCTCTTTCATCTACTGATCAAAGGTGATCAAGGGACGCTTATGCTTGTCGCGGGACATGTCATACTGACCTAGGGAACGGATAAGATCGTTTCCAGATCTGGAGGAACTTTCGTAGAAAGCCCTTGCCAGATCTTGGAAACGCTCTCTTAGGAAAGAAACTCCAGCTGCAACGTGTAGGTCGTCCGTAGGAAACCCATGGGGAAGGTGAAGAGCCCTCTTGAGGCAGCGGTTCTGTAGAACCTGTAGCTTTTCCAGGTGTTTACTGGCTGCATATGACCAGGCTGGTCAGGAGTACTCCATTTGGGGACGGATTAAGGAAAGGTAGGTGTTAACTCCAACGGAAGGGGATAGGGAGCTATTGTAGTTTAGGTTGGGATACAGGTCGGACATTCTGGCGCAGACTTCCCTGTAGACCTCGTCTATGTGGGGTTTCCACGTTAGCCGATGGTCCAGGGTAACGCCCAGGTACTTGGCCGTTCTGCGCCAGGTGAGTTGGGATCCTTGGAGGTGGAGGAGGAGGGGGGGGGGGGACTTTGAGGAGGATCGCGTTTCCCGAGCTTCTTTGTGAACAGCATGGCATTGATAGTGATTCGCCATCGACGAGCCCATGTGTCTGTGTTATCTAAAACCCCTTGTAACCTACGTATGACCAGGCCCTTGTTTGGGTTTCTAGTGAAGAAGGCTGTGTCGTCAGCGTACTGTGCAGTGTGCACCAGGGGGACAGTAGGGATATCTGCAGGGTACAGGCTGTACAAAACAGGTCCCAGCACCGATCCCTGTGGCACCCCAGCACGAATACGCCTTTTGGTGGAGGTGGATGGTTCGACTTTGACAGAGAAAGTCCTATTCGTAAGATAGCTTTGGATAATCTTTACTATACTTCCGGGGAATCCCTGTGTGTATAATTTGTAAATCAACTCCTTGTGCCATACTGAATCGAAGGCTTTTGCCACGTCCAATAGCACTATCCCACAGTAGCTGTTTCGATTGAAGGCTGATGTAGCAGCTTCAACTACTCTCATGATCTGTTGGGGAACAGAGTGTTTCTCCCGGAAACCAAACTGGAAGTATGGCAGAATGTGCTCTCTAGAGCCGACCGTGGTGGCCGCGGGGACTGAGTCGCTTCAGTCATGGTCTGCACGGCCACTACGGTCGGGGTTTCGAATCCCCCCTCGGGCATGGATATTTTTGCCGTCCTAGTTCGTAAGTAGTTCATAAGTAGTTTGTAAGTTTAGGGACTGATGACCCCGTAGTTAAGTCCCATAGACTATACAAACATTTGAACATTTTGCTCTCTAGAGATGTGGTCTTGTATGGGTACTAGCAGAATGCGTTCGTAGATCTTGCTGAGAGTTGGCAAGAGGCTAATTGGCCTGTAGTGCTGCGGGAATAGGGGGTCTTTCCCTGGTTTGTGTATCGCGACCACTTCCGCGTGCTTCCAGCAGGCTTGGAAACACACGGGTACGACTAATCACGTTGAAGACGATCGCGAGTAGTGTTAATTGCCGATGGCGGGAGGTTTTTAACTAACTGGTTACTGATCTTATCGTGACCGGACGCCTTTTTGTTAGGGAGATGTTTGATTATTTTTGCCACGTCTGCAGGGGCAAAAGTTGGGGGTTCGTTCTCTGGGTCGTCCTCAGCATTGAGGAAGACTCGCAGCTGACGCCTTACTGTGTCTTCATGTTCGTCGTCCTGGGGTTCTGCTGCCTGAAACGGCTTCTCAAATGAGTCGGCAAGGGCGTTGGCCTTATCAGCATGGCTGAAGACGAGACCCCGCTCACCGTGCAGAGGAGGCAACCTAGCGCGTCTTTTTGTGAATTGCCTTGTGGCATTCCAAAGTTTGGTCCTGTACATTGAGAGCTCTGAGACGGTTTTGCCATTGCCGGTTTTTAAGCTCATTGAGCGCGACCTTCAGGCTGATTAAGTACGAAAAGAGTCTTACTAAGATAAATCATTAGGTAAATCGTTTAAAACTGTGATGATTCTGTTAACAGTCGGCATAGTACACGGGTAGCGTTCTGGGCTCCTAAATTGTAAGTTTTGCGGTTGCTGGTCAATTTCCATTCCATCTAATATTTTTAGTTCCTGTAACTACTACCCTTTCACCTGTTTTTTGTGCAAAATTTTGTATATTCTCTATACAGAGTACGGAAAACAATTATTCAAGTGATTCCCAATATAGTTTATCTTTAATTGTAAACACACACATCCCACTGTACCAAACAATTAAGTTCCTAATGAAACATTATATCAAGATAGCCTACTCAGAATCGTAATTTTACATGCATCTCGTTTGACTTCCTATTGTTCTCTCTCTCTTATGCTAATTATTGCTTTTCTGATCAGATGAAGCGCCATCTGTCAGACTTTTTGAGCTTTTTTCTAATAAAACCCCATGTCATTCCAAGCAAGTGTGACAATTTTCACCTCTCTATCTACATTAATCCGTCAATTATTAAGTTTTCAAATTTATACTGACTTTTTGATCACCCGGTTACTATTCGGCCAACACTAGTTATGATTCCTGCACATAAGCAGGATTTTACCGAGTTCTACGTTCTCTCCATATGAGAGAATGACGATTGTCCGAGTGAACACAAAATCTTGACTCATCTGTGAACAGAACTCGGCGCTATTCGTTACGACTACAATCCTCAACTTCCTCCGCCCAGTTTCACGTTGTTGTTACATTGCACTACCTTCTCACTACACTATCTGAACCCAATCGCTTATGTAATTCGTTTGATAGGGTTGCTGTTGTGGTCTTCAGTCCGCAGACTGGTTTGATGCAGCTGGCCATGCTACCCTCTTCTGTGCAAGTCTCTTCATCTGAGAATACATACGGCAACATCCTGTTGAACCTGCTTACTGTATTCGTCTCTCCCTCTACGATTTTTACACCACACACTTCCTTCTAATGCTAAGTTGACAGTTCCTGGATGCCTCAGAATGTGTCCTACCAAACTATCCTTTCTCTTAGTCAGGATATGCCAGAAACTCCTTTTCTCCCCGATTCAGTTAAGTACTTCCTCATTAGTTAAATGATCTACCCATCTAATTTTCATCATTCGTCTGTAGCACCACATTTCAAAAGCTTGGCAGGGTAAACACAAGTTAATAGCAACTCCCTCTGCAGCAATTTTCTGTTATTACCACTACTTCGGTTGCCGTAGTGTTGTTGTCTCCATTCCGTAGAACCAGCAGAGAAACTTCGAATCACTTTATTTCATTCTGGCAATTACAATACTTCAGAACCTAGATATCTCAACTGATCCCCAAATTGTTTCGACAAGTATAGTTGACTAAATGGCTTCTAGCATGTAAACCATGCATTTCTGGACATGATGTCATGGGACACTTTTGGTTCCGTATCTTCTTCTCGATAAGTATAGTCCTGTATATTGTTTGAATCTTCAAACTGCTCTATCTGGTACGAAATGTTCAAATGTTTGTAAAGCTTAAGGGACTTAACTACGGGGTCATCAGTCCCTAAACTTACAAACTACTTATGAACTACTTACGAACTAGGACGGCACAAATATCCTTGCCCGAGGGGGGATTCGAACCCCCGATCGTAGTGGAAGTGCTGACCGTGACTGGAGCGCCTCAGTCACCTCGGCCACCGCGGCCGGCTATCTGGAACGGATCTCACACTGATGAACAAGAGTCAAATATTGGGCGAACCAGTGTTTCGTAAGGAACTATCTTTGTTCCTGGACTTCACTTCCTTATGGTTCTACTGAATCTCAGTGTTGCAGTGAGTTCGCGATGCAATCGGAGAGAACAATATAATGATTGTGTGAGCGAGACTCCGAGGAAAAACCGCTTGTGCAGTGTAGTTTACAGCTTTGGAGAGAAATCTAGAGCGCCACTTACCAGGTGTTCGTACGCGAGGGGAACAAACAGCTGCGAGGAGTAGGCCGCCCCAACAGTCAGCAGGCGGGCAGCGTCCCTCCAGAAGTCAGAGATGCCTTGCAGGAAGACTGGGAACTCAGTATTGAAATCTGGAGCAAAAAAATCTCACTGACGTGTTTTACGGCCCACTTTTGATTTGTAGTTTTATAAGTTTTTGCAAACATTTTCGACCAAAATAATAATCTAAATAATAATTAATTAATTAATAAGAGTGTCTGAAACCCTTATAGAAAAAAAGAATAGGTAGTGTCGGGTTTAGAACCACCGACCTTTCGCATCACAATCCAGCACCTTGCCCACTACGCTACGGCTATAAATCAAAACAGGACTTCTTTAATTTCATGCTATTCATGGCCGTTGTTAACTGATGTTAATATGGCATTTGTAGACATTAGATTACCATTTATCGTACGAAGAACGATGTGTTTTTGTTAATTCCTCGGTGTGCCGTTGCTTTGAAATGACAACGTGTGAGTTACAATAATAAAATCATCAAATACGCGAGAAATGTTACGTGGCATCTCCAAACGGTTGGTTTTCGTTAATTCAATGGAGGGTGTCAAATCTCCGTTATTTTTGCAAATATGTCTCAAACGATACGAGATATGAAAAAAACATAAGGGAGATACGTTGTAGAGAATTTTCTCCTCTACCAATTCAATTTTCGTGTCAGATGAACGGTTCGTTTGCAATTACAATTATATTACAAACGGCTTTTTTTGTTTTGTTTTACTACCGTATTTTGTGTCCGAAAAAATTGAAAAAGGGAGGTTCTGGTCTCTGGCGGCCTACTATCATGTTTGTAAAATTTGGTGCTGATCGGTTGAACGGTTCGTCAAAAAACAGGGAACACGTTACGGACAGACAAACAGATGGACAGACAGACAGACATACATCCCAAAATCGCCTTTATTTTTGCAAATATCTTCGAAACGCTGCGAGATATGAAAAAAACATAAGAGAGCAAAGTTGTAGAGAATGTTCTCCTCTGCAAATTCGACTATTCAATTTTCGTGTCAGATGAATAGTTAAGCCGTTATTTTCATTTAAATTTCGAGCTGTCAAACGACGATTGCAAAGGCTTACTTTTAGTGTTACTACCGTAATCTAAAGTGGGCCAAAAAGAAGCGAGGGTCTAATGAAGAATCCCACAGATCGAACCTTCATCACCTTACAGTATGCATGAAACCACAAGTTCACATCTGCCGCATATAACAAGTAATCCCCTACCAAATATCAAGAACTCGATACCATCAAACTCAATTGAAACGTTCGATACCAGTAGCTTAAAACACCAAATACTTAATTTTTGCTGGTGAAACACGTTTTGACAGGAATACAGTTACATAATCTTCATTCAAATCCAAATGTTCAAATGTTTGTTAAGTTTAAGGGACTTAACTGCAGGGTCATCAGTCCCTAAACGTACGAACTACTTATGAACTACCTTACACTAAAGACGCCATCGTGTTATCTTCTTAACTGATTCCCTTCAATGCGTTGCAGTGATATAAGTCGTAGATAGTACTTAATAACTTTCCTTTGGCCTCAAAGCAACATCTAAGTATATTGAGCACATAATAATGAAACTTACAGGACCTGTGTGACTTATGCCTCTCGTATACTGCACAAACTAAAAATTTTGTTGACTGTTGCATTATTTTCAAATTCTGGTCTGAGCATGTAGCTGACTATGGTCGAAACTTTTGGGGAAACTGTGTGTTATTTGCGATAGCTGTTTCCATATTTTCTTACTTTATGACTTCTTTCCTTCGCTTTGTATGTTGGCTTTTAGCGACTGCTTGATGCTTTAACCTGTTTTAGTGCTGCACTTTTCACGGAGTTCTCTGTTCTAATGATTATTCGCTTGTTCGGACCCAGTCGTCACAGTCCGAGATCTACTTTGGGGGCTTGCTATGCTACTTACGAGCTCACGCCAGAGATCACTTTGGACTATTATGTAGTAGCGGGAAATTTTATTTAGCCAAATGACCCTTGTTTCCCAGGGAAGCGGTATAGACCCCCTACTCTTCCTTGCGTTTATAAACTATTTAGGAAACAATCTGAATAGCTCCCTTAGACTGTTCGCGGATGATGATGCTGTTTATCGGTTTGTGAAGTCAACAGAGGATCAAAAGCAACTGCAAAGTGATTTGGAGAAAATTTCTACGTGGTGCGAAAACTGTCAATTAACACTAAATAATGAAAAGTGTGAAGTAATACACATGACCACTAAAGGAAATCCGTTAAATTTCAGTTACACGATAAATCAGTCAAACCTTAAAGTCGTAAATTCTCCCAAATACTTAGGAGTTACAGTTACGAACAACTTAGGCTGGAGATAACACACAGAAAATATTGTGAGAAAGACGAACCAAAGGTTACGTTTCATTGGCAGAACGCTTCGAAGATGCAACAGCTCCACCAAAGAGACTACCTGTATCACACTTACGCGCCCTCTCCTCGAGTACTGTTGCCTAGTGTGGGACCATCACCGGATGGGACCTACGAAGGACATTAAGAAGGTTCAGAGAATGTCAGTTCGTTTTGTTTTATCGTGTTATAAGGGGAAAAAGCATCACGGAAATGTTGTATGATTTGAGGTGGAAATCATTAAAATAATAACGTTATTCGTTTCGGCTAGATCTAATTGCGAAATTTCAATCACCGACTTTAATTCTGAATGTGAAATATTTTGCTAGCACCCGCCTACATATGGAGACTTGACCATCCCAATAAAATAAGAGAAATCAGATCGGAAACGGAACGATTTAGGTGTTCTTTCTCCTTGCGCGCTATTAGCGAATGGAACGGTAGGGAAAGGTTATGAAAGTAGTTAATGAACCCTCTGCAGGCACTTAAATTGTGATTTGCAGAGTATCTGTGTAGATGTAGATGTTTCTCCTCCTGTGAAGATCGTCACACATATTTCAAGCATTTAACATTGAAGATTAGGTAATATTCACTGTAAGATGATGTGGCATGTGAAGCGTAGGCCCACCGTACTAGATATTCATTTGCAAATAATCATTTTGGTGTCCCTTTTTTAAATCAATTTATAACGTTGTATATCTAGAAAAATGTGTGTCAGATGTAATAGATAGAAGTAATAACAAAGGATGTTCACTTAGATTCCCACTCCTCCACCGTTTTCATATTTTTGTTTCTTACTTGTTAATTGTTGCCTTCCTCTGTCCAAGCCCTCGGCTATGTAGGTCTTGTTAATTACACATTTTTCTGACAGCACACCTTAACGATCATACGAGTGTTGGAACTTAAATAGTGACACCTAATTATTCATAACCAATACAAAAGCGTTACATGTTTACACCTCTTGATGTCCTTCAAATTAGTCGCAGCGTTGTGTAGAACCCGTTGCCAGTGATGTGGAAGGTGCAGTATACCGTTAGCAGAGACTGTTCTGTTGATGGCACGAAAGGAGCTGTCTGCTGTCTGTCGTGTCTCTGAAACAGTTCTGAAGTGAATGCCACGAAATGGTTCCTTCATCTTCTGAATCAAATCAACGTCACAAGGACTTAAGTCCAGGGAGTACGGTGGATGGTCCAATACATCCCAGTCCCATCGACAGAACAGAGAAGCCCCAGCTTGCGCTGTATGCGGCCACGCATTGTCGAGAAAAATGATGAGTTGGTTGCACAGAAAGTGTTGCCGCTTCTTTTGTAAAACGTGTCGCAGGTGATGGTCCAAAAACGAACAATAATACTGTGTACTGATGGTCTGCCGTGGAGGAACGTAAGGTTTAGAAAACATAGTGACACCGTTACGTTAGAATGCTCGTTCACAAGAAAGGAAGGAAGCTTAGCGTTTAACGTCCCGTCGACAGCGTTGTCATTAGAGACGGAGCTTAAGCTCGGGTTGTTTGGGCAGGGATGGGGAAATCGTCCGTGCCCTTTGAAAGGAACCATCCCGGCATTTGCCTGGAATGATTTAGGGAAATCACGGAAAACCTAAATGTGGATGGTCGGAAGTGAATTTGAACCTGCTCGCAAGTGACCGTTTTTTGTCTATTGTACGCACGTCGGTGACGTGGAATGTGCGAGTCCATTTGCTCGGAGGTAAGGTGGGTATG
Source organism: Locusta migratoria (assembly GCA_026315105.1). Lineage (NCBI taxonomy): Eukaryota > Metazoa > Arthropoda > Insecta > Orthoptera > Acrididae > Locusta > Locusta migratoria. Next base: position 180,261,393 of record CM048748.1, read on the forward strand.
TCTATAACGTGTCCTATCAGCGAGAATTAGTAAATTCCATTGCATAATGTACCACAGTAGTGATGTTCAAATGTTTGTATAGTCTATGGGACTTAACTACGGGGTCATTAGTCCATAAACTTACAAACTACTTATGAACACCTAAGACTAAGCACGGCACAAATATCCATGCCCGAGGGGGGGATTCGAACCCCCGACCGTAGTACACAGTAGTGTTGCCACTATTTAAGTTCCAATCCTCTTATGCTTTATTTAACAACAACATAGTTCTAAATAAGATACTCACCAGTTTCCTTAAATTTCCACGATTTAAAGGTGTCTACCCTCCTTATAATGGCACATTGAAATCTAGCGACTATGGCTTTTGTGATGTGTCGAACACCCCGCAAAAGCCTGGAGAGGGTTGGACGCCTCAGATGAGCTGTCTGCAGCGTTGTTGTGTTCCACTCCATGTTGTGCAACCTTTAAAAACAAAATGGTCACCTTATGTAGGAAAAGGTATTGTATATTTTATTTTATTTTCTAAAACAGAACACATCAGTAAATGCTATTCTCACGGGGCCCCTTGAAAGGATTTCATATTTCCTTGTAATAGATGTATTGAGGTCATTGTCGATCAATCGAGGAATTTGACGTATCTTGGTGTGAAAATGAGTCGTATGTCAATCAAGTAACATATCCTGGTAAAATGGGCGGTGTCTGTTCAAACAGCAGAATACATCATCATACATCCATCCAATACATCAGCATGGCAATGAAAAACTGCAGTCCAGAATAATCAGTATTATTATATTGCTTTAGACTGCATGAATATACATAGATGTACGCGCACGTTACTGATTAAATTCGTTAACTTGATCACGGTACTTGCTGTCACTTCTTGCGTCTCGCTGCGGAGCGCGGGGTTGCTCGCCATGGAGGTTCGAGTCCTCCCTGGGGCATGGGTGTGTGTGTTTGTCCTTAAGTTAGTTTACCTAGGTTTAAGTATTTTGTAAGCTACGGACTGATGACCACGCAGTTTGGTCCGATAGATTTACAAACATTTGAATTTGAACATTTGTCACTTCTTAGAAGTCGTTCACACCATGTTTATAAACAGTCCTATGCATCATGTTTCCTTGTCTGTTTAATGTACCTCAGTATCACGCAGCAGTTTTAGAACCATCCCACATCTTGACGACGTGAATGCAGATCACTTCGGAGTATTCGTGACGAGGAAGACCTAGAGTTGTTGTTGTTTAAAGGGGGATAAAATGATCTAGAGCTACGACCATCGTCTGCACTTAACTCCTGAACGTGCTAGTTTAGGTCTTACTGAATTCTGTTTCCTTGGGGTCTACCCACTTAACATTTTTTATTCTGAAATTTTTGCAAACAATATCGGACTAAACAGACAACCACTGAGTTATAGTTGATTTTCCATTGCCATTAATGATCGACAGGAATCAATCTATCTTGTACGATGCACACTGTTTCCCCATCCAGGGAAACAGTAATATACACAAGTGAAATACACGACTACATAATGCCCACATACATAGAGGTGGGGTGGCTTGTGTGCCTCAACTACAGTGGAGAGGTCAAACGTCTATTTTCTGAAAAGAGACCCTAGAAAGCTCTGCGACACTGGTTTTGGCGGGAGGCGTGGGGTCGATTGACTGCTGGAGGAATAAAAAATAAATTTATTAATCAAGTGAATTAAGCAATGAACGCAATTAAGCCGATTATTGCAAACTGTCCTTGGAGCCCCATTGAAAACGTACTGCTCTGTTGACAGGACCTATGAATACGTGCAGGTTTTGTAATCAGGTTATGTTACAGTGGTAGGTCCACTAAATCTCCTTTTTTTTATATAGAGAAAATGGTTAGATTTTTTTAACGTTCGCAGCATCGAGCGCCAGACGGCGCGGTGCAGTGTTACCTATGTGAGGTGTTATCATTGTAGATGCCTTCAGCTGCGTATGCGTTACACACAGTCTGTCTTCCTATTCCAACTGAAGCCAATAAGAAAGGTTTGACATGTGGTAAAAAAGGGGAAAAGGAAAATTAGGGTTCAACGTGTCACCAATATCGTGGTTGATAATGACATGGAAGGGAGTCGGCCGTTCCTTTTGAAGGGAACTATCCCGGATTTTGCCTAGAGTGCTTTAGTAAAATCCAGTGATGTTAAGTAATTCAGTAAAAGTAATTTAATTACATGTAACAGTTACGTTTCCTGCAATTTTCCCGTGTAATCGATACATTTTAGAAAATGTAATTACTACTTGTAATTTACTTACTACAGTAAAACAGTAACTGTTACTACACTGGAATTGTTACTTTGTAACAAGTCGTTCTCTTTTATACGCATTTCGCAGGCTGTGAAAGATATGTCACTTCGATATTGTTTGGCGCAATCTTAATTCGTCTTTTGCTTCAACTATGGGTATAGTAGTATCTATGGTTGAAGGTTCCTACTTGAAATTGAGTGTTTTCAGGGAAGACGAGAATTGTTTATGTCTCTTTCTTTTTGTATTTGACGAGGCCTATTACGAACGTGCAGTATGGCCAGTGAATTGGGAACCGGCTAAATTGTGGTTAGATTATTTCCGTATTTAAAGTAGGTTTGTACAATTTGTTTCGTGTATATGGATTAAAACAGTTTTGTCTCTTCTTTACATCCCACTGTTATTATTCCATCTTGTTGGCTAGTATTGTATTTCATTTCATCCTTCAAAACCAGTTTCATAGCACACTACTGAAAGTTAGCTTATCTATCATATCAACCAACACACGAGCGGAGCCGGGGGTTAAGATAGTACCTGATAAACACCTCACACGTACAGTTCCCTAAATTTAGAAGTTATACATGCACACAGACACACACACACACACACACACACACACACACACACACACACACACACACGTAGACACACAGACAGACATATATACAACTCCCAAAATTAAACTTTCACTCTGCAGCGGAGTGTGCGCTGATATGAAACTTTCTGGCAGATTAAAATTGTGTGCCAGAACCGGGACTCGAACCTGGGACCTTTGCCTTTCGCGGGCAAGCGCACTACCGACTGTGCTATCCCGACACGACTCACGATGCCGCCTCGATGCCAAAGTAGGAGGCGAGGTACTGGCGGAAGTAAAGTTGTGAGGCGGCATCGTGAGTCGTATCGGCATAGCACAGTCGGTAGTGCACTTGCCCGCGAAAGGCAAAGGTCCCAGGTTCGAGTCCCGATTCCGGCACGGCCAGGAAGTTTCATATCAACGCACACTCCGCTGCAGAGTGAAGGTTTTCATTCCCAATAAGAAGAATGTTAGATTGAAGAATAGTGCATGGCTCCGTCAGTGGCGTACGTACCAATCTGCAGAGCAGGAGTGAATGCAGTCAGCGGCGAAGTAGCACGGTAGAGACTTTCTGAGGTGGAAGGCCTGTTCGTACGAGAGATTGCGGACGCCCGCCATGGCTGCTTTGCAGCCCTCTCCTGCGGACGTCAGGCCTCCCCCGGGCAGAGGCTGCGGGTGGTGGCTGGTGTTGACTGCCACCAGGCGTGCTGCTGCCTGCACCGCGGCTGACGGCGGCCTCAGAGCGTCGCACGACCCGAACACCAAGTACCGACCTGCGAAAATATTTTGCGCACTATTCAGGTCATCAATCAGCCTGCGCAGACAGGCCTGCTTTGACTGACTATTGAAAATATTGAGGGAAAGGCGAACCAAAGATTACGTTTCATCGGTAGAACCCTTCGAAGATGCACTAGCTCCACCAAAGAGACTGGCTATATCACACTTGTGCGTCCTCTCCTGTTGCCCTGTTGCTCCTGTTAGTACTGTTGCCCCTTGTGGGACCCTCACCAGGTGGGACTGACGGAAGACATTGAGAAGGTTCAGAGAAGGGTAGCTCGTTTTGTTCTATCACGTTACCGGGGGGGGGGGATGCGTCACGGAAATGTTGCACGAATTGGGGTGGAAATCATTGAAAGAAAGACGTTGTTCATTGCGGCGTGATCTGTTTGCGAAGTTTCAGTCACCGATTTTTAGTTCTGAATGTGAAAATATTTTGCTAGCACCCACCTACTTAGGGAGACATGACCATCCCAATAAAATAAGAGAAATCAATGAACCCTCTGCCAGGCACTTGAATGTGATTTGCAGAGTATCTATGTAGATGTAAATGTAGACTATAGACTGCAACACGTAGGAAGGCGCACCACTTTTATGCCGTCCTGCGCACCCCCTTCCATTACCACACTGGCAGCCATTAAAGTTCATTCTCTACGTTCGTGGTGGTTCGCGAGTTATGAGAATGTTTCTCCTACACGATCCACGGTTAGCGCACGGCCGTAGACTCAGGCGAGAACCCCACGCTGCTCAGGACGTGCGCTAGCCGCGCGTTTCGCGTATTTCAAGCGTCCACTTCGCGTCGCAATATCTCGGGATGTAATTGGAATATTGCAATGCAATCAACGCCATTGCTTATGTGATTTGTCATGCTATGGATGCTGAAGAAAAAATATAGGGTATCCGTTTTAAAAAAATAAGTTTGTGTTAAAAAGCACATTTGCTTTCGTTTTAGAATGTTTCCAAATATGTACATTCATGGGCCCCAGCAGTACATTGATACCGGTGAAAGACGTTTTCCAATAGCTGTTATTGTTCCAGAGATATTTTGGGTGGACAGGATAGCTGGGACACCCTGTATATACAGTGTTTCACTAAGTGTGTTTGCCTCTGTAACTTATAAAATAATAGGTGACGGGAAATTTTAATGCAGTAGGTCAACACAAGAAATGTTATACTTTCTGCGGAGCTTTCTGAACATAGTTTATTGTATCATTGTCCAAAGAGTTACAGCACAAAGATATAATTTTTAAATGGAACAATAGTTTTTTCTATCATGCATTGGATTCGTTGAAACCAGCTGCGTCCAAATCAATTTAAACTACATTCATATAACTGTTAGTTTTGGAGCTACAACCCTTTAAACTTCCGGGGGCGGAGGCTGCGATAGCGTTGGTGACTGGCCGAGTGGCTATCCCCTGGGGCACGGCCCACTGTCTCATGACCACCAGCCAGTTAGCTACGCTGTCATAGCCTCCGCCCCCGGAAGTTTGAAGGGTTGTAGCTCCCAAACTAACAGTGATAGGAATGTAGTTTAAATTGATTTGGACGCAGCTGATTTCTATGAATCCAATGCACGATAGAAAAAACTATTGTTCCATTTACAAAATATATCTTTGTGCTGTAACCCTTTGGAAAATGATACAATAAAATATGTTCATAGCTCCGCAGAAAGTGTAACATTTTTTGTGTTGCCTAGCGCATTAAAATGTCCCGTCACCTATTATTTTATAAGTTACAGAGGCAAACAGACTTAGTGAAACACCATCAATGTACCCAGCAATTTTTATAGAAGTAGCGCTAAGCGTTACATAGCTCCTGTCCTAGCTATTTGCTGTGTTCATTTTTAATTTCTTTTTGTAGACGTCTAAGCCTCAGTAATTATTTAAAAAGATAATTAAAGATTTAGACATAAGTATCCAGTTTTGACAAATTCTACCACAACTTCGTCAGTTAAATGTTTTGATAATGTAGAACCTACCTACCATCATATCTGGTATTGTCTGATTTTTACGTTTTTGTCTCCATAAAACTTTACAATACGTGTAGATGCTGGTTTCTTAAATGATACTACATGTTACTCATTCAGTAAAAAACTGGTGTAGAAATATTTTACCTCGTATTACAAGGACCGAAAGCCAAATGTCTCTCAATAGCTCAAAATTATGGTGTGGATAATGTCGTGTGAATAATTTTATATTATAAATATATATGTTTTAATGTGTCTTTGTTCCACATCTTCTCCTTTACCACTGGCCTATGTCAATCAAAATTGGTACACACATGCCTTACAGCCAGGCAACAATCGCTATAAATGTAAGACCCACCTACGACACTCTTACTAGTGTTTCTTTTCGTGATCAGTTTGCAGAGAGCATGCACATAAACCACTTAATGAACTTAAAAATTAGTTCACGAGATAAGACATCAAGAACAATGAGATCCGTTAGAATGCGCTCTATCTCGTATGAGGCTGCATCTTATTCCATATTTACTGCCAACAAGATTCGCAATACAAATCTTAGCCATTCTGCTAATATTTCAGTCTACGTAAATGGAAAATTATATTTCTTGTATTTCATGGGGTGGTGATATTACGTTAGAGTTGCATGAAAACGAATTTGAAATGAGGAAATGCACACTGTAAACCATCAGCTGTTTATTATTTTTCAAACTTCTACCGGTTTTGGTTATAAACAATCTTCACGGAAGAGAACTAGACAGACTGATTAAACAGGTGCATTATATGCCTCCTTATGCATACTGGCATGCGTGTCACACAGTAAAAATAAATAAGACGTCACTAGACATCAAGTCTTAATTAAAAAGATAAAAGCAATGCCATGCTGTGTGATGGTGTGGTGTGTTATGGTATGTTTTTAATTAAGACTTGATGCCTAGTGACGTATTATTTATTTTTATTGTGTGATATGCATGCCAGTATGCATAAGGAGGCATATAATGTACCTGTTTAATCAGTCGGTCTAGTTCTCTTCCGTGAAGACGGTTATAGCCGAAACCGGTAGAAGTTTGAAAAATAATAAACAGCTGATGGTTTACAGTATGCATTTCCTCAAATATCTTACGACTGTTGGACCAAATCTCAATAAAAATTTGAAATTGAAATAGCCAGTCAATGGGACAGACAGAGGATGTGGAAGAAGGATGTGAATTAATAAAAGAATTAAATAAATCATTATCCTTTGACCACCGTGAACTAACACTAGTAAAAACTGTAAGAAAAGATACTCACCGTAATTATCGCAGTAAGCAGTCCGTAATTCTGATTCACCGGGAACGAGTCGCATTACGTGTTTGAAGTCGGTGGCGTTGCCAATGAGGTTGCAGACGCAGTCAAGCGTCGACGTGCCATTTGCTACCAGCAAAGCAAACAACGATGGCAGTGACGCAACTACGCTGTCCAGATGCATTGTCAGCTGTTGAGACTTCGGTCAGAAAACAGGCACTGCTTGTCGCAGGCAACACAGCCTCCGTATAAACGCAAGTGTAACGGAACTGTTCCACAGGATGGCTAAGCCACAGGAAGCGGGACATCTCTCGCCCGAAACAAGACCGAGGAATCAAGGAAGCTTAGGGTTTAACGTCCGGTCGACAGCTTGGTCATTAGAGACGGAGCTAACGCTCGGAGTTTTGGGTAAGGATGGGGAAGGAAATCGGCGGTGCCCGTTTGAAAGGAGCCATCCCGGCATTTGCCTGGAGTGATTTAGGGAAATCACGGAAAACTTAAATCAGGATGGCCGGAGGTAAATTTGAATCACCATCCTCCAGAATGCGAGTCCAGTGTGTTACTACTGCGCCACCTCGCTCGTTGGAACAAGACCAGTTCTATTTTGCCGTCAGAATAACCAAATTCGAATAGACAGCCGTCACAGAAACTTATTTGTCAATTTTATTCATACTCCATGCAGCCGACCCCACTAAGTCACTTGTAAAAAACGAACATGTGCAGAAGCTAACTCTCACTTTTTTTTTTTTTTTTTTTTTGCTATTTTGTGGTGTGACCATGTACATGAAAAACGGCATTCCTTTTCCGTCTACTGATGTTTGACAACACTGAATGGAAAACACATCTGAGTGTTATGCTGCCGTTGTTGTTCTCAGTCCGGAAATTGGTTTGATGCAGCTCGCCACCCTACTCTATCCTGAGCAAGCCTCTTCATCTGCTCATAAGAACGGCAACTTACATCCATTTGAATCTGTTTTCTGTATTCGTCTCTTGGTCTCCCTCTGCGATTTTTAGCCCACACACTTCCCTCCAATGCTAAATTCACGATTCCTTGATGTCTAAGAATGTGTCCCACCAATCTATACCTTCTTTTGGTCAACGTATGCCAGAAATTCCTTTTCTTCCCAATTATGTTCAGTACGTCCTCATTAGTTACGCGATCCACCCACCTTATCCTCAGTATTTTTCTCTAACACCACATGTCAAAAGCCTCTTCAAATGTTCAAATGTTTGTAAATCTATCGGACCAAACTGCGTGGTCATCAGTCCGTAGCTTACAAACTACTTGAACCTAGGTAAACTAACCAACGGACAAACACACACACCCATGCCCCAGGGAGGACTCGAACCTCCACGGCGAGCAACCACAGTGAGGTGCTTTAGACCGCTCGGCTACTCCACTGCGGCTCAAAAGCCTCTATCCTCTTCCCGTCAGCACTGTTTATCGTCCATGTTTCACTCCCATACAAGGCAAACTCCACATAAATGCCTTCGTAAATGACATCCTTATGCTTTAACTAATATTCGATTTTAACAAATTTCTCTTTTTCGAAAACGCTTCTCTTCCCATTGCCAACCTGCATTTTATATCCTCTGTACTGCGACCATCGTGTGTTATTTACTGTCTAAGTAACAAAACTTATCTACCACCTCTATTGTTTCGTTACCTAATCTAATTCCTCAAGTTAATAGCTGGCAGGAGAACAGCCAGGACAGCCCAGCCCAGTCGAGTCCAGCACTGGCCACATGGGCTACATCAGGTCGAAACATGTCAATAAAAACTGTTAATTTTTTGCGATCAAGGCGGTTTTTGTAATAATAATAATTCCGTAAACATCGCCTGATATTCTTAGACTTCACTCAATTACTCTTGTTAATGTTGATCTTGTATGCACCTTTCAACATGCTGTCTATCTCGTTCAGTTGCTCTTCCAGATCCTTTTCTGTCTTTGACAAAAAGCAACGTTTTTATTTCTTCTTTCAGGAAGCGGCTACACGGGTAGCGGAGGCTGTGTGGTGTGGACTGGGCGGTTTTTTAGGATAAAGAGCTTCGGGGAAATAGAAAATGGGCAATCTACAAGGGTGCAGGCGAATCACAGGAGAAATGTAGATCCGGAAACTATCGGTATAACAGTTGTAAATTGTCGTAGCTGTGTCGGGAAAGTTCCAGAACTGCAAGCGTTAATAGAAAGCACCGAAACACACATCATTATAGGCAGCGAAAGTTGGCTCAAGCCGGAAGTAAGTTCAGAAGAAGTATTTTCAAAAGATCTATCGGTGTTCGGAAAGGATAGATTAAACAAAATAGGTGGGGGCGTGTTTGTCGCCGTCAAAAGTAGTATTTCATGTAGCGAAGTTGAAGTTCATAGTTCGTGCGAGCTATTATGGGAAGAGGTTGTACCCGAAAATCGTAAGAAGTTAATAATCGGTTCCTTTTACCGGCCTCCCGACTCTGACGATACAATAGCAGAAAGGTTCAAAGAAAACCTGAGTCTAATTACAAAAACGTACCCGACTCACACGATAATAGTAGGTGGTGATTTTAATTTACCCTCGATCTGTTGGCGAAATTATATTTTCAAATCAGCAGGTAGGCATAAAATATCGTCCGAAATTGTACTCAACGCATTCTCTGAGAATTACTTCGAACAATTAGTTCATGAGCCAACTAGAATTGTAAATGGATGTGAAAACACACTTGATCTCTTAGCAACAAATAATCCTGAGCTCATAACGAGCATCAAAACGGATATAAGTATTAGTGAACACAGAGCTGTCGTAGCGAAATTGAATATCAAAAGTCCCAAAGTTACCAAAAACAAACGCAAAGTATATTTGTTTAGGAAAGCAGATAGAAACAAAATACATTGCTTCTTGAAAGACAGCTTCCACTCGTTTCTAACACTAAACGTAGGTGGAGACCAGATGTGGCTCAAATTCAAAGAAGTGGTATCGACAGCAATTGAAAGTTTTATACCTAATAAATTAATAAAAGAAGGAGGCGATCCCCCTAGGTACACAAAACAGGTCTGGACACTGTTGCAAAAGCAAAGGAAAAGGCATACTAAATTTAAACGAACACGAAATCCCCAGGATTTGCGATCGTACTCAGAAGCTTGAAATTTAGGGAGGACTTCAATGCGAGATGCCTACAATATTTATCACAACGAAACTCTTTCTCGTAATTTGACTGAAAACCCAAAGAGATTTTGGTCATATGTTAAATATACTCGGGGCAAGTCACAAACAATACCTTCACTACGTGATAGTAATGGCGATCCTGCCGATGACAGCGCTACTAAAGCAGAGTTACTAAACTTAGCTTTTAGAAACTCATTCACCAAAGAAGACGAAAGCAATATTCCAGATTTCGAATTACGAACAGATGCCGTAATGAGTAACATAGAAGTAGATATCATCGGAGTAGTGCAGCAACTAAAATCACTTAACAAGAACAAGTCTTCTGGTCCGGATTGTATACCCATTGGATTTCTATCTGATTATACTGAAGCGATAGCTCCTTACTTAACAGTCATATACAACCGCTCTCTCATAGAAGGATCTGTACCAAAAGATTGTAAAGTTGCACAGGTCACACCTATATTCAAGAAAGGCAGTAGGAGTAACCCACTAAACTACAGGCCTATTTCATTGACGTCAATTTGCAGCAGGGTTTTGAAACATATCCTGTATTCAAATATTATGAATTATCTCGAACAGAACGATCTATTGACCCAAGGTCAACACGGATTTAGAAAATATCGTTCATGCGAAACACAACTAGCTCTTTATTCACACGTAGTGATGGGTGCTATCGACAAAGGTTCGCAAATCGATTCCGTATTTCTTGATTTCCAGAAAGCTTTTGACACCGTACCTCACAAACGGCTTTTAATAAAATTGCGTGGTTATGGTATATCGCCACAAATTTGCGATTGGATAGGGGATTTCTTGTCAGAGAGGACACAGTTCGTAGTAATCGATGGTAAGGCATCGACTAAAACAGAGGTGATATCGGGCGTTCCACAGGGTAGTGTTATTGGTCCTCTGCTATTCCTTATTTACATAAACGATTTAGGGGAAAATCTAAGTAGCTCTCTTAGGTTGTTTGCAGATGACGCCGTCATTTATCGTCTAGTAAAATCATCTGAAGATCAAAACCAACTGCAGAACGATCTGAATAAGATATCAGTATGGTGTAAAAATTGGCAATTGACTCTAAATAATGAGAAATGTGAAGTCGTCCACATGAGTACGAAAAGAAATCCGTCAAACTTTGTTTACAACATAAATCAATCAAATGTGAAGGCCGTAAACTCCACAAAATACCTAGGAATTACTATTACTTCAGACTTAAACTGGAAAGAACACGTAGATAATATCGTCGGAAAGGCGAACCAGAGACTGCGTTTTTTTGGCAGAACCCTTAAAAGATGCAACAGAACTACTAAAGAAACTGCATACACTACGCTTATCCGTCCATTTTTGGAGTATTGCAGCCCAGTGTGGGATCCTTATCAGGTGGGTTTGACGGAGGACATCGAAAGAGTCCAAAGAAGGACAGCTCGTTTCGTATTGTCACGATACAGGGGAGACAGCGCTACGGAAATGATACAGGATCTGGGATGGGAATCATTACAACAACGGCGCTTATCGCTGCGGCGTGGGCTACTTGCGAAACTCCAATCGCCAATTCTCCTCCGAATGCGAAAAAATATTGTTGACTCCCACTTACATAGGTAGAAATGATCATCAGAATAAAATAAGAGAAATCAGATCTCGAACAGAGAGATTCAGGTGTTCTTTCTTCCCGCGCGCTATTCGAGAATGGAATGGGAGATAAATAGTATAATTTTGGTTCGCTGAACCCTCTGCCCAGCACTTAAATGTGATTTGCAGAGTATCCCATGTAGATGTAGATGTAGAACCTGAATTTCAATTCTTTCTCCTTGCTTTCCTTTATAGCTTGCTCAATGTACAAATTGATAACATTGGAGGAAGTCTACAACTTTGTCTTACTCCCTTCCCAACCTCTACATCCCTTTCATGTCCTTCAACTCTGATAATTGCTGTCTGATTTTTTTGTACAAGTTGTAAATAACCCTCCGTTCCCCATATTTTACTCCTTCTAATTTCAGAATTTGACAGAGTCTATTCCAATCAACAATGTCAAAAGCTTTTTTCAAATCTACAAAAGCTAGAACTGAAGGTTTGCTTTTCCTTAATCTATCTTTTAAGATAAGCCGTTAAGAGAGGATTGCCTCTCGTGTTCCTACATTTCTCCTGAATCGAAACTGGTCTTCCCCAAGGTCGGCTTCTACCAGTTTTTCCATCCTTCTGTAAATAATTCGTGTTACAATTTTGTAACCAAGATTTATTAAACTGATGGATCTGTAATTTTCACACCTGTCTGCACCTACTTTCTTTGGAATGGGCATTATTACATTTTTCTTAAAGTCTGTGGGTATTTCGCTTGTCTCATACATCTTACGCACCAGGTGAAATAGTTTTGTCACGGTTGGCGCTCCCAGAGACTTCAGTAGTTCTGAGGGAATGTCGTCCACTCCAGGGGTCTTGTTTCGACTTAGGTCTGTAAATGCTCTGTCAAATTCTTCCCTTAGTACAGTAACTCATATTTTATCTTTATCTACTTTCTCTTCCTACATTATTGTCTCTAAGTCCATTTCCTTTCTAGAGCCCGTCTATATAATCTGTCCACCTTTCAGCTTTCCCTTTCTTTCCATTTTTTTTTTTTTTTTTTTTTTTTTTTTTTTTTTTTTTTTTTTTTTTTTTTTTTTTTTTTTTTTTTTTTTAAGACAGGTATTCCATCTGAGTTATTTATATTCATGCAGCTGCTTTTCTTGTCTCCAAATGTCCCCTCGATTCTCCTGTAGGCGTTATCTATTTGTCCTTATTGAAACATTCTTCTACTGACTTGCATTTGCCTTCTAGCCACTCCTGCTTAGTAGCTATTTTGCACTTCCCACCAATCACATTTCTTAGTCGTCTGCACTCCATTTTTCCTGTTCAATTTACTGCATTTTTATATTTTCTCCTTTCATCGATTAAATTTAGTATCCAAGGATTTTTTGTAGGTCTTGCCTTTCTTCCTATTTTGTCCTCAGCTGCCTTCACTATTTCATCTCTCAGTGCTACCCATTCCTCTTCTACTGTTTTATTTCCCCCTGTTACTGTCAGTTGTTGCCTAAAGCTGCCTTTTAAATTCTCAATAACTTCAGGTTCCTTCAATTTATCCAGGTCCCATATCCGTATTTAATTATCTTTCTGCAGTTCTTTCAGTTTCAGCCTACAGTTCATGACCAATAAGATATGGTCAGAGCCTATATCTGCCCCTGGTTATGTCTTACAGTTCGAAACCTGGTTTCGGAATCTATGTCTTACCTTTATAAAGTCTATCAGGTACCTTCCGGTGTCTCTTGGTCTCTTCCATGTACTCAACCGTCTTTCGTGATTCTTAAACCAGGTGTTTGTTATGATGAAATTATGTTCCGTGCAAGATTCTATCAGGCTGCTTCCTCTTTCATTCCTGTTGTCCAGACCATATTCACCACTTTTCCTTCCCTTCCCTTTCCTTCTACCGAATTCCAGTCTCTCATCACAATTACGTTTTCCTCTCCCTTAATTGTCTGAATAATTTCCTTTACCTCCTCATACATTTCTTCGATCTTCTCATCATCGGCGTAGCTAACTGGCATATAAACCTGCACTGTTGTGGTCGATATTTGCTTCGTATCTGTCTTGACTATGATTATGATATTATTCTGATGAAATAGAATTAGATGGGCCTAAATTTCTAATTGTTGTCATTCACAGGTCCCTGGACAATAATTTTAAATCGTTTCTTCTCCAGCTATAGAGAGTTTAAGGTTCATTTTCTAGGAACTGCAAAATTTTTTTGTTTGTGGCGCTTTTAATATTAATCGTATTTATGGCTGTGCAAGAAAGAGGATGCTGGAAGAGCTCCATAATTAACATCGTTCCTTGTAAGCAGTACTGTTTCCAGCGAGATAGCTGAGTAACAGCAGAAAAAGGTCAGCATAACGAATAGTTAACCGTTTATAGGATAGTGGTCGATATATTGCCCAACTGTTCTAAATAAGAAATTGTACGTTGCTCTTTGGTTTCTTTGTCTTCACCCTTTTCATTCTAAATAACAAGTTTACCACTGGAATTTGTAATATTTCATAGTATTTAGTAATGTTTTATTGTTTGAATATTGTACTGTTCAAATTTTGTAATTCAGTAAACTGTTTAATAAATTGTATCTTCTTTGCATTCCAAATGCCATTTTTAGTTACCTATTCCAGATATAAGAAGGTGGTCTTTTAAATGACCACCATCCTCAGTAGTCTAAGCACCATTCAAAATGGATAGTGGTCTGTACATCAACCATCTATTTCTTCCTTTCACTTCCAATTTAAATGAACATAAAAAAATTCTGAGTATATTACATGGCTATATAAGTGAAATGCGATGCAATAAAAATTTTACCTTTCAAATTTTCAGAAAAAAGAGTTTTTTTCCTATAAAGGGGGAACAAACTGCTTAGGCATTTGGTCCATAGATTCACACACTTCTCAAACTAACTTCAGCCTAAAGACAACACACACACCTATGCCCGAGAGAGGACTCGAACCAACGTCTGCGCAGTCCATGATAAGCTGCCTGCGACCGTGCGGCTAGCCCGTGTTGCCTTAGATGACATGTTAGTTCATACTTCATTGATAGGGAGGTATTCTGTTAGAAAACAGGTAAATACCCTTTTTGACGATCTACATCTACATAGATATTCTGCAAATCACATTGAAGTGAAGGTATCAAAATCGACGTCGGGCAATATTTCTGCATGAGAGCACCCTGCCATTTTCAAAGCGAAAAAGCAGTGAGGAAGAAATGTGCAACTATCTTTAAGACCTCGGTTTTAAACTCCATTCCTGCTGAGCCGTGGCGGGCTCAGATTTCGGGTGGTCGAGTGGTCAAATCCTTCTTTATCGACCTTGTTGTCTTTTACATCCGTTGATGGCGCTGTGTTAGTTACCGCGCCTGCCCTATCTTTGCGGTTGTTCCGGAGGCGCAGATTTCTCGCCACTTCACTCGGAGACTCCGGCTACCTCCGGTTGGACGTGTCGAATCGAGCAGACGCCATTTTCAAGATGAATCTTGCCGTATTTATTTGATTTGGCAGTGTATTTTGCGCTGCAGGAAAAGATGCTGTTTCCCAGCATCAGTTCCATAAATATAAACCGAAATCGAAGTTTTCTTACACGAGTTTGTTATAATAAAATTCGTGTAGGCGTACAATTATTGATAAAAGTTTCACAATGGATTTGTAAGACAAACGAAGTACAAAAACTTATATCGCTTGTAGTTCAGTGCTGTATAGGTCAGGTAGTAGCGTGTTAATTTGTCGAGCAGAAGGTCCTGAGATAGATTCCCAACAAGTCTATTACTATTGAAACTTTCTTTTTCTTTCTTTCTTCTACTACAAAAGTTTATTGTTATTTGAGGTAATACATTTGTACATGTCATATATATAACAAGTGGTGTTCTATTAGCTTTCCGTCAAAAACTCTCGTATCTGTTAATGTATACACATTGTCCTTCCGCCTTCATATAAATTTGTCTCTTTTTTTATGATGTCAATTTGAAGATACTGAACACAGTGTAATGGCATGACCGCGTAACTGGAGACAAGCGTCTATACAAAACAATATTAAAACCGAAAGTATCACATAGCAAGCTAGTGTAGACCTGTTACGTTGTCGAATAGTCTGTCCACAAAAATAATTCAAAAATTGTATATAAGCGCCAAAGAACGGAGTGCTGTTAGTGTTCTGTTTTATCACAGTTTTTTGTCGCTTTGCTTGTGCTAGTTTTACCGTAACATTTCGAAGGAAAGCTTTGCAGCTACCTCGGCATGTCTGCCACAATTACGAATGTTTTAATTTTGTAAATAATGAAACGTGTCATGGTTGAAGGTATCGTCTTTTTTTTTCTTTTTTCTTTTTTTTTTTTTTTTCTTTTTATCGGCACTTTCTTTACCATTCTTAACCACTTTTATACTGTTTTGTCCTTGGTAATGTAGGTATGTCTATGAAATCTTTTTAAATAGTCTTGAAGACTAGATGTTCCTCTACCTGCGGCGTACAGTCAGCCACACAACTTACATGTAGCCTTTTGGCATCGTCATCCGCGCTCTCAAAGAACTACCACACATCGGATCTACGTTTTAACATATCTAGAAACATTATTTTATGATTAAAAATGAAATTTTTACTCAGATAAAGACTTTTCACACAAGAAAAAATTGCGATCATTAATTATCTTTAAAATACCTGCTCCTATGTGTAATAAAAAAAAATATGGAAGGACACGTTTCCGTAAGTTCAAAACAACAGCCCTTTTTTTAGAATGAAACTTCACTCTTCAGCGGAGTGTGCGCTGATATGAAACTTCCTTGCAGATTAAAATTGTGTGCCGGAACCGGGACTCGAACCTGGGACCTTTGCCTTTCGCGGACAAGCGCACTACCGACTGTGCTACCCCGACACGACTCACGATGGCGCCTCACAACTTTACTTCCGGCAGTACCTCGTCTCCTACTTTCCAAACTTCACAGAAGCTCTCCTGCAAACACGCAAGACTAGCACTCCTGGAAGAAAGGAAACACCCCCCCCCTTTTTTTTTTTTTTTTTTTGCCTATGCGGTAGTACCAGAAATGCCCGTGTGGAGCGCACTCGTCGGAAGCTCCTTGTGGCCAGCGATATTCCGTCACACCTCCGTTTCCTCCGGCCAGCCTCCCATTAGCCTGCCGCCTCCTACGTAATACCGGAGATCACCGGACGTGGCGCACTAGTCGCGCCTTCGATTTGCCCGCCAGTTAACCGCATCCGCAGACCAGCACTAGTATGGACAGTTGATCTGAGAGCAGGGACAGCGGCGCACCGGTCTCTGATAAGGAAGACTTCCCATAGGCTCGGTCTGTGTGTGGTGGTCACCGCTAGGACGCTGGGCCAGGTGCCAGCGATGCTTGACTGTGTCCGCAGTTTGCGCAGGGAAAGGTGGAGGTGGAACCCGCCGTTGCTTCGCTGTGCGAATGAAGAGGCAAGACGACCAAACATCTTGTTAATTCAGATCGACGAGTGCTTCTGGAGCCGCATGTTTGCAGTTCTCCTGGTTCTTACTACGCCCTTCAGTGCGGTTCCCCGCGTGAAACGTTAAGAATAGATTCCTGGAGTGTAACTTGTGTTTTCCCATTTTGGTCTTGTGGCATAAGGGTTTAGACTGTGTGTTTTATCCCTTTCCTTAACGGTGGTTTGATCGTACCGGCTGTTTAAAGGGGCGCACGCAGTTCCTTGAAATCTCCTAATAGGTTGCTTACTGTGCATGCAGGGAGGTGAACTGAGTTTGATGTTAACTGTTTTCAAGCGTGGAGTTTTGAAATTGAACCCGAGTGGTTACCCTTACAAAGTTGTCGAAATTGACGGACATACAGGCTAGCATAGTTGATTGTTTGATTAATGCTCCCAGGCCTTGTTAAATTTTAATTTATTGGCTAGTGCATTTTATAGTGCCCTTGGTAAAGGCCACCAGTTATTGTTAAATTTGAAAATTATGTAAAGAATATCTTTGTTAACTGTTTTCAAGCGTAGTTTTGAAATTGAACCCGAGTGGTTACCCTCAAGAAGTTGTCGAAATTGAAGGGAACACAGGCTAGCATATTTGTTTGATTAATGCTCCCAGACCTTGTTAAATTTTAATTTTTTTTTATGCTAGCGTATTTTATAGTGCCATCGGTATATGCCACCAGTTATTGTTAAATTTGTAAATTATGTAAAGAATATCTTTCTTAACTGTTTTCAAGCGTAGAGTTTTGGAATTGAACCCGAGTGGTTACCTTTCAGAAGATGTCGAAATTTCTTGTTAATTCATATCATAATTATATTTAACATATTGAAGTAGTACATGGTGTTTTAAATTCCCTCCCCCCCCCTTTATTCCAGCTATTTGGCACTTCCTCGCCTTTATTTGTATTGCAACCTTACAACAAGCATTTCACTTATTCATAAGGTAGCCGGAAGTGCATTGCAAACTTTCCGTTTTGTTGTATTTCATAAGGTGACCTGCGTCAAAACAGTGTGCGCCCACAGCAGATTTGTTTGGCTTTTGTAAACGAGTGTGACGTTTATGCTCAATACAACGGTCCTCAGCAGTCGTAATACTTTGACCAACATGCCTCAGCTACATGGGATGCGATAGAACCCGCCTTGCTCAAACCAAGATCATCCGTAAAGGATCTCAACAGTGCCTTAAATTTAGATGGTGGACGAAACACACATTTTACATTGTTTATACGCAAAATGCGGCCAATCTTGTTGGAAGTGCTGCCAACGTATGGCAGAAAGGCCACTGGCGTGGGTGCCGACTGTGTGTTATCATCACTAGGCCATTACATACGTGGTCGATAGCGTAACGCTTTTTTAATCTGCCCGTCACTATAGCCCTTCTGTCGAAAAGTGACCTCCAGGTAGAACAGCTCAGTGGGAAAACTTTCCGGGTCAGAAATGACGTGAACCCTATGCACTAGGGGTCGAAGAACCCCTTCACGTTAAGCTGGGTGGTGACAACTATCAGATTTCAGATACAAATCAGTATGAATTGGCTTCCTATAAACAGCATGTCCCAACGTACCATTTGCCTTCCTCCTGACCAACACTTTAAGGAAGGGAAGGAAACCGTTCTTTTCCACTTCCATTGTGAAACGGATGTTGGGGTGGATTGAATTTAGATGTTCCAAAAAATAATTCTAGTTCTCCCTACCATGAGGCTAAACAACAAAAGTGTCGTCTATATATCTGTAAAAACAAGCAGGTTTCTACGCCACTGACTCCAGTGCACGATCTTCTAAGTTCTCCATGCATAAATTAGCAATGATAGGTGACAAAGGGCTTCCCATCTCAATTCCATCTGTCTGCTCATAGTACTCGTCATTGGATAAGAAGTAGGTGAAAGTCGAAACATGTCGAAATAAATTCGTTAAATCAGTGCCAAACTTCGCCTCAATTACTTGCAACGAATCAGACAGAGGAACGCGAGTGAAAAGTGAAACTAAAATATCCGAGTCGTTCAAGTGCAATTACTCCAATCGACATAGGAAATCTGCAGATTTCTGAGTGGGATGATCACAGCGGCCTACCAGTCGGCTCAACAAACTACCAAGATGTTTTGCTACACGATATGTGGGAGCACCAATGTTTGACACAACAGGCCTAAGAGGGCACCCATCTTTATGGACCTTAGGAAGGCCATATAATCTAGGAGGTACAGCGCAATAACAATTAAGACTCTTGATAGTTTCCAGTGACAAAGAACTTTTCGTAAGGAAGTTATTGGTCTCCCTCTCAAAACTTTTTGTAGTGTCAGCAGAAATCCTGCGATATGCTGAATCACTGCATTTTTTGAAGATAATCCTGCTTGTTTGAAACAATAGTAGCATTTTTCTTGTCCACAGGTAAAATAACAATGTCAGGATCAATCCTAAGTGAACGTAAAGCAGCTGTCTCAGTTGCTGTTATTTATGTTTCGAAGTATTACTTATAGAGCATTATTGATTTTGTACTTTGCGAAGACATCCACATATCATATTGGCGGGAGTCTTCCGAATGAAGGCGTGGTGTAGTGGTTAGCGTCGCAGATTGCTGTTTTGCAGGTCACCGTTTCAAATCCAGCCAGTGGAAAAAAAAAATGTTTGTTTTTACTAGACTGTTATACGTATTACCTATGTTTGATGGACTTGTACGTTCAAGAAAATTCCTTTTATGTTTGAATAGCGGAGTACTCCAATCAGAAGTCAGTCTGTTGTGAGTGCATGCCTGTGTTAGACATAAATGTGTTCTGTGTGTAACGTGGCCGGCCGCGGTGGCCTAGGGGACTGAGGCGCTCCAGTCACGGTATGCACGGCCACTACAGTCGAGGGTTCGAATCCCCCCTCGGGCATGGATATTTGTGCCGTCCTTAGGATAAGCTAGTTGATAAATAGTTTGTAAGTTTAGGGACTGATGGACTCGTAGTTAAGTCCCATAAGCTTAACAAACATTTGAACATTTTTTGTGTAACGTGTTGTGCTCTATTAGCGACCAGCCTACGGATTCCGAACTACGTTTTCAGTGTGACAATATGTACACACGTTGACATTAGTCGATCTACATTCATATGGAAAAATTTTAATAAAGCTATAGAATTGTTCTGTTACAGACTGTTCTGTGTGCCATTTCCATCTTTTCTGAAATTATTTGGTATAAGTGCCTGAGCTGCTACTGATACTATTTCTTTGAACGTAAGCCATTTTTGTGTCATGGTTCTATAGTTGTCTGTGAAGTGAATCTTCATCTACTTCACTAAACAGGTTATTTTCTAAAAACAGATACATTTTGATGAATTTCAGTGTTATGCTATACACTAACACTACATCTACATTGAGATGGTCAATCATTGAACCTGTCATGATGGTTTGCATTTATTTAGGAGTCTGTTTTGCTTAAAGGTGGAGTATCTTTTTCAACCATTTAAATTTCTAGATGACTCATCAACTAAGTGTTAAAAATAATTTTAGAAGAAGCATTTAGCACAATGTTGAACCGCATTATTCAAAAAACAGTATATCGGGTAAATTCAAGTCATCTATAGCTAGAAATAGTAAAACAGAAATAAAACATAGTATAATAAGAGAAGAAATTCAGGAGTAATGAAGTGGTTAAAGTGCAAATAATATACAGGGTGTCACAAGAAGGTACGGCCAAACTTTCAGGAAACATTCCTCACACACAAAGAAAGAAAATATGTTATGTGGACATGTGACCGGAAATGCTTAATTTCCATATTAGAGCTCATTTTAGTATTTCTCTTTAAATGTAAATTGAAATAATTCGTGCAGACAATTGTCAAAATACCCAATTGTTTCGTTAGTATGTACTGTACTTCCTCGATTCAGCGCCAGTTGGCCTAATTGAAGGAAGTTAATGTTGACTTCCGTGCTTGTGTTGACATGCGACTCATTGTTCTACAGCACTAGCATCAAGCACATCATTTCGCAGCATCAACTGGTTAGTGTTAACCACGAACGTGGTTTTGCTAGAACATGTCCCTTTACAAGTACGACACAACATGTGGTTCATGCACGATGGAGCTCCTGCACATTTCAGTCGACGTGTTCGTAAGCTTCTCAACAACAGATACGGTGACTGATGGATTGGTAGAGGCAGACCAATTCCATGGCCTCCACTCTCTCCTGACCTCAACCCTCTTGACTTTAATTTATGGGGACATTTGAAAGCTCTTGTCTATGCAACATCGATACCAAATGTAGACTCTTGGTGCTCGTATTGTGGACGGCTGTGATACAATACGCCGTTCTCCAGGGCTGCATCAGCGCATCAGGGTTTCCATGCGACGGAGGGTGGATGTATGTATCACGCTAACGGATGACATTTGGAACATTTAATGTAACTAAGCGTTTGAAGTCACGCTGGTACGTTCTGTTGTTGTGTGTTTTCATTCCATGATTAATGTTATTTGAAGAGAAGTAATAAAATGAGTTCTAACATGGAAATTAAGCGTTTCCGGACACATGTCCACATAACATATTTTCTTTCTTTGTGTGTGAGTAATGTTTCCTGAAAGTTTGGCCATACCTTTTTGTAACACCCAGTATAATAGGAAGATTTGTTCAGGAAGTTGTAAAGAGTTCAAGTGTAAATAATATGTAAGTGTGTAACTAATGTACAGGATGACAGTCATTAGACTATATTAAATAAAATCGTCGTATCATATGAACGGCTTGGATTAGGGCTTTTAAACAGTATAGTGCACGCAGGATAAATTGGCCGGTAGATGCGCATACAGCTGGGTAAGTGTAGGGATAGTGATAGTGGTAGGGGTAGTGGCCGGAGCAGGGGGGGAAGTGACCAGCGCTGGAGAGGAAGTGAAGCGCCGCTCTACTGAAGCCTACGCTCCACTAACTGCCGCAGTTTTATATAAATTCTCTCTTCCGTATCTAACCATGCCGTCAAAAATACCTTTTTCTAAACGCTTAACTCAGCAGTGTAAACTTTCACGGCCGGCGTTTTCTTCAGATAAAACTTCCGGGCTGAGAGGATGTGGTTCATGCATAAAACTTCTTCTTCCTGACGTTTCGTCTCCATCTGCCGGCGACATCGTCTGAGGTTTTCCGGCTACTGCCAGTGCGTCTGGAGAGGTTCTCGCATTTATAGAGAGCATAGAAGGTGCCAACGGTAATCACTTGATACCGGCAATGTGGTTATCTCTGGATGTTGTCGTCATTCTCGATTACTTTTAATCGTTTGTCGTTTTGTTGGCGTATAGTCGTCATCCATATTTTGTCTAACTTTAAACACTCTTCCTTTCTATTAAAATTATTCTGGTGTTTTTGAATCTCAATGCCTACCCTGTAAATGCGTGCATAATAATGCGATGTTGTCGCTAATACGCTCGCCTCATTAAATTTTATTTCACGATTTCCATCCAGGAAAACATGTTATGCTACGGCCGATTTTTCGGTGTGTCCTAGGCGACAGTTTCTTTTGTATTCTATTAAACGGGTGTTGACACTTCATTGCGTTGTACCACTACTTGACATACTTGACTACAACTGCATGGAATTTTATATACCTTGGGTGATTATAGGGGCTGACGAGCTGTAAGTGTTTTAATTCCTCCTGTCTACCAAGATTTTCATGACACCTCTTTGTCGTCTTGTCTGGTGGTTCCATGTACTTGTGGTAAAAAATATATTGGTACAACGAAAATAAGTGTCAACACCCGTTTAACAGAAAACAAAAGGAACTGTCGCCTGGGACACACTGAAAAATCGGCCTTAGCATAACATGTTTTCCAGGATGGAAATTGTGAAATAAAATTTAATGAGACGAGTGTATTAGCAAGAACATAGCATTACTATGCACGCATTTGTAGGGAAGCCATTGAGATTAAAAAACACAAGAACAATTTTAATAGAAAAGAAGAAGAATCAAAATATACACGGGTGTACTGCGATGGAGTATGAACGCACTAGGGTTCTGGTACAGACGTCGAGATACTGGGACTGCGTCGTTAGAGAGGCCATTGAAATTCTCACCAGTGACGACCTCATAAACCGTGACTGTGGCTATAATCTTAGCAAAGCTTGGGAACCAACCATTGGATTAATTAAGAGTAAATCTAGCAAACGTAACGTAGAGACGACCAGGGCGGACAGATCCCTCAAATCGACGTCCTCTCAGACGCCGTCGCAATCGGTTCCACTGCGCGACCGCGGCGCGGGGCGCGGACCGCGGAGGGGGCGCTCCGCGGGCGGAGGGTATTTAAATCACCCGCCACCGGGCTAGAACCCAGTTCCCTTCGACCCGCCGTAGCGTGCGGATCTCCGTGCCGGGGCGTTTCCAGGAGCTTAGTCCGTCAGTTCACCTGATGATGGTGACATGTATTATCGCCGAAATATCAAGCCTGTCGAATACTGTAAATCGGCAGTACACCCGTGTTCAAGTGTTCAAATGTTTACAAATCTATCGGACCAAGCTGTGTGGTCATCGGTCCGTAGCTTACAAACTACTTAACCCTAGGTAAACTAACCTAAGAACAAACACCCATGCCTCAGGGAGGACTCGAACCTCCACGGCGAGCAAACGCGCGCTCCGCATCGAGACGCTTTAGACCGCTCGGCTACTCCACCGCGGCAGTACACTCATGGATATTTTGATTATACGCCGAGAGAAACTCAAGAATCACAGAAAAGAAGAATGTTTAAAGTTAGACAAAATATGGATATCGGCTATACGCCAAGAAAACGACAATCGATTGAAAGTAAGCTAGAATGACGACACCATCCAGAGATAACCACATAGTCGGTATCACGTGATTATCGTTGGCGCCCTCTATAAATGCGTGAGTCCATCCAGTCACACTATTAGTCGCCGGAAGATCTCAGACGATGTTGGCCACAGATGGAGACGAAACGTCAGAAAATTTATTTTGTCTTTAGACCCCATTACATTACTGTAGACAAGAAGATTAGATTGTTTGAGCCAAATGCTTTAGGACACTGAATATGAAATTCGCAGAGGCATTAGCATCCACATAAAAAATTCCGAACTTAACGGCCTCTCAGCCCGAAAGTTTTATCTGAAGGTGAAAGGTTATTTGCAAATACGTTTCGAACTGTCAAAAGGCCATCGCAAACGGCCCTCTTTTAGTGTTACTAAAAGCAGATAAAAACGAAAGAGAGAGATAGAGAAAGGACAGCTGGCAGTCATAGTGTGGACAACCTGTGTCGTAGCAAACGACACACTCGTGCCCCGAAAGCTGGATGCCCGTCTGCCTACCAGACTGCACAACACTCCCATCACTGCTAGGAGGCGGGCCCGCTCTCTTAAAACAACGCCTCGTGGAGATGGACAGAGGCACAGACAAATACTCTGTGACAGAGGCACAGACATATATATACAGACGGGAAACCTCCTTAAGGGCCCGGTCCTACGTTCAGGGGTGCGGGGAGGGAGGGTTTCCAGCAGTTCCGTAAGATGTCCCATGATGGCGCTGAGGTCAGAAGCAGCCCTTTAAACTGGCCAGAGCAGGTGGCAGGTAGCGGCTGTCCCCACCACCACCTCCTCTCAAACGCCAGCAAGCCGGACACAGCCGTGGCCTCGTGGCAGGCGGCACGAGCTCTCCCCTCAGCCTCCCCTCCACGCTACCCTCTGACGTGCGAGAGGCATTCTAAGCCAGGGAACGGCCTGACACCTGCTAGCATCTTACGGAACTACGAGGGGAGCGTAGGACAGTGGTTTAGGGGTGGCTGCTCCTGTATATGTTACTCTGTGACAGAGGGCTCCTACCAGCCATGTCACCCACCACCACTCTATGCCGTACCAACACCGTCCGCTGCTTGACGAGTCCACAGCCACCAAGGTCTCACTTGTCTTCATTTATTTTCCTCTCTATCGTGGTTGTGGCCGGGATATAAGGACAAAGATGAACGCTTACTGGAAGGATAACCTGATGTCATATTTGACTAAAATGAATAAAAGTGAATTGTGTACTCCTGAAGAAGTATTTTGGGTCAATAATGCAATTAGCAACTCACCTCAGAAAGCCGATAAGCTACTCCTTTTGCTTCTGTTTTGCAGATGACAAGCCGTACGAAAACAGAGCAGTAATAACAAAACAGTAGTGGCTGCTTCAGATGACTGGGGGTTCACTACTTCTTTGAGTGCCGGATATTGATAGTGGCATTGCCCCCCCCCCCTCCCCCGACCTATTTTACCGATATATTCGAGAGGCTTTACTTTTTTAATATGGGCCTACAAGGACGAGGCACAAAAGCTTTCTTAAAAGATAACACAAAATATCGTATTTTAAAAGAAATCTAACTGTTTTTAGATCACAAGTACTGTACAATAACTTCTCCGCATTCCGCACTCTTACATCATTTTTAGTGGACAATGAACAAGCCCGCATGAAAGATTTATTTCGAGACATTACTAAACATTTAGAAGTTCTTCAAAACGTTTTGTAAAGTACTTTCTCGAAGATTACACAAAGATTATCGATTTTCAGTAAAAGTACCATAAGAAGGAAACGCGAAAGAATCTTTTACTGACATGACTAGCGACAGTTCAGTGGAAGATGCTTTCAAACGAAAATCTCTAGTTTCTTCTCAGATGGGAAAAAGAATGACATGTGTCAATCAAGCAGCCCGATTTTTAGTGTCGTTTTTTACTACTTACATATGTGAAATTCGGTTTTCTGAGGTACTGTATATTAAAAATAAAAACAGAAACAGACTGTGATGAAGATCTGAGAGTTAATTTGAGCTCACTGGAGCTGATTTTGAAGCTCTGATTAAAGATAAAAAGCGACATGCTTCCCCCTGATTCTTTCTGGTCTCTAAATTACCATGTTCAGTTTATTACTATCTTCCACGACTCGTTTAATTTCTGTTGTAAAAATTAATCAATATTGGTATCAGAACTGGCATAATTTAATTTCATATTATTTGCAACAATTAAGTATGACATGTAAAGATAAGGACTCCGTAAAAAAGTGCTTCTACAAAATCTTATTACTTGTCTCAAATTTTGTTATAGATAGTAGTGGATCGGCTCGACGCAAAAATATATGTATCTTGTCAGCACTAATCAAGATTGTGAAATTCTCAGCATTGCGGCACTCGTTGAAATTTTTGTAAATCTATGGGACTCAACTGCTTGGTTATTAGTCTAGCTTACACAATACTTAAACTAAGGTAAACTAACCTAAGGAAAACACATACACCCACGCCCAAGGGAGGTCTCAACTCCTTACGGCGAACGGCCGCGCGCACCGCATCACGGCGCCTCAGTGAGCACGGATAGTCAGCCGCGCCACGCCATTCAACTTTCTGCTCTGCCTCGGCCCCCTCCGGGTCCACCACCTCAGAGTTCGGTGAAAGTAAACAAGCTGCAGAAGTACCCCGAAATATCTAAAACTGATAAGTGCTATGCAGTGACTTAAAGTCTGGGAACCCCTGAGGAGATAGTCAAGAATACTATACAACACGTCGGCTTTGACCAATGACTTCATATACGAAGCAAAGATATGGAAGTAATAACATTTAAACATTGACGTCTATCAAGAAGAAATATATCGATTATTAATACACCAAAGATAATACTATAACCAACTTTACAGAGAAATAATTATTAGCTCGTTTAAGAAATATGTATAATAAATGAAACACGTCATATCTGTTACATTATTGTATTTTTATTTATTAAAAACAGTGAAGCATGTTTAAATTATTTAAAAATGAATAATAAATGAAAAGTATTGTTTTTTAGACGTGATACAGTTCCAAGTCTAGCGTCTGAAACAAAACAACATTACGTACTAGAAATATACTTTCTTATTATTATATTAACAAATACTACTACAAATGTGTGCGATTTCGTTAAAAGCTACATGTAAAATAATGTTCTAGTAAAATTGTAGTGTAATAATATAATTATGTTTCTGCTCATATCTCGCTATTTGAAAGATATCTGTATCGTATTCTTGACTTGAGTAGGGGGAGGTCAAGTCTAGTTTACGATACAATTTTTAAATGATACCATATGAAGCTATTTTATGAGATAACTGTATCGTATTCTTGACTTGAGCAGGGGAAGGTCAAGTTTAGTTAACGATACAATTTGTAAATGTTACCAAATTACGCTATTTCGTGAGATATCTGTATCGTATTCTATACTCGATCACGAAAAGTTAAGTAAAAAATTTCAGCGGTAAAATTTTAAGACGCTTCTCGCCGGGCGCCAGTGCTTATGTTGGCAACAGATGAACAATGAAGTACAGAATTGCGTTAATATTTTTCACGAGCTACAGAGTAAATGTTATTGCTGCTAGTTTCACTCGCCGGAAAATTAATACTGTATCTGCTCTATGGTACCCTTGGCAGTTCAGAAAAAAATAATTTTCGTTTTAATTGAAGTTGTCACGAAAAAATATTTATTGGTCTTCTGAGTTGCCGTCATTACCATTGGTGCAAACATAACCACTGCATCCCAGCGAGAAGCGTCGTAAAATTTAACCAATTTCAGCAATTAATACAAAAATTGTAAAAATTTAGTTAGAGACACCATGTCTCCACCATCATTAATGAAAGTTGATCTTTATTAATTTTTTCATTATCACCCATTTCTAAAAAATCGATAAAATAATTAAATACGGATAAGACTCAATAATGAATTATATAAATTCACATAAAAAAGAACGAATAATAAACTATATTACTTACTGTGGATTGTAAGCAATCAATTTCTCAGTGAAAATATTTATCCTTAAATTATAACGAAATTGTTGAATCACTTCCATCAATACAGAATCGAGATATCAATTGTCTATCTTCAATGTAATCAACGACCGTATGCAAATAGTACCATATCTTTGATACAAAAAAGTTAATACCATCTTTATCTTTGATGACGTCATTAGTCAAAGCCGATGGTTGTATCGTATACTGGGCTTGACCCACTCCTTGATCTAAAGGATCTCAGATTCATCGCCTGCATTGCCGCTCGGAAGGGTTACAGCATCCGCTAACATTGATCTTCCTTGGTATCTGCATCAGACTTTTGTGAGACGTGGTGGTCATTTTGATGAACTTGGAAATAATTTAACGGTCTTCACCGCAATTGAACTTTGTTAAAGCCTTACGCGTTTCGACACACATCATTATCAAAGGTAAAGCACTAGATATACCGACCTCAACAATCCGCTATTTTGAATCCCAATCCGACGACACTGTTGTATGCTTTGTGTGCTGTAACGAAGTGAATCAGCGAATATTTTTTGTTTCATTGTTTCTCCGTGTGAAATGGTTGGTTGTGCTGCTCCAAACTAATAATAACGGACATGGTTGTTATAAGTTCTATCGCTTTCCTTCAAACATAGATCGGCGTAAAAGGTGACTTGTATATTCTAGATTCCAAGTATGTACACCAAAATCGAGCAACTATCTGTGTAACGTTAAGAACAAAACTTTTTTTTTTAAATTAGTATTAGAAATTTTATCCTCACCATATAGAAATGGTTTACTTTTATTTTGCTGGATTGTTAACATAACACGAAATACAGTGCGTTTAAAGTAAGCTACTTTATTTTATTTACATCAAGTACGGAGTGATGCATGAGTGCAGCTGGCTTTACCCAGCGTTTAATTAAATGTGACTCAACACGGGAATATGTAGGCCTAAGCGAAGCTGTGAACAGGATATCTGGAAAAAAATTGAACGACACAGAGAATGTAAACAGGAAAGACATCGTCCATGAAAGGCATTAAATTCAAACCTTAGCATGCAACATTCACTTTATTTCAAAGGGCACGCTACCAGAGAGGCTTTATTTAGTCGTTATCTAACGAAACCAGACGTTCAAAATTATTACACACATTTTTTACGTAAATCTTCTCTGAAAAATTGTGTGAGTAAAATATGCGAGACATTACAGGGGGAATACAGGAACTACAGTATTGCAATTTAACATTATTCCGAAACTGTTTTCGAACTCTTAGTTACCATAAACATACGTGGGTGTAGTACATATCAACCAGAAAATACGATACCTACAACGTATTTTAACTGTATGCGGTAAATATTTTGAATGGCAACATATGCCTTAATTTGAAATACAACTGACTGTATTATATCTCTAAATATCTGTCAAATCACTACTAATATTAAGTTGCTTGCCTCATTCAATCGAATGAAAGAAAATAAATTTACTGCGCTGCATTACTTCCTGCGTTAGGAAAGTATATTTAATGAGCTTAAGAGCATATTAAACATCGTACGTGTTCCGTAGTCTTTCAATGCGCGCCTTCAACGTGGAATTAAAATGGTGAATTGTTCTACTTGGACTACACAGTGCTCTAATCAAAGACTATAACAAGACATTGCAGTTAATATTCCATCCAACATTTTGGTAAAGCATAACAAAGAAGTAACAGTAACTTTACACTCACCAAAGTTATGTTAAAATTTTAAAATGTTCCTCTTTAAAACAATTTCTGTCTTCACATCTGTCATACATAAAACAATACTTAAAATTCGCCCCAGAACATCTCTACAGAAAGGTCAAGTGCACAGTGACGTCAGCTTGAAGATCCATCACTAAGTGGAGAATCCGCCATATGGCTATACCCTCCCCCACTTTTCTCTCTATCTCTCTCTCTCTCTCTCTCTCTCTCTCTCTCTCTCTCTCTCTCTCTCTCTCTCTCTCCCTCTCTCTCTCTAACTCTCATTCTTTCTCTCTCTCTCTCTCTCTCTCTCTCTCTCTCTCTCTCTCTCTCTCTCTAACTCTCATTCTCTCTCTCTCTCTCTCTCTCACACACACACACAAACACGCACACGCACACGCACACACACACACACACACACACACACACACACACACACACACATACACACACAATTACACCCACCACCGAGTATTAATTTTTTAGTAACCCACAATGTTTTATACAATTTTAAAAAAACTGAGAGCTATAGAAAAGTCTTTTCTGTTAAATTATACAGTTTTAAATGAGTGCTATACAAAACATTTTCTGTACACTGTAGTCTTACATCTTTCAGGCCAGAAGTATTAAGTAAAACAATCCCGAGAAACACCGAAATTACACTCTCTTTACAGAATCTGGTTGAGGGAAAATGTGGGATGTGGTGGGGGAGCAAGGTCCAGGGAGGAGCATACATGCAGACCTGTTGAGGGGAGAGCAACCATCAAGATCCATATAGCCGACAAAGATCACTCTTCGGTGCTTCCTATAACATTCAAGATTACGTTGTGCTTCTCATTTATTACAGAGATTTCTATTACATAAATAAGAGTTGTCAGTTTTATTGGCATTACATAAAGGAAAAGTTATAAGAGTTGAGTTATGGCCGTGGATGATGGGGAGGAGACATAAGGTTATTTGTAAGTGCAGAAGGCAGAGGGATTAAGAGAGCAGTTTACAGAGGTTAAATTGAGAAAATTAAATGACAATGTTGGCACAGTACCTGCAGTACAGTGTATTACAGTAGTTTAAAATGTACATAAAATTACTATTTGTAGGAGGAGCTGGGTCAGGAAGTACTGTGTATAGTTACAGGCCGAGGAGTACTGATGTTGGGATGATGTCCACGGTATTAAATCTGATAGTAGTTAAAAACTCTTCAATTCATCTTCCAAAAAAATTATAGCACATGTTAGCTTTCTATTATAAATCGTCAGATTAAACAATTTGAGAAAGACAGACATTAATAAAAACTATTGAACTTAGCCTCTTAAAATAAAAGATAAATGTTTTAAATAAAAACTGTAGCTTAATCAATAATTGGGAAGTGTCTACAGTATGATAAACAAAATTACACTGTGTTTTCAATTTGTTATACAGCGACCGTCGCCCAAAGAAACGAGGTGGCTATCGGTATGAACAAAGTGATACAAAATACTATCAGTCAACAGCATTTCGAAATTCGACAGAGTCCCAAAATACCAGATGAGAATGAGATTCTGAAGGGTATCAATAAAAGGCACGAGCACAAGAAATCATTAATAGTATGGGCAGATGAAGGGTAAGCTGTGTTTTTTTTTTTTTTTTTTTTTTTTCTTTTTTTTTTTTTTTCTTTTACTGAGGAACCGTACGTCTGTAATCAAATTTACGCGCTTATTTGTCCCACATTCTCACGTGCCATGTTTTAATTTTGAATGTCAATGATAATTTCTGTCAGACTGGTTGCATACGTCCTGGCCTACGTAATAAAATTTTTATCGTGGAATAGATGAAAGCAATTAGAACGTTGGGACTGGATCATGAATTTTCAGTGTAACAACAATCCCTGTCATGTTTAATCTTTATTATTGCTATTATTATTTTTAATTGTACTTCCTGATGTTTTAATGCAGAAACACCTAAAGGTGCGTCTTTCCAGACGTGAAACCGGTTGAGGATCTCTAAAGGAAAAATCTTAATAAAAACCAGAGATCTGATGTGGCTCCAGAATTTATTATTTGTTTTACAGGATGTCAAACTTTGTAGTCAGTTTCAAAATTTTTTCTATTAATATTTAAAAATTTTACCATAATTTAGAACAAGTGATAAACTCATACAAGAAAATGTATTTTCTCAGCTGCAAATGCCCCAAGTATGAAATAATCTGTAGTACGTTGTAGGAAGCACCGAAGAATGATCTATGTAGACTATGTAGTTCTTGATGGTTGCTGTCCCCTCTCAGGTCTGCCTCCTCCACCTCACCTTCCTCCCTCCCACCCCCAGATTTTGCCTCGCCTAGATTCTGTAAAGAGAGTGTGAGTTTGGTGTTTCTCAGCATTGTTTCACTTAATACCATGTGGTCTGAAAAATGTAAAACTATAGTGTAACAGAAAGTGTTTTGTATGACACTCCTTTAATATTGTATAATCTAACAGAAAAACTTTTGCACAGCACTCAGTTTTTTAAAAATTGAATAAAATATTATAAGTTATAAAAAAAATAATTAGTGGTCAGAGAGAGAGAAAGAGAGAGAGAGAGAGACGGGTGGGTCGGAGTAGCAGGAAGACAGTATCCCCATCTGGCTGTTTCTCTACATAGTCACTGGACGTTCAAGCAGAAGTCAATATGCCTTGACCTTTATATAGAGATGTTCTGGGGTGAATTTTAACATTGATTTATGTATGAAATAATTTATGTATATAACACAAATTGTTGTAAGGGGCAACTTATTAAATTATTAACACTGCTCTGGTGGGTATAAAGTTATTGTTACATATTTGTTATGTTTTAACAAAATCTTGGATGCAATATTAACACCAAAGTCATGTTATAGCCTTTGATAATGATGTATATCGAAACGTGCAAAGATTTAATGTAATTCAATTGACGTCAAGATAGTTAAATTGTTTCCAAGCGTACCATGGGTGTTTTGGCATGGACTGACGCTGGTACCTTAGTACCCCTTTAGCCTTTGTTCTGTAAATCTGATCATTTCGTAAACTCCATATAATCTGTTTCAATAATAAATTAATAATAAAATTTGAACCGAAGTGAAAAACCCTGGCCGGCCGCGGTGGCCGAGGGGACTAAGGCGCTCCAGTCACAGTCTGCACGGCCACTACGGTCGGGGGTTCGAATCCCCCCTCGGGCATTGATATTTGTGCCGTCCTAGTTCGTAAGTAGATCATAAGTAGTTTGTAAGTTTAGGGACTGGTGACCCCGTAGTTAAGTCCCATAGACTATACAAACATTTGAACATTTTTGAAAAACCCTGACTCAGTAGCTTGCACAAACCACGCAGATGATAAAAGCGTCACCAAACCAGTACGTCGAAGATTTGATTTTACATTAGATTAGTTGTTCATTGCATAGATCCGTGTTGAGGAGATCCTCATGAATGTGGAAGATGTCAATTGTTTATTTTTTACGAGCTGATAATATAATAATACTAATACATAATGAATCTTTCAATCTGCAGCGGAGTGTGCGCTGATAGGAAACTTCCTGGCAGATTAAAATTGTGTGCCGGAATCGGGACTCGAACACCTTTGTTTTTCCATTAATAATTATAACATTCAGTTTTGTCGGCATCGGTACATACAGTTTAAGTAACGTAATACATCGAACCTTAAGTACAACTCCTATGGAACGCAATTTTGCAAGTAAATATAGACACAGCATAAAGAAAATCGGTGTAATGCTATGGATTTCTGTACTCTTAAGTGTTGTATAACCTATGTACATTTATCGAGAATTATTTAAAAACAATTCTAACCAAACATTTAGGACTATCCAAAACACTGCTCCGTCTTTTGGAAATCGTTCGTCCCCTAAGGTGCCTGGGCAAAATAAATGTACCTCTTCGTATAGACGATGCTATCAACATCGGATGGACGTGTTTAAAAAAAATTGCGCACGTTATATAATAAACGGAATGTAATGGTAATGATCGCCACAAACTTTTAAGTGTGTCCACCTTAACAAATACTCTTTCGATGTCTAGATGTGTGACACAACTACCTTAAACAATTTCTCTCGATAGACACAACGAAAATGGCAATCAAAATCAACACACAATCTAGAGGATGTAAGGGTACGGACATATTTTTTGAAATTTTGTCTTTCCAAGAAATGGAATCTTACATTTAAACCTCTAAACAAAAAAGTACGAGTTAAATACGTGTTGGGGGGGGGATTTTAATATATCTTGTTTCTTTTAACTTTAGTGTAAGGAATTTTATAGTACTGTTTCTCTTCTTTTTTCTTTTCCTTCTCCGAGGTGTTACTTTGGGCTTTGTGCGGCCGCACGGATGTGTGGTGTCACACAGAGTGGAAACGAAACTGCAATGCCATGCGGAGTTCTGGGAGCATTGAGGATTTGAAGCAAAAGAATAAATAAGGGAAAAAGAACAGAGAAGGAACGTGATTTTGGTTTAATTGATATGAGGTCACTGAACCGAGAACATATACATTTATATAATAGATTAAAAATGACTGTATAATAAACTATAAAAAATACAGTTTTGAAGATTTCCGTTAGCATTTAAGACCAGTATGCCTATTTAGATGGAATTTGGAAAAAGTTGTTAAATTTCAATGTGTTGCGAGACTGTGCGACACGCACGGGACCTACAAGAATAATTTTATTAATTATTGGTCGTGCGAACTCCTCGCAAGGAGAACTTCGTTTTAAAAATAAAACGCCGAACGCTAACGTGAATACTTAGCGATCTCCATAAAACAATTCTTACAGTCCTATCGATATACATATGCTAAATACTTAAACAAAATATCATAACTTTTTAATATTATTTTAAGCATTCTCACTCAAAAAACATGAAAGTTACTTCTTCAAGTTATGTAAGAGGCAACAAAATCTTTTGATACATACACAAGACCTCTCCGGACACCACTTTGATGGTTATAACCCGTACTGCATTTAGAGAGTATTTATTTAAACACGCCACGATGGAGTTGAGCCCGGCCTTGTGCCGAACAACAGGGGTCAGAGTCAGGCCCACTCCCAAACGCAAACCGATGAGGAACACAAACAGGCCTTCACATACCTGCTTCATTGTATAGACAGACTAACATCCGGTCTCTCTTACAAGTCATATCAGCCACACTTCATGGCCGCTCATAAAACAAAATTATCAAGTTCCGAAATTTAATATTCTTTGTCTTTAGCGATCATGCACTGTTAGATACTGCACACAATTCTTTTCGAAATGTACCAGGTCTTCACAACATTTCCTTAGACTGACACCGTTGTCTTCTATTTCCTCCAACAACCAGTATTTTGACAGGTACAGAGAAAGTAACTTTTCAAACTCCACGTCTTCCCGTAACCACCACTGCTATGGGTTTAATATCCAGTTCTGCACCTTAGACAACTCTTCTAGATGAGAGAATTTGGGTAGTTTAATTTCAGATCTTATTCCCTTTATAAAGCAACTGCAACAGCAGTACACATCTTCTTGTGTACAACCATCTTACTGAAACTAAGCATAGCAAAGGTAATCTCCTTCTCTCTCTCTCTCTCTCTCTCTCTCTCTCTCTCTCTCTCTCTCTCTCTCTCTCTCTCTCTCTTCTCTTTCTCTCTTACGATCAAACCCTGTTACAATATTAAACACTGCAAACGATTCTTTTCAAAATGCTCCAAGTCTTTACAACATTTAACTGACACAGGTCAAAATTGCAAATATCGAGTACTCCAGAAGACGTTTTAAGTTGTTCGTTTTCTACTTTTAAACAAAACTAAACTCTATTTTACAACGCTATTTTCGAAACCACTGACCTAACAGTATCCTTTATTCGAAATGACGCTCACCAATACAGCAACGATGGAACTGCACACATCTCTCCCCCCCCCCTCCCCCAACCGGAGCGAACATAACGGTAAACGTTTAACTGCACGATAACTTGGATGCAACACACAACAGATTTTCAGTTCAGTAGAGTAAGGTCGACCATCCATTTACCAAAAATATAGACACAGAGAGAAACAAAAATTTCTTACTCCAAACACAAATAAAGTTCCTATCTTCTGTTAACTAAGATTTCTATTTTAATTCCGTTAAACCGAACTCGGATATAGTTTTTGAAATCGATAATTACAAGTATATGTCAACCGCAGACGAAGATGTCTAATGTATGAACTCAGATGCTAACCTACAACCTGCAACACCTGATCGTTAAAAGAACGTGGTGTGTGTACGTTTTTTTGTTTTGTTTTTGTTACAGTGTAGCTGAATACATGCAGCGTATTGACTTTAAACGTTACTTGTTGTTTCCTGGAGAACATAAGACGTGTGGCACTAGTTTTGTTGTGTGAGAGGGATGTAATGTGCACGTAACTTCCTGTACCTGAGTAGTGTCGAGCTGTGTTTTGACATCAGCCAAATCATCCTCTACATCTCGCATCCTAATATTGCAATCTATTGTAAATGGTTAAGCGTTCGGTATGTTGGCTACTTGAACCGCAAGGGGTTCACTTGTAGTTGAGAGTTGGAGCTTGTCGATTAATTGGTGTAAAGATTTGGAACTTGCGAAGCATGTGTCGGGATTTTCAGGGCTATAGGGTTGTTAGGGTTTGCTAAATGAAGTGGTTAGGGTCAGAATAGTTGTACAATAACGTTCTGGTTTTCATTTCAAACGGTTCTTCGTATAGAATGATCATGCAAAAAGCATATTTAGAGTAACTCTTGTGTGTCTTACTAGGTGGGATTCGTTTTGTCCTAAAAAGAGTTAGATGCGGGTGTGATGTATTGTTATCCTATGGTTTTGATTTGAAAATCACCGTTTTATGGGTCGCTTAGTCCTGAAAAGTGTTAGAGTTGCATCTAATGTGTTGTAATCCGTTGTAAGCTGTTTTGCGAGTGGGAATCGATTTATACGCATCTTAGGTTTCTTCCCTATGTGGAAAGAGCCTTTTACTCTTTTGCGATGTATATAGAACTCCCTTACGAGGTGTTTGCTGTAGATCCTAAGATATGTAGGGGGATCATGTTTGCTGAGGAGCACTCCAACGTCGATGTGATTACCTAAAATATGTAATAGTTTGCATCTGCAACAGCTATTTGTTGTAAAGATTTATAACTTTTCATGTAGAACGTTTCGGTTTTACAGATCTATAGATCTCAGAGGAAATACTGGAAGACAGGTTACATGTCAGAAGAATAATGCTTCAGTCGGTAGAATATCTGTTAGATGGTTAGTTATCGGAGATGTACTTCTGTGCTGTTCTAGTCTACATCTAAGAAAGCATTTGTTTACATCGATGTTGTTTGATAAGTTGGTGTATGGACCGGACTTCATATCGAAATTTAGCGCTGATCCGACTGTTTGTGTGTGTGTGTGTGTGTGTGTGTGTGTGTGTGTGCGCGCGCGCGCATGTGTGTGGGTTGGAGTATAAAATAGGTTATCACTAACTACATCTTCATCATGCAAGTTATAACGGCTGGTGTAGTCTACTCATACAGTAAATACCTCGTTTGAGTCAACTGCGGGGAAATGATCATAGGCGTTGCAGTATTTGTCGGTAATACGATTGTGATGGATGTCTCTTTATGACTTGTAGAGGTTTGTTAGAGATGGTCTTTATTGTGCTGATGGTGCTACAAGAACGATGGTATACCTTTGACAAATCATTTTTTTTTTTTTAAGTCTTATTGCTGTTTGTAGAAGTAATGTGATTCTAAGATTACCTGACATAGTCGGGTTTGGAGGCGATCTGATCGTTTTATAGTTTTCAAAATGAAATGCCAAGATCGCACATTAATAATTTATTCAATGACGACTGGTTTTGATGCACTGTGTCACCATCATCTGGTCACATATATATATTTTACAATCTGGTCATCTTGTTAAAAAATGGGCATAAAATAATAAGTGCAACATTGCACTTAGTCACTATACAATAAAACACTTATTATTTTATACCCATTTTAACAAGATGATCAGATTGTCAAATATATGTGACCAGATGATGGTGACACAGTTCACCGAAACTGGTCGTCATTGAATAAATTATTAATGTGCGATCTTGACATCTGGCTTGTGCGAAATATCAATTTCGATCTGTTTAGTCGTATGGTTTGTTGCAACACATAAGTGTTCTACATTTGTGGAATGCATATTGATACTTAATAGTATGGTTATTTGTTAGGGTTGTTGGGTATTTATCTCGTCTTTTAAAGGTGTTTACTTTACGAATGGACGCCCCCCCCCCCCCCAGTAGCGTAACAGAGGTGCATCTGGTGGTAAATTATTGTTCTTCAGTCGAGAAGCACCGATTTCAATAAACCCTATACTTAAGTGATTTAAAGCTGGTTAGTTACCTTTGTTGGGAGGCACGTTTAATCGTTTGTTTAGTCTCTAAAGTCTTGCTCTTGGCATTCGATGAAATTTTTCTGGTGTTGCATTAGTTCAAGATGGTTCAAATGTTCAAATGCTTGTTAAGCTTATGGGACTTAACTACGGGGTCATCAGTCCCTAAACTTACAAACTACTTATGAACTACTTACGAACTAGGACGGCACAAATATCCATGCCCGAGGGGGGATTCGAACCCCCGCCCGTAGTGGCCGTGCTTCAAGATGGTGCTGACTGTTTAGAAGAGCTTGGTGTTATTCTGGATCATTCCTTGTTAGGTATTCTATGTGTGTCAGTCAGTTTTACGATGTAATTGGATGTGTTCGAGATGTTTATCGAGAGCATTGATTTGTTATAAGGGAGAATACAATGACTGTTTATGCTCGAGTGATTGTTAAAGGTACGAGGTATGTGGTCTAGTGACTGATAGTAAACGTTTCAGAAGTACTGTCTTGTGGAATATGCATGATCAGACGGTTAGATGTTTGAGAGGGATCCGCCAACAATGCAGAGAACGAGATTTTCCCATGCTAGTTGGCTTAGAACCTTAGTAAAAAGAGCTGGGATGGCTAGATCCGTTTGTTGCAGGTTAGTGTTGAATGCAATTGTAGTTCAGTCGCTGGGTTGGAAATTGTTATTGTTCAAGCGCTTACAGAGAGTGGCGCAAACTAGTTGGGACAGAATTTAAATAAAAAATATGGATGATGTTGTGTTGCGATAGAGGTCTAAAGTAGTCGATTTAGGATTATGTTCATGTGGTTGTATAAACTTTGACATTGTACGTTATCTTATATTTCGTTAAAGTATTGCCTGTTTAATCATGTGATGTTTACTTCAGGACTCGTGCCATTTATTTAGCTTAGATGCTTGTGGTGGTAAATTATTGCTCATCTTGTAACTTAATGCATGGATAGTAAATTCGACAAGTTCGTCCTTGCCAGCAATGTAGATAACACAAAGTTACCATTTCTCCTACCTTGTGGCAGCGTTGTGAGAGCACTAAGAATGCTGGAGCGAAACTGGCAAGGATGTACTGCAGAACATCTCTAGGAAATATGCAAATATTGTTACAAGAAAAATGGCGATGTAAGCAGTGCTGTTTCACAGCAAAAATAGCACTGAAAACCGTAAAACATAAGAACACGCCACAAACAAGCAAGCAGCAACACCACAGCTCAAATATGACAGGCTGTCAAAACACATGCAAATCCTGCGAATGACACAATAAAATAAACACCAGACACCCACGGAAGATGGCACAATAAGTGCCGAAACTAGTTTGGGTATTAAAACAAACAAAAGTGTCTTGCATAAGGCGAAATCAACCACAAATCTAATACTGCAAGCACGGAAGACACAAGAGCTGCACCACCACAAGATGATCAATGTATAACCTACTCTTAATGCTATCTGCTCCTGTTCCTTTCTGATTCTACCAGTCTCCTCTTTTACTATATCTCATATTGTCATTTTGTTGCCTGATTTTGCTATCTTCTTCTGATAGTGCATTTATTTAGATGTCTGAATTACTTTTTCTTAATATTTTTCTATATTCCTTATATTTAGCTAAATCATCATCATTGGAACAATTCTTACCTGATAGATAAATTTTCCTTTTCGTCTTACATGAAATCTTTATTCCTTGTGTAATTCATGGTTTTATTATAGACTTCTGCTTTAATTTGAGTTACTTTTAGAGGAAAACAAATTTCAAACATGATACTGTGATTATTGATAAATATGTTATACTTTTCATTCATGCCATGAGCACTATAAACATGTTTCCAGTTCATATTTTTGAGCAGTTTTCTAAACTTCTCAATTTTTTGTGGACTGACAACTCTCCTGTATGCAGATTTACCAGTCTTCATTATCTTTTAGAATCTGTGCCTACAAGAAGGAGCTGCATATCCTGATCTGATAGCCCATTAATTATTTTATGATATAATATTTTATGATATAATTTTGTTCCTTTGATTTGTCTATATAAATATTATCAATGGCTGTCCTAGAGGATTTAGTTATCCTAGTTGGAAAATTTGCAGTATATGTTAGAATTAAAGACAATGTTACTGACTGCAATAAATGTTTACTGGAAGACTGAATAAGAAAATTTTTATTAAAGTCACCAGCAGCCAAGATTGTTTTTGTTTCTTCCTTTTAAATAAACCAAGATAGCTTCTAGAGGATTTAGGAATAGATTATAATTTCCTGCGGGTGCTCGGTAAATAATTACTATTATATAGCACCTGTTGTGGAACAAGCTTCTCAATGCTGCTCTAGACAAAATTTATTTATATCAATATTCTTTAATGAATAGCAGTTTTTAATAAATGTGGCAACTCCTCCTCCCTCCTACTCTACATCTACATAGATACTCTGCAAATCACATTTAAGTGCCTGGCAGAGGGTTCATTAACCACTTTCATAACTGTTCTCTACCGTTCCATTCTCTAATAGCGCGCGGGAAGAAAGAACACCTAAATCGTTCCGTTTTCGATCTGATTTCTCTTATTTTATTGCGATGGTAATGT
The DNA here is from genome assembly GCA_026315105.1 of Locusta migratoria. Lineage (NCBI taxonomy): Eukaryota > Metazoa > Arthropoda > Insecta > Orthoptera > Acrididae > Locusta > Locusta migratoria. The sequence continues at coordinate 180,301,762 of CM048748.1, forward strand.
CTCCCAAAGTAGGTGGGTGCTAGCAAAAGATTTTCACATTCAGAAGTGAAAGTCGGTGATTGAAACTTCACAAACAGATCACGCGGCAATGAATAACGTCTTTCTTTTAATGATTTCCACCCCAATTTGTGCAACATTTCCGTGACGGTATCCCCCCGTAACGCGATAAAACAAAACCCTTCTCTGAACTTTCTCAATGTCTTCCGTCAGTGCCACCTGGTGAGAGCCCCACAATGGGCAACAGTACTCCAGGAGAGGACGCACAAGTGTGATGTAGGCAGTCTCTTTGGTGGAGCTGATGCGTATTCGAAGCGTTCTGCCAATGAAACGTAACCTTTGGTTCGCCTTCGCCACGATATTTTCTGTGTGTTCTCTCCAGTCAAAGTGGAGTATGAAGCTAAAGTAAATTATGGAGTATTTAACATAGCTATACCAGTACCTCTTTAGCTATTGTTCCGTAAATTTAATCATTTCTTGTATTCCATATTGACTGGTTCAATAATAAATTAACAATAAAATTTGAACCGAAGCGAAAAATTCTGACTCTTTACTGGAATTTGCGGGATTAGATACGGGCTGAGCTTGCGCAGGTTACGCAGGCGATAACAGCGTCACCAAAACTAGTACGTTGAAGCCGGATGTGAAGCCTGAAGGTACTGACTGTTTGGGGATATAAACCTTCAGTGGGAGATCTGTTTATCAGATTGGCGGTTTCTGGCGTTCAAATATTTATTGAAACATAATATCTGAGGAGCTGCTCCAGGTTTACCGCGTGTGCTTACATCTTTGTCCCGGAAATGCGGTGAAGAACGTTGGCACCACTTCCCACCATGACCGCAGGCTGCAGCGCCATGATCTCTGATCCGCTTCCCGCTTGCGACAGTCCATCTGCGGGTGATAAGTGACTTCCAGAAGCCTCGTCCTGCTTTTCGTGTATTGTTTATTGTGGTCTTCAGTCCGCAGACTGGTTTGATGCAGCTCTCCATGCTACCCTGTCCTGTGCAAGTCTCTTCATATGAGAATACGTTCGACAAACTACATCCTTTTTAATCTGCTTACTGTATTCGTACGTCGTCTTCCTCTACGATTTTTATCCCACACGCTTCCTTCTAACGCCAAGTTGACAATTCCTTGATGTCTCAGAATGCGTCCAACCAATCTATCCCTTCTCTTAGTCATGGTATGCCAGAAACCCCTTTCCTCCCCGATTCGGTTAAGCACCTCCTCATTAGTTACATGATCTACCCATCTAATTTTCATCATTCGTCTGTAGCACCACATTTCAAAAGCTTCTATCATCTTTTATCTGAACTCCTTATCGTCCACGTTTCACTCCTATACAATGCTTTCAGAAAGGACTTCCTAACATTTAAATTAATATTGGATGTTAACAAGTTTCCCTTCTTTAGAAACGCTTTTATTCCCAAAGCCATTCTGCATTTTATATCTTCTACAATTCGGCCATCAAAAGTTATCTTGCTACCTAAATAACAAAATTCATCTACTAATTTTATTGCCTCATTACATAATCTAATTCGTTCAGCATTGCCTGATTTTCTGACATTGCATTCCATTACCTTCGTTTTACTCTTGTTAATGTTCATCTTATATCTTCCTTTCAAGACACTTTCCATTCCATTCAATCGCTCTTCCAGATCTTTTGCGGTCTCTGACAGAATTACTATGTCATCGGCAAACCGCAATTTTTTTATTTCTTCTCCCTGCACTTTAATGCCCTCTCCAAATTTCTCCTTCCACTCCTTCACTGTCTGCTCAATGTACAGATTGAACAACATTGGGGAAAGGATACAACCCTGTCTTACTCCCTTACCAACCTCTGCGTCCCTTTCTTGCCCTTCGACTATAATAACCGCTTTCTGTTCTATGTATAGGTTAAATATAACTCTTCGCTTCCTATATTTTACCCCTGCTACCTTCAGAATTTGGAAGAGTGTATTCCAGTCGACATTGTCAAAAGCTTTCTCCAAATCGAAATACGCTAAAAACGTAGGTTTCCCTTTCCTTAGCCTATCTTCTAAGTCATAATGTGAGTATTGCCTCCCGTGTTCCTTCATTTCTCCTAAATCCAAACTGATCTTCCCCGAGGTCGGATACCACAAGTTTTTCCATTCGTCTTTAAATAATTCGTATTAGTATTTTGCAACCATAACTTATTAAACTGTTAGGTCTGTAATTTTCACACTTGTCTGCACTTACTTTTTTTGGAATTGGTATTACGATATTCTTCTTGAAGTCGGAGGGTATTTCCCCTGTCTCATAGATCTTGCATAACAGGTGATTAAATTTTTTCACGACTGGCTCTCCCAACGATATCAGCAGTTCAGACGGAATATCATCTACTCCTGGGGCCTTGTTTCGACTCAAGTCCTTCAGCGCTCTGTCGAATCTTCTCGCAGTATCATATCTCCTATCTCATCTTCCTCCACTTCGTCTTCCATTTCTAGAATACTGCCTTCAAGTTTATTTCCTTTGTACAGGCCCTCTATATGTTCCTTCCACAGTTCAGCTTTCCCCTCTTTGCTTAGTACTGGTTTTCCGTCTGAGTTCTTGATATCCATACAGCTGCTTCTCTTGTCTCCAAATATCTGTTTTATTTTCCTGTAGGCGGTATATATCTTTCCCCTAGTTATGCATTCTTCTACGGTTCTACATTTGTCCTCTAGCCACTCTTGCTTAGCCAGTCTGCACTTCCTGTCAATTTCATTTTTCAAACGTTTGTACTCCCTTTTTCCTGTTTCACTTGCTGAATTTTTAAATTTTCTCCTCTCATCAATTAAGTTCAGTATATCCTGTGTTATCCAGAGATTTCTATTAGGCCCTGTCCTTCTTCCTATATGGTTCTCTGCTGCCTTCACTACCCTATCACTCACAGCTATCATTCTTCTTCTACTGTATTACTTTCCCCCTTTTCAGCCAATCCTTGCCCAATGCTCCCTCTGAATTTGTGTATTTGGATGCATAAATTTAAGCGTTGCCAGTCTGCAGAAACTCATTTCAGTTCTCGACAGAGCTGTAAAATCACGTCAATGAACAGGAAGCCTGCTGTCTCCGGGTGTTACATTCTAGCGGACAGCCTTGCAACATTCTTGAAGGAACACGAGACTACACATTAAATGTGAATAAATTTAGATCTGCAGTTGCAAGAAGAATAACTGTTATTCTTCTCTCGTCGCTGGTACTTTGACATATAACAGCTTCTATGCGGGAATGAAGTGGTTCTCCTTTGCAAGCAAAGCTCGGAACATTGTATTCCGGAAAAATGCAGATGATGATACTTCTCCTAATTTTACAAGAACCTCATTTCAAAGCATCTATAAATTTATCGAACTTATGTCTCCTACATACTAATTATGTTCAGTCAAGCAAAACTTATTCACTTCCTCAATTACTTATAATAGTAATGTATGTTATGTATGAAATTTAAATTACGAACTTTTCAGAAATGAATCACAATCAGGAACAAAGACTAACATCCTTCGGATATATTTCGCATTTCCATTAGTTTAATCTCAAACTGAAGAGTTTTATTGCGAAACAGAAAGAAGAGACATTTATTCGCAAAATTAAAAAAGAAAATGTGGCAATACTTTGAATAATACAGGTTTAGAGTGACGTGAATTTTGGGATTGAGAAACAATTACTGATAAACTCATCTAGACGGAAAGCTTCGGAAACTTGCACATACCTGCAGATTCTGCAATAAATAAAGCGGAAGTAAGAGATAGAATAAGTCAAACTTCCGTTAATGACAGAATCTTAACATTGTTTAACATACATAGAAAACATCGTTACCACCAGCAACAGATACTTTAATCTTTTTAAGTAAGTGTCTTCCATCTTTCGATCCAGATTTGCAAGAAATTGGTACAAACCGGTTTATGTGCCGATTGCTTAAGGGCAGTGTTAAATCCAGTGAACTAACATTCATATGGAGACGAATAATCCGTCCAGCAGGCCTGATTAAGGTGTTTAAAATATTCTGCCCAAATTCTTAAAGTGATTGCTGGGAAGAAAATTTCTAAACGTTATTGATGATTAACTTTTTGAGTTAAAATTCAGTCGACAGTACATTGTATTTATTTTTATATTTAGAAAGTGTTAACAATAGCGTCGTCAGATTCAAAGGAAGGTTTTAATGACAGACCCTTACCGACTTTCTAAGTCACAATTTTATCTGATACTGGATTAGATATTATAACAACGTAAGATTGCTGATTAACGTTAGTTCCTCTGAAATATATGTTTGCTGTTTTGAAAGTCCCTGCCTTTCTTCATACTGTAGGAGCTGAAAAATGACGAACTCCAATTCTCTTTCTGGAAACCAACATAATACAAATGTTTGACTCTTGCTAGAATTTTTTAGTAGTTATTGATATATGTATATAGGATTATTTTCCATCCCTTCAGTTGCATTTCGATGTAATGGCAATTAGAGGTAAAAATTGTAAATTTATCTTCCCACCAAAGAAAATTAGGTGATAGGTGGTTCTGACCACGTTTCGAACCGAGGACTATTGAATGAGTGTGCCTATCTGACCCTCTGATCACGTTTTCGTCCCTAATTGGATCTAACGCTAAACACGTTCGAATTGAATGCACATACAATTCCTTTGACTTAACTGGTATTTATTTATAAACTATTGTTGTTAAACCTTACTTACAAACAACAAGACATCTACTGTATTTCGCTGACGATATCCGAGAGAAAACAATGTTCTAATGTTTTGACAGTCACTGTCTTTCTTTATATTGTATGACTTGAAAAAATGACGTAGAATTTCACAATTCCTTCGATATGCAAATTAGGAATATAAATAATCGGGATCAGAGATGGATATTCTGGTGGCAGTTTGTGGAGTTGGTCAAATTGTTTACAAGACTCTTGTGTTACGTTTAACTACATGTTTGTTATCAGTCATTATTCCGAGTAACTATATTGTCCGAAGTACGGTTACTTGTGATGCCTCGTGTAAGGAGGAGAAATGCGTACCATTGCGTTTCGGACTTTGATAAAAGGTTGGATTGTAGCCTATCGCGATTGCATATCGCGACACTGCTGCTCGCGTTGGTCGCGATGTAATGACTGTTAGCAGAATATGGAATCAGTGGTTTCAGGAGGGCAATACGGAACGCTGTGCTGGATCCCAACGGCCTCGTGTCACTAGCAGTCGAGAAGACAGGCATCGTATCCGCATGGCTGTAACGGATCGTGCAACCACGTCTCGATCCCTCAGTCAACAGTTGGGGACGTTTTCAAGGCAACAACCATCTGCACTAACAGTTCGACGACGTTTGTAGCAGCATGGACTATCAGCTCGGAGACCATAGCTGCGGTTACCCTTGACGCTGCGTCACAGACAGGAGCGCCTGCAATGGTTTACGCAAAGACGAACCTGGGTGCAGCAATGGCAAAACGTCTTTTTTTTCGGATGAATCCAGGTTCTGTTTACAGCATTATGATGGTCGCATCAGTGTCTGGCGACATCGGGGTGAACGCACATTGGAAGCGTGTATTCGTCATCGTCAAACTGGCGTATTACCAAGCGTGATGGTATAGGGTGCCGTTGGTTACACGTCTCGGTCACCTCTTGTTCCTACATTTCAGTAGACCTATGTGTTCAAGGAAAACGGTTACACCAAGGTTGAAGAGTCCAAAACTTGCAAGTACCACCAACGGAAGAAACCCCGAGAGAAATGAGAAGACGCCAAGACGGCAGAATTTCTTCCATCCTATGGAGCAACTACAAGCAAGATAATACACGTGCTGAAGGGACATAGAGTGAGATGAATGTTCCGGCCCGCGACAAAATAATAGATCTACATCTACATGGGATACTCTGCAATCATATTTAAGTGCCTGGCAGAGGGTTCATCTAACCACCATTATAGTATTTATCTCCCATTCCATTCTCGAACAGCGCGCGAGAAGAAAGAACACCTGAATCTCTCCGTGCGAGCTCTGATTTCTCGTATTTTATTCTGATGATCATTTTTACCTATGTAAGTGGGAGTCAACAATATATTTTCGTATTCGGAGGAGAATGTTGGTGATTGGAGTTTCGTAAGTAGATCACGCCGCAGCGATAAGCGCCGTTGTTGTAATGATTCCCATCCCGGGTCCTGTATCATTTCCGTGACGCTGTTTCCTCTGTATCGTGACAATACAAAACGAGCTGCCCTTCTTTGAACTTTTTGATGTCCTGCGTCAAACCCACGTGATAAGGATCCCACACTGGGCAGCAATACTCCAAACAATAACGGACAAACGTAGTGTATGCAGTCTTCTCAGTAGTTCTGTCGCATCTATTTTTGGTCCTACCAATAAAACGCAGTCTCTGGTTCGCCTTTCCCACGACAGTATCTTCGTGTTCTTCCCAGTTTAAGTCTGAAGTAATAATAATGCCTAGATATTTTATGCAGTTTATGGCCTTCACGTTTGACTGATTTATCTTGTAAACAAAGTTTAACGGATTTCTTTTCGTACTAATGTGGACGACTTCACACTTCCTATTATGTAGGGCCAATTGCGAATTTTTACACCATAGTGAAATCTTATTTAGATCGTTCTGCAGTCATCTTCAGATGATTTTACTAGGTGGTAAATGACGGCGTCATCTGCAAACAACCTAAGAGACCTACTTAGATTTTCTCCCAAATCGTTTATGTAAATAAGAAACAGCAGAGGACCAATGACACTACCCTGTGGAACGCCCGATATCACGTCTGTTTTACTCGATGCCTTACCATTGATTACAACAAACTGTGTCCTCTCCGACAGAAAATCCCCTATCCTGTCGCAAATCTGGGGCTATATAGCATAGCCATGCAATTTGGTTAAAACCATTTGCGAGGTACGGTATCAAAAGTCTTCTGGAAATCAAGAAATACGGAATCAATTTCCTGCATCATTCCATGTCAAATCGCCTAATTTCAGAATATTTTACAGCTCGAACATCACGAGCAATTTTATGTGAACATTCCAACACGTCCCCAATGACCAATGGTAAAATTTAAGATTCGTGAAAGCAATACTGACCGAGATATAGTCATTTGTTTGACGCCACGCGCGACTTAGCACAGGGCGAACGTGAATTTCTAACAAATTTGAGTCGTTATAACTCGGGCCATGTTTCGTTGAAAAATATGAAATTCGGCAATCGTGTACAACTGTACGCGTTCTAATAGGAATAATACTGAAAAAAAAATTTACGAGTTATGTATAGCCAGAAAAGTTCAAGCAAATTTAGTCAAAACGAAAATTCCACGTTTGGCTTCTTATATCTCAGGAACTAAAGCTATGACGAACTTGGCATATGGTAACCTAACAATACAAGGTTCTGAAATGTGAAGTTTAGTTTATGTGCCGCTTTCCAATACTGAATAAATTAAGTGCAAAATTGAAGAGTTTAGAAAAGCATAAACATGTGGTATTTTTAATCTTATTTTGCAAAAAGCTATGTTCTATAAAACTTTCCAACCTTGGCTTATTCAAATGTTCAAATGTTTGTTAAGCTTATGGGACTTAACTACGGGGTCATCAGTCCCTAAACTTACAAACTACTTATGAACTACTTACGAACTAGGACGGCACAAATATCCATGCCCGAGGGGGGATTCGAACCCCCGACCGTAGTGGCCGTGCTGACCGTGACTGGAGCGCCTCAGTCACCTCGGCCACCGCGGCCGGCCCTGGGCTTATTAGAAAGACCATTATTTGTAATTGCAAAAAGGTGTATTTGGTCATCCAGTGCAGGCCAACAATACTAGATAATTGGAATCATATTTGAACCCATATATCATGCCCCGAAAAGAAGTGTAACTTTTGATTCTTTTATCTCCTAATGTAAATGCATAGAGAACATGAAGCTTAATACTTCATCTGTTGGAAACACAGGGATGTGGAAGAACCACCTACTGGTTACAACAGTCTAAAAAATTATCTTAAACATGGCGGTTTTTATGAGAAGGTGAAAATAGTGTAAGCTATTATTTGACACATCTTTTACAAATACTGTTTTCAGGTAAATTATGGATTTCAATTTCAGTTGTTGTGCCTGTGTCTTCAATGAAACCCAAGATGTATCCAGTTTTACAGACCTACAACACGAATGTCTTGAATCCAAAAATACTTCGTTTTGAAGAAAAGCGAGATTTGAAAAATAATAGGCTAAAGCTACAAACGAAACTTTTTTCTTAAAATCGGATAACGAATATTTCGTAGAGCCGGCAAATCCTCATGGGCAGCCATGGCGAATTAGCCACATTTACTGGAGCGTCGTGTTGCGGTGCCCGCAGCCATCTGCCATCGGGGGTTCGATTCCCTCCTCGGGCATGGATGTTTGTATTGTCCTTAGTTTAGTTTACCTTAGGTTAAGTAGTTTTTAATCTTGGGACTAAAACCAAGCTGTTGAGTCCCATAGATTTACAAACATTTTAACATACTTGAATTTTCCTCATGGACAGATATGTGCACACTTTTTGCGTCTGTCTGTTGGACATAACACTCTATATCTCGAGAATGAAATGAGTTATCGTTCTGCTCTCAACCTTAAATAAAATTTAGATATCTATGCCTACATTTCATCCGCAGCTTTGTATATGTTAAAATCAACGATACGCAAAGTCTACACAATATGATTTTTCGTCTGTGAACTCTTCAAAACTTTGTGCAATAGTTTACTTAATTTGATATAAGAAATAACGAGTAGAATGTGAGATCAATATCGAGCGAATATATCACACTGTCAAATATAAAAAAGATGACACTTTTTCAGTAAATAGTTTTCTCACAATAGGTTGTTAAATATTGTAAGTGCTCCGAACGCTGTGGCGGTCAGCATATACTCAGCAGCGCTTAGCGGCTATTCACGTCCGCAGGCCCACAGGCAGTGGAACCGGCTGCGGTATATGCCGTCTTTAGGACAACATGCACCGGCCAAACCGCGCGGGAAATGCCGTCTGCAGGGCCCACGGCAAGGTGGGGCGCCACGGCTTAACACATCTGCAGTAGGGATGGCGGTTATTGCTGAAACAACCGGTTTTCGGTTATACCGGTTTTTTCATTTCCGGTTTAACCGCATTGTAAAAATTTCTCAAGGTAACCGGTTTTTTTTAATAACCGGTTTTCGGTTTTTTATTGCTATTATTTCCAGTAGAGTTCGAACGAAACATATTTTGCGGCCGAAACAGAAACCGTAATCGAATGTTCGGTTCTTCTAGTTTCGGCCGAAACCGAAACTTACGAAATTTATTTACAATTTAAGTAAATTTACGTTATACGACAAATCACTAGTCTTTCCATATTTTGCAAGATTCCCTCTCAATACTACGCCTTCTTGAGTGTGTGTAAGCCTAGCCAGGAGGCCGTAGAAGACGATATACGAAGCATACAGATTTCCTGGCCTAGTATTTCCATCCGGCATTGCGAATATTGATCCAACCACTCCGTAAGTTGGACTTGTGAACCAGCACATACGAATATCTTGTTATATAAACAATATATGTATAAGTTAGTCAGTAAATTAACTTCAATCAGTGCTGCAGAAGTATTTCGAAAAACAGTCACAGATCCGACTAACAGTATGATTTTTGTCAGTGTAAATTTACGCAAATTGAACTAGGAAAGCTGTGTACCACATGATCAAAGAATGTTCAAATGGGTGTGAGTTCTTATGAGACCTAGCTGCTTAGGTCATCAATCTCTAGAGTTAAAAACTACTTAATCAAACTAACTTACGCTAAGGACAACATACAGACCAATGACCGAGGGAGGCGGGAGGACTCGAACCTCCGACTGGAGCAGCCGCGAAGTCCGTAAAATGGAGCCTCAGGCCGGCCGCGGTGGCCGAGGTGACTGAGGCGCTCCAGTCACGGTCAGCACAGCCACTGCGGTCGGGGGTTCGAATCCCCCCTCGGGCATGGATATTTGTGCCGTCCTAGTTCGTAAGTAGTTCATAAGTAGTTTGTAAGTTTAGGGACTGATGACCCTGTAGTTAAGTCCCATAAGCTTAACAAACATTTGAACCGTCCTAGTTCGTAAGCAGTTCATAAGTAGTTTGTAAGTTTAGGGACTGATGACCCCGTGGTTAAGTCCCATAAGCTTAACAAACATTTGAACATTTTTTGGAGCCTCAGACTGCATGGCTACCTTCGAGGTACCACAAGATCAATGTTACCTAAACCCATATTGCTTATTAAAAATCCCCTCGCTTTCAAGGAATCACATTAATAAAACTTGTTAGCATAACAATATGATAATACATTAAAAGTTATTATTCCAAGCTTACATAATAGGTATATGAATCGAATTGACCTTCTCTTCCAAGGAACATTTTGGATATTTTCTCCTTAAATGACACAGCATGATTGTAGTACCTCCACCCGTTTTCAGCTTTTTAAAACAAATGGAGCATTGTACCTCACTGCTACCGTACTTCGTGAAGTACTTCCACGCTCGGGATGGTGCCATTTAAGACACAACCGATGTCTGGCGACGATAGCAAGGAACTGCCGCATGGCCAGACGGAGGCAAGTCTCGTACACTGCCGGTGCACGCGCATCGTCTAATAGGCTACGCCACACGTCAACAGGTGCATAGATGCCTCAATAGCTGCACCAGAACTTAAGTTCTCATGCCACGCGTTTGTTGCGCGTTTCTGTCTGCCGGGATTGTTCTTAATTTATCACTGATCACTTTTCTTAGTTACTGCGATAACCTGATATTTCACAACAGTGGAAATTTTAGGAATAGCCCTAAATAATAGGGTCTATTAGATTTAATTTTTTTCAATTATTTACAAAAAACTCATTTTGAACAACTACTAGAGGTAGTAGTCATACCGGTTTTTTTACTCGGTTCTTGGCAATAACTAAAAAAACCGGTTACAACCGACACCAAATAAATACCGGAAAAACCGGTTATTCAAAACTAAAATACCGGTATCGATCGGTTTTAACCGGACGGTTTTTCCCATCCCTAATCTGCAGCACTCAAAAGGTTAAGAAATTATTCACACAGGAGCACCATGCAAACATACCTTTATTTTATTAAATGAAGGCTGTATTATGAGCAGTGTGCAGCACGACCATAAAATGATGAATATCAAAAGAATTTTCAGTATTGGTCGTGAATTACCATTAATTTATTGCAAATCAATGTCGACTGTATAATAGTTATCTTCTGTGCAACATGCACAATCGAATTGATACATAGCTTACATGTCAAGCCCAAAGGCATACGTACAAAATATATAACATATTCCAAAGTTATGATTTGTCACTCTGGAATATCTTATATATTTTGTAACTATGCCTTTGGGCTTGACATGTAACCCCAGATACATATCAATTCGACTGTGCATTTTGCACTGAAGATGACTATTCCATAGTCGAAATCGATTTGCAATAAATAAGTGGTAATTTATGACCAATACTGAAAATTCTTTTGATATACCTTTATTTGATGGTTGCACTTTCAAATGGACGATATAACAATAGGCACAGCTGGCCTAGAGAAGCAGCTGAATGGGTTGAAAACAAACACGTTGCCAGGTCCAAATGGGGTTCCAATCCGATTTTACGAAGAGTACTCGGCGTCTGTGTCCCCTTACTTGGCTTGCATTTATTGCGAACTTTTGATCCAACGCAATTTACAAGAGACTGGAAAAAATGTTCGAATGGCCGGCCGCGGTGACCGAGGAGACTGAGGCGCTCCAGTCACGGTCTGCACGGCCTCTACGGTCGGGGGTTCGAATCCCCCCTCGGGCATGGATGTTTGTGCCGCCCTAGTTCGTAAGTAGTTCATAAGTAGTTTGTAAGTTTAGGGACTGATGTTCCCGTAGTTAAGTCCCATATGCTTAACAAGCATTTGAACATTTTTTTTTTTTTTTTTTTTTTTTTTTGAATGTTCGAATGTTTGTAAATCTATGGGACTCAATAGCTTGGTTATTAGTCCCTAGCTTACAAACTACTTAACTTGAGGTAAACTAAACTAAAGACAACACAAATACCCATGCCCGAGGAGGGAATCGAACCCACGACGGCGGACGGCCACGCGCACCACAACACGGCGCTCTAGTACGCGCGGCTTATCCGCCGCAGCGACTGGAAAGAGGCACAAGTAGGAAATAGAATGGACCCAGCAAATTACAGACCTATATCATCAACATGAATTGTTTGTATACTTCTTGAACATATTCTCAGTTCTAATATAGTAAATTTCTTTGAGCCGGAAATACTTCTGTCCATGCATCATCACAGCTTTAGGGAGCCTTAGGGACCCAGTTTGCCCTTTTCTCTCATGACATATTGCGTGCTATGGATGAAGGGCAACAGGCAGACTGCATATTTCTCGATTTTCCGAAAGTCATTTGACACGGTACCGAATTACAGACTGCTATGGAATAGGTACCCTAATATGTAGTGGCTACACGGGTAGCGGAGGCTGTGTGGCGTGGACTGGGCGGCTTTTTAGGAAAAAGAGCTTCGGGGAAAAAGAAAATGGGCAATCTCAAAGGGTGCAGGTGAATCACAGGAGAAATGTAGATCCGGAAACTATCGGTATAACAGTTGTAAATTGTCGTAGCTGTGTCGGGAAAGTACCAGAACTGCAAGCGTTAATAGAAAGCACCGAAACACAAATCATTATAGGCAGCGAAAGTTGGCTCAAGCCGGAAATAAGTTCAGAAGAAGTATTTGCAAAAGGTCTATCGGTGTTCAGAAAGGATAGATTAAAGAAAATAGGTGGGGGCGTGTTTGTCGCCGTCAAAAGTAGTATTTCATGTAGCGAAGTTGAGGTTGATAGTTCCTGCGCGCTATTATGGATAGAGGTTGTACCCGAAAATCGTAAGAAGCTAACAATCGGTTCCTTTTACCGGCCTCTCGACTCTGACGATACAATAGCAGAAAGGTTCAAAGAAAACCTGAGTCTAATTACAAAAACCTACCCGACTCACACGATAATAGTAGGTGATGATTTTAATTTATCTTCGATCTGTTGGCGAAATTATATTTTCAAATCAGCAGGTAGGCATAAAACATCGTCCGAAATTTTACTCAATGTATTCTCTGAGAATTACTTCGAACAATTAGTTCATGAGCCAACTAGAATTGTAAATGGGTGTGAAAACACACTTGATCTCTTAGCAACAGATAATCCTGAGCTCATAACGAGCATCAAAACGGATACAGGTATTAGTGAACACAGAGCTGTCGTAGCGAAATTGAATATCGAAAGTCCCAAAGTTACCAAAAATAAACGCAAAGTATATTTGTTCAGGAAAGCAGATAGATACAAAATACATTGCTCCTTGAAAGACAGCTTCCACTCGTTTCTAACACTAAACGCAGGTGTAGATCAGATGTGGCTCAGATTCAAAGAAGTGGTATCGACAGCAATTGACAGTTTTATACCAAATAAATTAATAAAAGAAGGAGGCGATCCACCTTGGTACACAAAAAAGGTCAGGACACTGTTGCAAAAGCAAAGGAAAAAGCATATTAAATTTAAACGAACACAAAATCCCCAGGATTTGCGATCGTACTCAGAAGCTCGAAATTTAGCGAGGATTTCAATGCGAGATGCTTACAATATTTATCACAACGAAACTCTTTCTCGTAATTTGACTGAAAATCCAAAGAGATTTTGGTCATATGTCAAATATACTCGGGGCAAATCACGAACAATACCTTCACTACGTGATAGTAATGGCGATCCTGCCGATGACAGCGCTACTAAAGCAGAGTTACTAAACTTAGCTTTTAGAAACTCATTCACCAAAGAAGACGAAACCAATATTCCAGATTTCGAATTACGAACAGATGCCGTAATGAGTAACGTAGAAGCAGATATCATCGGAGTAGTGGAGCAACTACAATCACTTAACAAGAACAAGTCTTCTGGTCCGGATTGTATACCCATTAGATTTCTATCTGATTATGCTGAAGCGACAGCTCCTTACTTAACAGTCATATACAACCGCTCTCTCATAGAAGGATCTGTACCAAAAGATTGGAAAGTTGCCCAGGTCACACCTATATTCAAGAAAGGCAGTAGGAGTAACCCACTAAACTATTTCATTGACGTCAATTTGCAGCAGGGTTTTGGAACATTTCCTGTATTGACATATTATGAATTATCTCGAACAGAACGATCTATTGACCCAAGGTCAACACGGATTCAGAAAATATCGTTCATGCGAAACACAACTAGCTCTTTATTCACACGAAGTGATGGGTGCTATCGACAAAGGTTAGCAAATCGATTCCGTATTTCTTGATTTCAAGAAGGCTTTTGACACCGTTACCTCACAAACGGCTTTTAATCAAATGGCGTGGTTATGGTATATCGCCCCAAATTTGCGATTGGATAGGGGATTTCTTGTCAGAGAGGACACAGTTCGTAGTAATCGATGGTAAGGCATCGACTAAAACAGGGGTGATATCGGGCGTTCCACAGGGTAGTGTTATTGGTCCTCTGCTATTCCTTATTTACATAAACGATTTAGGGGAAAATCTAAGTAGCTCTCTTAGGTTGTTTGCAGATGACGCCGTCATTTACCGTCTAGTAAAATCATCTGAAGATCAAAACCAACTGCAGAACGATCTGAATAAGATATCAGTATGGTGTAAAAATTGGCAATTGACTCTAAATAATGAGAAGTGTGAAGTCGTCCACATGAGTACGAAAAGAAATCCGTTAATCTTTGTTTACAACACAAATCAATCAAATGTGAAGGCCGTAAACTCCACAAAATACCTAGGAATTACTATTACTTCAGATTTAAACTGGAAAGAACACGTAGATAATATCGTGGGAAAGGCGAACCAGAGACTGCGTTTTATTGGCAGAACCCTTAAAAGATGCAACAGAACTACTAAAGAAACTGCATACACTACGCTTGTCCGTCCATTTTTGGAGTGTTGCAGCCCAGTGTGGGATCCTTATCAGATGGGTTTGACGGAGGACATCGAAAGAGTCCAAAGAAGGGCAGCTCGTTTCGTATTGTCACGATATAGGGGAAACAGCGTTACGGAAATGATACAGGATCTGGGATGGGAATCACTACAACAACGGCGCTTATCGCTGCGGCGTGGGCTACATGCGAAACTCCAATCACCAACATTCTCCTCCGAATGCGAAAATATATTGTTGACTCCCACTTACATAGTTGGAATGATCATCAGAATAATATACGAGAAATCAGAGCTCGAACAGAGAGATTCAGGTGTTCTTTCTTCCCGCGCGGTATTCGAGAATGGAATGGGAGATAAATAGTATAATTGTGGTTCGATGAACCCTCTGCCAGGCACTTAAATGTGATTTGCAGAGTATCCCATGTAGATGTGTAGATGTAGATATGTAAGTGACTCGAAGATTACTTCAGTAATAGAACCAAGAACGTTGTCAAATGTTCAAATGTTTGTATAGTCTATGGGACTTATCTACGGGGTCATCAGTCCCTAAACTTACAAACTACTTATGAACTACTTACGAACTAGGGCGGCACAAACATCCATGCCCGAGGGGGGATTCGAAACCCCGACCGTAGTGGCCGTGCAGACCGTGACTGGAGCGCCTCAGTCTTCTCGGCCACCGCGGCCGGCAAGAACGTTGTCCGCAATGGCGAGTGTTCATCAGAGACCAGAGTATTATCAGGGGAGCCCCAGGAAAGTTTGTTATTACCGCTATTATTTTCTGTCTATCTAAATGATATGACGGACAGAGTGAGTTGCAATCTGCGGCTGTTTGCTGATGAGGCTGTGGTGTAAAAAAAGGTGTCGTCATTGAATGAATGTAGTAGGCTGTAGGATGACTTGGACCCAAATTCTAGGTGGTGTGAGGAATGGTAGCTAGCACTAAATGTAGAAAAGTGTTAGGAGATGCAGATGAGTACAAGAAACAATCTCGTAATATTCCAATATAACGTTAGTATTGTCATGGTTGACACGGTCGCGTCGTTTAAATACCTAAGCGTAGCGCTGCACAGCGATATGAAATAGAACGAGCATTTGAGAACAGTCGTGTGGAAGGCAAGTGGTCGATTTCGCTTTATTGGGAGAATTCTGGGAAGGTGTGATTCATCTGTGAAGGAGACCGCATATAAAACGCTTGTAGGACCCCGTCTTGAGTATTGCTCAAGTGTGTGCAATCGCCACAGATCGGTTTAAAGGAGGACATAGAAGCAGTTCAGAGGCGGGCAGCAAGGTTTCTAGCTGGTAGATTCGATAAATGCGCGAGTGTTACCGGAATGCTTCGGTAGCGCAACTGGAAGTCACTGGAGAGGAGGCGACGTTCTTTTCGAGAATAACTGTTGAAGAAATTTAGAGGGCCGGAATCTGAGGCAGATGGCAGAAAGAGTCTACTGCCTCCAACCTACATGTCGCGTAAAGACCACAAGGATAAGCTTAGAGGGATTAGGAGTCGTACGGATGCATACAAGTATTCCTTTCTTCATCGTTCTACATGGGAGTAGAACAGGAAAGCAAGTAAGTTGTTGTGATACTGAGTACCCTCCGCCACGCACCTTTGGATGGATTGCGGAGTATGTATGTCGAGTAAATGTAGCACAGGTCTACTGGTTCGGGGTGTATATGGTATCCCCTGAGGTGTCATGAAAGGTTTTGAGATACTCAGATTTTTCTCATCGTCACATACCCAATTCCGTGGAGTAGGGTCAGTTACTAGTCTTACAGACTGTGTCCCGGTATCGTAGATACTGTCCATTTGTTGTCGGGATTATTGGTTTGTGATGAAATCACATAGGATCTCACATTATTTCGACTGGAATTTTTTAATTCCAGAATTTTCCATCACATCCAACAGACGTTGCTCGGAGTAATGGTGCTGTGGCACTTGTTTTGTAGCGACATAGTTACTCCTCCCCCTCCTGCTTCCTAATCACATGCAGGATTAGGCCATGGGTTTGGAATTGGCATTATTGGATTGAATAATCTCTACTAATACTACAGTATTATTGGTTATGTGATAATACATGCTGAAATTTATGAGTAAAAGAACTATTATCAAGATTGCTCGTTACGTTTGTTAAGCGACTAACATATTCTTATGCTATGAATTACAATTTACCTGATGGCCCACATTAAACAGCATACGTAATTGAATACACATTATTACAGTATTCATATGTGCACTTCTACCACACTGTTTGTATCTATGCCCTTAAATAACGTTTTTCAATATTTAACTGTAGCACAAGAACTGAAAAGTAGTTTTTAACTTTTTATTTAGTATTCTCGTTCTAAAAGTTAACGTTCCAGTTAACACCATTACTCCAATTCATTTAACATTGTGCTAAATCTTACATTAATTTCAACTACATTTCACACTGTCAGTTAAGGATTAATATCTTTACAATATTTTTGTTCACTCTATCGTGTTGTACTACTTATGAGTACAAAACACCACTGTTCTTTCATTGACGCACTATGTATCTTCAACTGCACACCTGCCATTTTACATTCACATAAATGTCTCTCGGAATAGTACTTGAAGAACAAACCATATTTTTACGTTGGCATCAAATGTCTCTTGAAATAGATCTTAAATTACTAGTCATATACAAGAACTTATACATTTATAAAATTTCTTCGTTTCACACATCGCAATACCAACGCACGTTTAAAAACGTGGATTACCAAGGCACAGGGAAATGGGGCTTTTCCTTGTGCTCAACCTGTAAAAAATTGAAAAGACACGATTTTTGTTAATTTCTGTTCATTCGTGATAACAACATACGTTTGAAGACCTTGGGTGTGTAATTTTGGTCTAGAACCAAAACATATCTCAAAGGTCGCTCATAACACTTTCAGAAACGTGTATGATCAAGAAAAATACCGTACGACCATAACAAAAAGAAATTTTAAAATGAAATTTCCGTTAACTGTTGTTTCAAACAAATATGGAAGTGAAAATACGGTCTTGAACATAAAAATATTTAAAATGACATTCCTTGTAAAGGTCATAAATACTACTGAAACTTGAATTTTTCGATTAAGTTTACAAATTTAAAACTTTTAAGCAATCTCATAGAAGATTTCATTAGAAGGAATATTTTTCTTTTTGAAAATTTCAATACTTAATTGTTATGAACATATTTTCAGAAGGTTGACTTAAAATACTAAAATATGTAAACAAGTACACAGTGAAATTTCCTTCTCAAACTGCAGTTACATACGGCACAATAAAAATTTCAAGCAGACGAGCCTTTACCAGAAGTAAATTTACAATGCTAGGAAAAAGAAAATCGTTAAATAAGTTGAACCATCAAATATTTATCTGTTCCATTTATTGTAAGACAAAAATGGAGGCACGGCTACATTATTAATTGTTTATTCTAAATGAATGGGGAATGTGCAGTTTGAAAAATCAGAAATACGTAGATATAGCTTCAAATGAATAACGGAAAAGTTCAATACTGTGCATTAATTATTTGTGTACACTTTTGATCTTGGTGATGTGATTAATTCAGGTTAAACGTGTAGCTATTGGATTACAAAACGTAAAACGTCTTATTTTAATTAGGGATTCCGTGTTAAGGTTTCATTATATGACTGTGCAGGTACTTTCCTCTTGAATTCATGAAGATTGAATTAGTACCGTATGTAATCTCAGCGGATTAAAATATGTAGACAAAGGCTACATGTGAAATTGAACACGCGATTACAGATAAAGAATAAATAAGAAAGCTTACGTCATTTATATTTTGATGTTAATTGATGGTTATTTTGTTTTATGGCCTGGATCAATATGTGTAACTGATACATTCTACAATGAAGACTGTGTCTTTGAGAAAAATCCTGGTACCAGTTACAGTGGGGACTCTGCAGCCGCAGCCTGTTCGTTTCTCCGCCTCTCTAGGTTCCTCTCAGCCGCTGAACACAGCTCCTGCCCCGGCCCGATGATATATGGGTTCCACCAGGCGAGTACTCTGTTCCTGAGCGCAGCTATAGTTGTGCCATTGCAGACAAACAAAACGAACAGAACTGGTCCCTGCAGCATCGTAGTTACGTGCACATAGTACACAAACTGAGCAATGTCTTGAGCTTGATGAAACCCAATTCTAATGATCATACCTATCCCACTCAAGACGACAGTCTTAACTGACATAAAAACAAGTTGTTTCTTTGATGCAAACTTACCGACACTGTAAATATTAAGTTGCTGCATGGAGTTCTGAGTCCGATTGTACATGTATGCCACCAGACCAAGACACAACAAATTGAAAGCTACTGACATTGAAATCCCCGTAAGAAATAAAACACGACTATGGAGCAGGTAACTGTTGCTCGACTTTTCCAAAGCAAAACATGCCGCGCATACCATGCTCCAGGGTATTAGTGCATAAAACAGCTGACGGTGGAATACTTTGCTGGCTTCGACAGGTAGCATGTCGTTAGGAAGTCTGAGGTGGCGGACACATGCGTACATAAGGTAGCAGAATGCGTTGAGAGAAATACAGCTGAGGAGTGTGAGACAACTGTCGATCAGCACCGCCGTAGGCAAATCGGGGACTCCTGCCATTCGGTACACGACTTCAGAACACAAGACCTGGATTATGCCCGTAAGCTGGAATGACAAGAGTATCTTTCCCGGCAAATTCCTTAAGTGGGGAAGATACATGTATACGATGAGTGTCGAAAATCTGAAGACAATATTTATTGCTATAAATGAGATTTCTAACGGTTTCAAGCTGTCGACTTTAAAATCTTTGTATTTCAATGTAGCCGAGTTTAAAGTGTCTCTGTAGTTGAGTGTTTTTTCTGTCGGCTTCACATACCCTCTGACGGTACTGTGCCACTGTACTTTCGATGAGGCTGAATACGATCCGTTCGTATATAAATTTACGCCACATGTCTCGGGAACCTGATCGGAGGAAAAATCGCGACACTTGAGCAAAAATATAGCTCTCGAAACAGAGCAGATGGCGTCTGTACTGTTCGACTGCAGGCACGATCGGTCTCCTGGACGACTGGAATAGCAGCGGGCGTCGTGTACAGACTGCAATATACTGAACGGGACGTCCTGACAGATGCTGAGCGAGTTGACAGCCATCCAGGCGAGGAGGCAGAGGTTGACATTGGCCCTCTGCGTGTAGGCCAGGTAGCTGGTGACGGGCACGCGGGGCGACCTCTGCACCATGTCCTCCCACAGCTGGCGGCGGCACTCCAGCCTCCGCTCGATGGTCTCCAGTGGCTCGTCTTCCAGCGGACACGTGGGCTGGCCCAGGACGCTGGCCAGCAGCTGCACGCAGTCCGTGTCCACGGAAAGCGTGGCGTTGCTCCTGTCCTCCAGCTGCCAGTCCTCATCTGCAACACAGTCGCACCACGTCTGCATCTATATAAACACTCAACACTCTGCAAGCCACATTGAAGTGCATGGCAGAGGTTTCAAAAAAAAAATGTTCAAATGTTTGTAAAGCTTATGGGACTTAACTACGGGGTCATCAGTCCCTAAACATACAAACTACTTATAAGCTGCTTACGAACTAGGACGGCACAAATATCCATGCCCGAGGGGGGATTCGAACCCCCTACCGTAGTGGCCGTGCAGACCGTGACTGAAGCGCCTTAGTCCCCTCGGCCAGCATAGGTTAGAACGAACCGCCTGTAACGATACACTAATTTTTTTATCTTTGATCAGCGATGCTTATCGCCTCCGGTTCCCTCTGAGTCGCAATGCACCTAATTTAATTTCATATTCACAGAATATATGACATCAACTGCGATTGGGCAAAGCTGAAAATGTGTACCCAGCTGGGAATTTGTATCTGACGGGAGGCGTGCTTAAGTAGTCTTTGCAGGTGCGGTGATCACTGTGTCCCCAGTGGTGTAGGGGTCAGCGCAACTGCCTAGAAAGCAGGAGACCCGGGTTCGAATCCCGGCTGGGTACACATTTTCAGCTTTGCCCAATCGCAGTTGATGTCATATATTCTGTAAATATTAAATAATAACAATTGCAGGATCAGAAGTGACGTCTGTTCTTTCGGAACAGACGCCACATGTATTTATATAATTTAATTTCGTTCGTCATTTTTTACTTAAAAACAAGCGAGAAGACGGAACCGTGATAGTAGTTTCTACTCACTCTCTTTTCTATGTTCGTTCTGTACGGGCGTCTTCCATTCATGTATCCGTTCAATGTAAGTAATTGTGATGCAAGTTGTTGTAAAAATATATTACTTAAATTTAAAATCATCCCCTCTCTTTGGCTTTTATTTAAATGAATCCCTCCACGTCAAATACTTATTTTGTACTGTTTTCAGCTCATCGACGTCCGTAATAGTTTAATGTTCAGACGCCATTACAATCGCTTCGCATTGTCTGCAAAATTTCAATCAATCAATCATCCTTATACTAGACTTTGCTTGAATTTAGAACCTGCAGTCATTTCTTTTGTAATTTCACGAATATATATATATATATATATATATATATATATATATATATATATATTCTATCATTACCAGTAACTTCATGTTCCACCCATGGTCACACAACAATGAAAAGCGGAGTGAACTGTCTAAACATTGATCTCTTACGGAAAGTATCTCCAACGTTCACATATTTAAAAAAAAGAAAAAAAAGTTATCATTTCAGCTTCTACAATATGAAGCCCAGGATCCAGCTAGATGCTTTCCATAAGTCTTATAACGTGCTGTTGCTTGTATGGTGTCCAACTTTAATATGCAACCCGCGGTTTATTTGCTTTAATGTTCTTTTTGTGCTGTACTTTAACTAACTTATTTCAAATTCAAACATTCCTTGTCCAAAAAATATAATCGCGGAATCTACTTTAACAATTATGGCATCATACGAAGCCAGGGCAACGTTATACGCCGTTAATATGTTTCTCTACGGTTCCATTCTCTAATAGCTCGCGAGTAAAAGGAACACCTAAATCAGAGGTCAAAAAGTAATCTTGAATGAGGTCCGGATACTTTTGAAAATTTTTATCGAGGTCCGCAAGTAAAACCACATATTCCTTATCAATTTTTTATTTTAATTTTCAGTCTCAAACTAATACGAAATAAAAAGATGTGAAATAAAAATTTATAATAATCCGGTAAAACTTATATTATTTGCTATTTATTGGCCCACTTTGGGTTACGGTTGTGTTGTTGTTGTTGTGGTCTTCAGTCCGGAGACTGGTTTGATGCAGCTCTTCACAATACCCTATCTTGAGCAAGTCTCCTCATCTCCACGTAAGAACGGCAACCTACATCTGTCTGAATCTCCTTACCGTATCCCTCTCTTGGTCTTCCTCTGCAGTTTTTACCCCAAACACTTTCCTCCAATGCTAAATTCACAATTCCTTGATGTCTAAGAATGTGTCCTACCAATCTATCCCTTCTTTTAGTCAAAGTATGCCAGAAATTTCTTTTCTCCCCAATTCTGTTCAGTACCTCGTCATTAGTTACGCGATCCACCCACCTAATCTTCAGGATACTTCTGTAGCATCACATTTCAAAAGCCTCAATCCTCTTCCTGTCCGCACTGTTTATCGTCCATGTTTCACTCCCATACAAGGCAACACTACATACAAATGCCTTCAGAAAGGACGGTAGTAACACTAAAAGTGGGCCTTTGCGATCGTCTTTTGACAGCTCGAAATTTAAATGAAAATAACGCTTAACTATTCATCTGACACGAAAATTGAATAACCGAATTTGTAGAGGAGAAAATTCTCTACAACTTTGCTCTCTTATGTTTTTTTTTTTTTTTTTTTTTTTTTTTTTTTTTTTTTTTTTTTTCATATCTCGTAGCGTTTCAGAGATATTTGCAAAAATAACGGCGATTTTGGGATGTATGTCTGTCCGTCTGTCTGTCCGTAATGTGTTCCCTGTTTTTAAGACGAATCGTTCAACCGATCAACTCCAAATTTTACAGACATAATTGTAGGCCGCCAGAGACCAGAACCTCACTCTTTCAAATTTTTCGGACAAGAAATACGTTAGTAATTCCAAAAAAAGCCGTTTTTAATGTAATTTTAATTAAAAATAAACGGTTCATCCGACGCCAAAACTAAATAACCGAATTTATAGAGGAGAAAATTCTCTACAAGTTTGACCCCTTATATTTTTCTTTTTTTCTCATATCTCCTATCGTTTGAGAGATATTTGCAAAAATAACGGAGATTTGACACCCTCCATAGAATTAACGAAATCCAGCCGTTCACAAATGTAATGTGACATTCCTCGTCCAGAACTCTCTCTGGCATACGCCATCTTGCATTGCGTATTTGATTATTTTCTTATTGTAACTTACACATTGTCATTTCAAAGCAATGGCGCACTTATGAATTAACAAAAAGACATCGTTCTTCGTACGATAAATGATAATCCAGTATAGTGCTTTCCAATATTTCCCTCATGGGGACACCCTTTTATAGCTGACAGTTTTGCGCGACACCCTTTCACTAATATAAATACGTATGGTAGAATTTAGATGATCCAGTGCAGTGCTTTCCAATATTTCCCTCGTGGGGACACCCATTTATAGCTTACAGTTTTGCGCGACACCCTTTCACTAATATAAATACGTATGGTAGAATTTAGATGATTCTAGCGGGAGGGGGGGACGGACGGACGGAAATAAAGTATCACTTAAATGTAGTTTGTAAACGAAACTGAAATCCTCGTACGCATTAACATGTTTATAATGTTGATCCTGACTGCAGCAATTACGTACACTCAACGCAAGAAAAGGAAACATTAGGAACTATGGAGATGTACAACAGAGTAACACCGCAGGCAACAATGCCTAACTCACACAGTAATACTTGCTTCTTCTACATATGACCCAACTTCCGAAACATGAAAACTGAATCTCAGAAACCGTTTTTCGCTGTCGTGTGTACATGTCACGGCCAGATACGGTTTTGCTGGATCGATTGAAAACGGCATCTGGAAATTAGCTGCTCGGATTTCTGATTTAGACAGCACAGTGGCTGTTCCGTTTGAGTTCAATATTATCACATTATTTTCAGAAATAAAGAAGATGCATTTATGAGAAGTGATGAATAATTATTTAAGTTCTAATCTCAGGTTCTTGCTTCACCACGACCTTGGAAGTCCCGACATATTCAGAAAAAAATGGATAAATATTTGTGACAAGTAAGAATATGAATGTCATTTCTCGTCTTAGAATCTGTTACATACAGGAAACTGAGAGAAAAAAATATTAACGCATACTAAAATACTACTGTTCGTTAATCACCCGGTCATAATCCATACTAAACATCGCTACTGAATAGCTTTAGTCAGTGGACACTTCTGACTGCTTTTACAATCTGTAACAGCTTTTACAACCACTGTGTCATTGATTGACATTTAATTGTACGAAACGCTACCGAGGGTGACGAGGCTTTGCTAAATCCATTAAAAACGCTCTGGGGCAGCTTTTTGAGAAGGAAAGCAGACTACAGTGTGTCTACTGCTGCTGAAGCAGAGCTGCCGCCTAGCGGCTGAGCACGCAATTAATGTGCACCGATCATTCCTATAATACGTGATCTGTGGTGCACTCAATGAAGAGAACGATGATCAGCTGCAGGCGAGTCTTCAGGGTAGTATGACGAGAAGGATATTTTGTGTTACTTTATGACAAGTTTTTTTGTTTAGAGTCTAAATTTGTTAGTCTCGCGGCACCCTTGATACTACTACGCACCCAGTTTGGAAAGCTCTGATGCCATATTAGCATCAGTTAACAACGGCCATTAATAGTATGAGATTAAAAGGCCCAACGTTTGGTTGATAGCCGTAGCGATCCCCACACAGAGTTTTCTTTACTTTAATGTTTTTAGTTATGCATGGACACGCTACATCCGTTAGCATAGAGCGCATGGAAGTTACTTGCGTGAGTCAAAGTGGAACACAATCCTTATCATTTCAATGAAGAAAAAAAAAAAAAATATATATATATAATAAAATAAAATAAAAAATAAAAAGAGAGAGAATACCCTAAATGGGGCGACAGGCGAGTGGAAAATAGTACAGAAATAGTACAGAAGCTTTTATTTTCTTTTTCAATATTTGCTATGTCTGCCAGGAAAAGGCTGTTTTATTTTGATGATGTTGAAATAATAAAATAAATTAACGAATGCATATATCCCAAAAACCACTCCTAACTCCTATTTATAATATTTTTTTAAAACAAAGGGGGATTGATTAACAACAACAAAAATAGCGTAGTGAGAAAGGCGTTAGACTATGATGCTGAATGTCAGTGGTTCGGAACTCACCACTACTTACTTTTTTTTTAATTTCCTAAATGGGTTTCAGACACTCTTACTAATTAATTTTTTATTATTTAGATTATTATTTTGGTCCAAAACGTTTGCAAAAACTTACAAAACTACAAATGTAAAGTGGGCCGTAAATCGGCTATTGTTACGTGTTCAGTGGTGGTGTTGTTGCATTTACTGTGCACAGTTGTTCGCTGTCTGTCAGTGAGGGCTTGCTTGGCACTAAAGCAGTGGTGTGTCACCATTTTATTTCTGACAACACACATTATTGTGTGTCTTTCACTTAACATCAAAAGAATCGCCACTGAACATGTAACAACAGCTGATTTGAAGTTGCCAGCAGCAATTGTACGACTTGTCCAACAGTTCTCTCGCCCCCCTCCCCCCTTTGCTATTGGTCGGCCTTTTGGTAAACCACGAATTCGAGAAGTCTTTTCCTGCACATGTGCACTGTAGTTTTTAATGTAGGCCTGTCACTTGATAATGGCAACAAGTATTGCCAAAACTAGTAATTAAACAAAGCAATTTTGCTTTAAATGTGATCTAGGCTACTCTTATTTAAGAAGTGTTTCATTCTAATTTCTTTTTTTGTTTATTTCATATGAGAGTGAGCCACAGCGAAGCGTGGCCGAGTTTAGCTAGTAAGACATAAATACTTTTACGTGACTTATCTGTCACCAGTTGGCTTCAGGATGGAGGCATGAACCGATATGTATTACATCCATGATGTGCATCATTTGTACTTGTCATATTTATACTAGTTCAGGATGATGATTTATTGTGACAACTGTAAATGTTGCACATCATTGGATGCAATGCATATCGATTCATACCCCCCTCCTGCTGCCAAGTGGTGGCTGATAAATTGCTAATAAGTATTTATGGCTTATTTCATCAGTCCTTCTCCAGTTCTTGCTGTGATGACACTGTCTGGACACGTGTGACAGGAAAACACAGGGTCTTGAACAACATGACGATGAGACATATTTGACTGGTGATGTGCATACAATTTATAGCGTGCCACTGTAATGTTAGTCCATCTAAACATATGTCTTACCATGCCTGGACAATTAAGGTATTAACTTGGCAAACATTTTCTGTTTAAATAAGCTATCTTCAACCTGACTGTTTTCTATAGTTTGTGTAGCTGACATAGATAACATCTAAATTAAATAATCTTCTACATTTATTGTACAGTAAGTCACTGTCTATTCACTGTAGTTTTGTATTTTGTTACAGATTTGATAATGACTCTTTAACGACTCGAAATTAGTCATCAACATAAAATCAGTCTCTATTAACCATCTATGGTAAATAAAGATATCATAAGAAATTCATAACCATTGTTTCTGGAAATTTTTGCACCACGTTTTTAGAATTAGAATACGGTCGGCAGTTATCAGTGCATAAACCAAAAGCGGGTGATTCCCATTATTAAACTTACCAAGCCCATTCTGTCTCGGTATGTTCGACATGTCCCTAATCCAATTCAGCCGATGAAAGGAGTATAGTGCATCGGCGAGGGCAAATATCTTTGATGCGTTCGGCATTGTCTCCTCACATACTGCAGAATAGTGGTCATGGAAGGACAGGAACCGCTGGTGGTAAGGCAGTAGCCCGTCATTCAACAGTGGCCGCCTGGAACATACCATCTGCGAGGTGGAATGCTGAAAGGTAAATCGTGTACACTGTATGCAAGAATGTGAAAATATGTGGAATGAATCATTTTCATTCAGCAATGAAGTATGCACTAACTGGAAAGTGGCTGGCAGGAGTGTAACGCAGAACCTATACTTCTTAATCTCAAATTCCATCGTTCTGATGTAATACAGTGGGAGAAAAATGTTACATGGGTGCTGACAAAAGATTCACTTTATTAACGTATACTTCAAATCACATACATAAAGTGAAGAATAATTGTAAAGGGAATTTCCAGTGTCGGGTGATCCGTCCTCTCTTCTTCTTGGGCATGCTAGTGTAAATCACAATGCGATATCAGCTAAATTAAACTAGTTAAAAAAGATATGTACTAGCATGAAACAGAGTTATTGTTTCAGATAATGCTATATCTGTTTTCTAAATGAAGTAAATACAATGCATACATTAAGGCAGTAAAGCAAATGTTGCATAAGTTCACTTCCTTATGAGACATTGGAGTCATTATCAAATGATACAGCTAATATTTCGACATTTGGATGTATAGGTTATCCACAGAAGTGTAAAAGCATTATAAATTGTTACTGTACTTTGGGGATAAAATAAACCAAATGAAAAGGTTTTCGAGTTTGCATCGTCTTGTCAAATATGATATTATGCTGGCATCAGAATAATTTAATTCTTCATATGCAGCAGTATGTAATCTGTGCACAAATGAGACAAAAAGCCTACATAGTAAAAATTACTAAAAATAGCAACATTGTGATCAAAGTATTCTAACACAAAGAAACTTGAAGTAATTTATTTCTGGTTATGAAATTTTACAGGGAACAATAAAATGTATTTATGTATGCAAGATTTATCCCAATTCAACAGGAATGAACTCCAATAAGAATTTTAATTTTGTTGTGAAATGAATTACTGTGTTAGTATTATCTAACATGAATGTAACATGAATTGGAGCGTGTGCAGGTACTGAGTGTTCAGAGAACAGCTCACAAGCTATCTTTGAAATATTTTGCACAGTACGAGGAAACCAGCATAGGTAGCAGACATGCAAGTAGCAGACTCAGGCGAAAGTGATCTTATGTAGATTTAAAGATCTTCAGAGATAATGTCACCACACTGGCACTGCCTATGAAAAAAAGCTTGTAGAAGGAAGGAGGATTAGGTTTTATCATCCCACCAACTCTGTTGACATTATAGGTGGTTCAAACTTCATTTACAAATGCTGATATGGAGCGAAGACTTTGTATACTTCTGTTGGCCAGTATGAAGTCCATGTTTTCTTCTTGAATATTTGTTTCCTCGAAAAGTAATGAGTCTCAGCAGTTATACACACATTTCGAATTCCATACAGTGGGAACAATGTTGTTGTTTTGGAAAAGAATGATGAGTGCTTTTCATGTGCTTGAATTTCAAGTTCGTCTTGCAATGTTAGCAATGCTCATTGTCCGTTAAAAGTATTTGCATTGTGTTTTCCATTGTTATTACTTCCATTGTTTAGAATGACAATAAGTTCGAGGTCCACCTGGATTAGTATTCTTCAATGAGTTACAGTGGCAAAACATGTTTTATGTTACTGCAAAAGTGTTATTATTTCTATTTCTACGAAGGATCCAAATGAAAATGCAGTTCCAGAGTGGAAAGTTATTACAAAGAAACGTCAGACATATCGACGAGAATCGGGTGCTGCTAAGAAGATGAGTAAGCACAGATATGAAACTGGAAAAATTTTGTGTGTAATAGATTAAAATGTTTTGACAAAATTAATGAAAGTGAATTGCTACTCTTAAAACAATTTTTTTTTTTTGGGTTGCCCGACAGGAATGCTTAGAATTTACATTTAACTGGACCAATAAGAACACTTCTCATCAAACAAAGATGAAGTCGTAACGAATAAGCTGAGTCTGATGCTCATAATCTTTATTAGTATTACTTTATTACTAAATCTTCGTCATTTACCAATCAAGACTGTACAGATTGCGTCAAAATTATATGCATGCATAATATACATACCTATATAAGGAAAAGAAACAAATTTACAATTTGGACATATATTGCATAAACATTATTATTGTGTCCAGTCACTTTTGTTCAAATGTTCAAATGTTTGTATAGGTTATGGGACTTAACTACGGGGTCATCAGTCCCTAAACTTACAAACTACTTATTAACTAGCTAACACTAAGGACGGCACAAATATCCATGCCCGAGGGAGGATTCGAACCCCCGACCGTAGTGGCCGTGAAGACCGTGACTGAAGCGCCTCAATCCCCTCGGCCACCGCGGCCGGCCGTCACTTTTGTCAAAATTTAAAAATTCAGCAATTGAATGTAATGGATGCGCTTTCAGGTCCTTTGCAATTATTCTTTTGAATGCTACTGGTGGCAGGGATCGCACTTCTTTAGGCAGCGAGTTAAACATTTTTCAGCTACCATGGTATAACTGTATTGTATTCCACTCAGACGACAGCTTGGTACTTCAGTGCTCCTCTTTTTATGGGTATCATAATTATGTATGTCTTACCTCCTGTTAAAGTCCCCTTTGTTTTCTTTCATTCTGATGATGCATAAAAACACATACTGACTGAAGATTGTCAGTGTCAGTGATACACTTTCTTTATCCTCGAACCCTTCTCTTATGTTTCTAGACAAGTCCAGTGCTTCTGTAAATGTTGACCTTTCCTTGTGAAACCATGCTGTGTGTTTTGGAAGAGCTTATTTTCTTCAAAATAATTTTGCATCTGGTGTTTCATTACAGACTCCATAACATTGGCTAAGGTGGGAATTATTGAAATGGGACTGAAAGTGGACACTTCATATGTGTCACCTATTTGTAGACTGGTATTGTCTGTGCCAATTTCAAGTATTCCGGAAAGACATCAGAGTATAAAAATTTGTTTATTACTATAGCTAGTGCCTGAGGAAGCTCTGTAATAATTTCCTTCGGCACTTTGCAAGACGTCATAGACATCTGCACTCTTTGAATGCTTATATAACCTCACTATCTTTATTATGTCGTTACTGTGCACTTCCTTCCATTTTGTAATACTGCTACAGCTTTCATTTTGTATATTACTTGTGAGTACTAAGCCCAGGTCTGTGATTTCACTGGTAGTATTTTTCACTTTCCTAATCAAGTACTTATTGAAAGCATCAGGGCTACAGGAATTTAAGGCAGATGTAGACTTCTTCTTTTGCTCATTTACTAGATTCCAAGCTGCTTTACATGAATTGTTAGTCTCTTTGACGAACTTGTCATTATATTTCTTTTTTCCCTCCTACACATCCTTAATGCAGATTCTTTTAGCCCTTGAGAAGTTACAGTGAAGCAGGTCTTTAGTTGGAAGATCTTTAGCTGTCTTCATAAGGTCCGGAACGTTACTAAAATGTCTTTTAATAGGTGTATCTGAAGAGTATACCACGTCTTCTGTTTTATAGGTTTGTCCCTGCTTTTCGGTTTGCCTGCAGGATACTTCTTGGGGATTATTGGAAACAATCAATCAAATTATGTTTTTAAT
This sequence comes from Locusta migratoria, assembly GCA_026315105.1. NCBI lineage: Eukaryota > Metazoa > Arthropoda > Insecta > Orthoptera > Acrididae > Locusta > Locusta migratoria. The sequence continues at coordinate 180,332,220 of CM048748.1, forward strand.
GTTCGGAACAAATATTTAAATGAGTTACTGGCATCTAGTCCTACAATTTTCTGCTGCCCGTTCACACGAGGCAGGACAAATTTAAGGTCATTTAATCTTTATTCTTTGATATACCTTCTAGTGAATTGTAGCTTGAGTGCCATGTGTTTGGTTGTGGTTTACTGTTGCCATTCATACTAATTTCCATTACCAACACACTGTGATCTGCAATCATTGTTCAACTACACTGATATTATAATCTCACGTATTGAGGATGGTGATAACTGCGTCTATACAGGCTCCACCCCATGTTGGGAATCGGTTCGCAACAAATAGTCCATAACTGTTTGCGAACCGATTTCCAACATGGGGTGGAGCCTAAAGACGCAGTTATGACCAACCTCAATACCTGAGATTATAATATCAGTGTAGTTCATACTTCTATCACCTATATGCATATTAAAGTTACCTCACAATGCTATTTTAGATTTAAGACGTGATAGGTAAGACAACCAGTTCTCCATTTGTGTAATATATTTTTCGAAATTACCATCCGGTGAATGGTACACAGAGATAATGACGAGATCAATATTTGTTAACACTAGTGAAGCCCATTCGAGATCCATGTCTATAGAGAAGCTTTTTGAATCTATTTCATTTATACTCTATCCTATACATTTTTAATCTATTTCCTTTATAGTATTTCCTATACACGGATATGCCACAATGAATTTTTAGTAGTTCAGTTCCATGCATTTACCATATTCAAATATTCAAAACATCTGTAATAGTCTTTCTGCTGGTTTAACTTCTCCTAGACAGAATGATAATAAATCTGTCTTGGTTCCTGAACACTGCACTTTGACAACTGTTACAACTAAAGGCACATAACTGTCATCTCTATTGTTATTTCTGTATGATAATCTGGGACTGTTGTTTAATTTCAGGCACTATTTGATTGTGGTACTGGTCGATCTCAGGAATAAAAAACGTCTGTTTATAATGTTCTTTGGCTATGTAGCAGTGTTCATTACATTGTCGTTTAGATGGAAGTCAACACCAATCTCGAAGCTAATGTTCATACCCTTTGTTTCTACTTTCTCTACTTCAAAGTTACTGTATCCTGGAAAGATTTTCTCGAGAAATTTGATTACATTTTCGATTTTGTACCATTTTTCACTTTTCCAAAAAGGAACCATACTCTTTTCTCTCCAAATAGCATTCCTTGCTCATTGCCAGTGCCCATTATCAGATTTTTTTTCTTTCTCTGATACTGCGACAGAAGCTCAGGGTAGCGATATTGGTCTTTCTTTCTCTACAGAATTCTGAAGCACAGTTTGATACAGCCTTGTTTGGTTGTAAATTTGTATTATGTGTCATTTCGGTGTTTTTGGTTTATTGTTTTGTTCTTTTGTTGTAGTGGACGATATTTATTTATTCATACAATGAGCAGTTGACCTGTAATGAACAACAAGTCATTTAGTTTCTTTATTGGGTGAAAGCTTATTTACTGAAGGATTCAAAGAGTTGTGAAGACTATGTTGATCATTACTGCCTCCAGTTTTCGAATCGTTGAAAGAAATATCGTTCAAAGGAAGATTCTGTGTTGCTTCATAGACTGGAAGCCCTTTATTAGTATTTAATTGTTCCAAACGGTTACATTCATGTGTCGCAGTTGAAATGTATTCTTGTGTTGATTTTCCTTCGTAAGAAGAAATAGTATTCATACATGGATCCTGCGTTACATTATAGACTGTAGACTCCATATTATTCATGTGTTTCGACTTGCATGTCATAGTTGCAATGTTGTTTTTGTGTGCACACTTAGTTTGTTTTATCAGTAATGCAAAAAACTGTGGAGTACTCAGATTCGAATCTGGAATATCTAAACGTGGACTGAGTGTTAGAGACTCAATAATTGACTCTTGATTTACATTTAAATATGTAGCAGTAGTATTGCCTTTTTTTAATACGCATTAGAAAATGTTTCCGCCCTTTTCCTCTCTCTCTCTCTCTCTCTCTCCCTCTCTCTTTGTGTGTGTGTGTGTGTGTGTGTGTGTGTGTGTGTGTGTGGGTGGGTGGGTGTAGGTGTGTCGGTGTGGGTGTGTGTGGGTGTGTGCGAGGAAATTTGGTCAAATGTGACATTAGCGTTTCAAATCTGGAGTCTGTGGCAATCGCTGAACTGAGTTGTATTTTCATTTTTGTGTGGTCTTTTACTGATTGATTTACTGTCTTTATTAAATTTTAGACTGTATTGGTAAATTTCAATTGTTCTTCTTTTTTTAACCTCACAAGCGCTTTTTTTCTATTTCCAGCAGTTAAACTCTACATGGTTTGCAAGACTGATCTCGTGAATTCTCTTGTATATCAGTACTTTTACATTCATTAATTATTTTGATTTTGTCACTGCCCTTCACCGTTCCACTGTTTCTATGGCTAGATCCACTAACAATATGTTGATATTTTACTGCAGGCACTGTTTTAGAAGATTCATTGTGTAATCTAATATAACATGCATCGCAGCAGAACTTAATTCGTCCTTTAGACCTGTTTACTAAGCGAACTTCAGTGTTAGTAAGGTTAACACAATCACTGTGAAACACGTTCCCACACCATAGGCCACAAATCACACTTATAACTATGTTTGTTTACTAATTTGTTGAACAGTGCACATAATCTGATACTTCACTGTCCACCTTGTTTGCCTAACACTGAATTAATGCCACTATATTTGAAGCGAATGTGTTTTTTTTTTTTATGTTTGCAAGTGTGTGTTAAATTTTTATGTCACTATGGAGGATAAATCCATTACATGGTCCAACTTGAGTGAGGTTATACTGTGAAATGACGTTACTGAATGATGTATGTCCTGTGGTTTAATAGTAGAGAAGTTATGTTAATCATTCGTTCACATACAAATTTTGGGTAAAAAGAAATGAAGTATTACATAAAGATAGTGTATATTACAAATCCTTAACCTGCGATCACTCGCACTGTGAGCATTTTCCTCACAGTAATTTTAAAACAATCGGCAATTAACAATTTTAAATAATCAGATATGTGTATTTTTATAAACGCAATTGGAAATACTTATTTAGACATATTAAGTACATACCAAACTGTTCTTTGGCTGTCAGAAAAATACTATACACGCGATCGATCGCCTAACTTTTAAAGGCGCGAGTTCTCAAATGTTTCAAATGTTTGTTAAGCTTATTGGACTTAACTACGGGGTCATCAGTCCCTAAACTTACTAACTACTTATCAACTACCTTATACTAAAGACGGCACAAATATCCATGCCCGAGGGGGGATTCGAACCCCCGACCGTAGTGGCCGTGCAGACCGTGACTGGAGCGCCTCAGTCCCCTCGGCCACCGCGAGTTCTCGCAGGTTAATAGCACTTCATGGTATAACCCCAAGACGTCTGAATCTGACAGCTAATATGGTATGGGATGGTACGTCCTGATGGAAAAGCCGGCCGCGGTGGCCAAGGGGAATGAGTTGCTTCAGTCACGGTCTGCACGGCCACTACGGTCGGGGGTTCGAATCCCCCCTCGGGCATGGATATTTGGGCCGTCCTTAGTTGTTGGTAGTTCATAAGTAGTTTGTAAGTTTAGGGACTGATGACCCCGTAGTTAAGTTCCTTAAGCTTGACAAACATTTGAACATTTGATGAAAAAGGTAAACATGTTAACAGACACCATCTATAAGTAATGAATCTCGATTAAAGATCAAATATCTTATTCAGTCACTCAAAGGTCGCCACTCTCATTACTCTTTGAAAATAAAACTTCGAAATTGTATTTACCTCCACTAAATGTGTGGTCGTGTTCCACTTTTGAGTTATTCATTAACCTAAAGTGTTTCTGGATCATTAATATTGTCTATTAGTATGATAATTATTTTTATTCTGTTTCTTAATGATCAATGCCCCACGGTTATATATGTTTCCACCTGTGTGTTCATGTGAATGTGGATGGTTGTTTTTAATATTGACTGACTGCCGCGCAATGGCTAACAGTCGCCACCTCGTGCTTTAGGGTCTCGTTTACTTTCATTAAGAACGCGTGACTTCGTTTGTCGTCTGCGCTGGCGTCTGCTGGCTGGCCAGAGACAAGCTTACTTGGGATATGACAAGGTGGCCGTGTTCTTAGTCTGGTGCCAACCTAATCTTGGATGAAAGAGTTGACAAGGGACCTCTCTGGGAACCATTGAAGAGGGTATTATCTTCCTCGGGTAGAGAGGGTTGGTAAACACTATGCTCTGAATGCGCTCTGTATGGGTTTTTAGCGCGCTCTACTCCGGTGTGTGGTGGGGAAGGTTTTGGCGTGGCCTTAGGGCTCCACTTTTGCTGCAACCGTGGAAGTAAGTACTTCGTCAAATCATGCTGAGGGGAAGGCATGCTGCTAGATCTTTGCTTTCATGTTGATCAGGCAGTCTTGGTTTATAAGTGATAGTTTTCTTGCGTAATTCTTTCGCTATGCGAGGCAAAGTGTTTTTTAATTTACAGACCTCATGTAATTTAGTGTAAATTTAGTATTTGCATTTTCATTCCGGTGATGATTTTGTGTCCAGTTTTATCAAGTTGAATTAACATGTGTGGCCTTCAGCCTATGTGTAAACTTAGTATGTGTATATATTCTTGTTGTTTTTTAACTAACGTTTTCGTATTGCGTCTGTATCTGGGAGTATGCTAAATATTTCTCAGATTTTCTAGTTTGATTCCGTCTTTCCTGTCTTGAATGACCGATTGCACCATGTACTTTCGTAATGGCCTTCAGCCATACTTTTATTAATACTAGCTTCTTTCTATATAAATCCTCCCATGTGCTTTACTTGCATATTCTAAATTCATTTCTTTTTTTAAATTCTATTTACCATGGTCGCATTCCACGTGGTACTTTTAAGAATAGTATGCCACTGCCCCCCGAACATGAGTTGCTTTAGTGCATAGTGATTTTAAATTTGTGGTTCAAGACACTCCCATCTTGTCAAATACGCCTACACAGCTTTGTATGCCGCTGCTGTTTACTGATCCCATATTAGTAAAGTATTGCAAGCATTATGCGCGTGTCTGTGAATGAATGAGTGTTCTTTCCTCTTCCCATGGTGTATTTACAAATTTCCTCCCACATTACCTCCATATTCAGAAAGGGAAGAAACAATTTTATTATGGACAGTAACTTTATGAAATAATTCACTTGTTTACAATTTGTGTGCTTTATTGTGCTTAATTTTGTCTCCCCATAGTTATTTGCTTGTTCATTTTATTGAATAGATGATGATTTAAAGTATCAAACCTCTGGAGTGAGCAGTTAGATAAATTTCCGTTGTGCAAGTACTGTGCCCACTCACGAAGTAAGTTAGAGCAACAGTGGGCGTTATAACTTGTATTTGCAGAGCTCAGCTGCCCGAGATCTTGCTTAAATACTTAACAGGCTACTTTCAAGGAGACTGCAGGAAATGTACATGGAAATTATTGCAAATACCCTTTATTTTTATGATAGACACATACACAGCTTAACGAATATAACATATCATTTTGTATCCTAGGTCAGAAACTTGCAGCGAATGTGATTCAGTAAATACATATGAGAAAAACTGCATATAGAGCTGTCACTTTTAGCAGAACTGGGCAATCCCAGTGTCATCAACCAGAAAACAAACCTATTAAATACCCGGCCATAAGAAAGGAGCATCACTTAAGTATAGTGTAAACATCAATGACAAATACAAAAATGCAGGCAATCGGTTTCAATAAGTGACACAGAAAAACTGTTGCCATGAACTTCTTAAAGGACCTGTCTGTTCCGAATATACCAAGCAATATTTTGTACCACAAACGACAGCTGGCAATTCATCTGATAAATCCACGTTCTGACATATGGTGATTCAGTGTTTCACTGTTATGGTCCAAGCATGGTATAGAAAGGATTGAACGAAGTAGTATCCATGCTTCACCTCTGTATCTTCAATATTGTTCCACTTAAAGTGATACAGCTACACATCTGCTCTGACTCTTGTTGGTGGTCAAAATAAAAATTACTTCGTTTTCAGCTACAACATTTCTCTGTTTAGATAAAGTCACAGTGACATTCCCTGAAAGGGGGCACTATTATTTGGAGTGTGGCAAAAACATCGCACTCATTTGATAGAAAGGAATTACTGAAGTTGCACAACATTGTTATGTTGTAATCATAGATTGGAGACATAAACCTAACCCATTCATAGTAATTGAATGTGACCAAATGCTTTCAAATAATGGACACAACTTTGTTCTCTTTTAAATTTGTACAAGGCGAAATTATGTACTCATCGTAGACCATTGAAAGAAGTTACAACTCAAACTGAGCAGTTGCGTCTTCTTTCTCTGACGTCAGGAAGCTATAAACTGCCTTGATAATCTGCAGTATTGACTATGAAGAGGAAGACAACTAGCTGATGGAGAATTCATGTTATCTGGCCCAGCATGCGAGGTCTTCATACCAGTTCCATTGTTGAAATTGAAAGATGTTCAGGTAACTGTTCAGTTCTTCTCAAACATCAGTTGGTATATTTCTGTAAGCCTGGTTCTTCTATTCTTAACTTAATATATATTTCTTGACTCTCCGCCAGTAAGAAGTCGGAAAACTATTATAAAAATATACCTCAATGAAGAAAAAGTCTTAAAATTTTGAATATATTTTTCTTAGAAACTTAAATTTGAATATTCTGATACTTCCTTAAAATAGAAACAACACTAACGTGAATTAAGTAGTGCAAATAAAAACGACATTTTTCAATAAAATGAACATTGATCGCTTTCCCACTGCTAATTGTTCATAAATTTAACAAAATTTTCTATTGTTGTTATTATAACATGTAACTAGTTACAAATGAGCCAGTAATATGACTAATATGAAGTTTATACAAACCATAGCTTTTTATAAATTTATGAATTAATTAATGTTCACAAAAACACTTTCAGATTTTTAAAATCATTATTCTCTGTAACGGTAAAAAGTGACATTAATCGTTTTTCTCCAAATGTCTTTGAATGTAATTCGTCTTCCAAGATACATCAGCTGCAACATCACGTGTATTTTCATAAATACTTAAGTTGCCTTAGATGTAAATATATTTAATGTCCACTGTGGCTTGCAGCATGAATAGAAAATATTATACAGAACTTTGCTCATATGAATGGCAGCTAACAAGAACAATGATGGGGACTGATTCTTGCGTTTTAAAGGATGGTAAAATATTAATTTGATTTCATTGTAATGTGCAAATTCTGTCACTTATAACTTTCAAAAGCTTTAAATAAGTAACCAAAGTCGTTTGTGTACTTTTGATCGTAGTAAAAATATGAAATTCTGTTGAAGGTTACATATTTTACATAAAAGTATTACAGTGTTATGAAACATCTTTCACTGTTTTGAAAAGTGGCTGACATTATTTGAATAGTGTCAACAAAGTGTCAATTTAAATCGTAATACCACACATGTCTCATGGCTTATGTCAGTTAGTTTCACAATTGAAGATACCTTTTGTTAAATCTCGATATTGGATTTCGGTGACAGCATGCCTATAAGCGGAACTGATTGAACTATGAGCCAGAATATATGTTGGCATTGTGCTCCACTTACCCATTTTTTGCAGTTGAATTCTCCTTCTTGTACAAAATCTTGAAACATTCAAAGATTCCTTGCAGCCACTACTGCTCCTACATATGCACCCATTATTGAGTCCAAAGAAATTGTGGACTACAAAGTCATGTCTGCATTATCCTTAAGACAAAAGGACTCTTAGGGTGTAACAGATCTGGTCTTAATACATCACCCATCAGCTAAAGTAGATAATGGAGAAATTTCCATCGACCTTCCAGTCACAGTTCTTCGTACTCTACCCGCCCTTTATCAACAATCGAATCTTGAATCTAGGTGTAGTAGAACAAAGTAGAACCTTTTGCCTTCACCGTCTAAAGCACCCTCCCTTAACTTAATTACTTCATGGTTCACCAAGCCGTCTAGTGGAGAAACACAGAGCTCCTCCTTCCACGCAACAATTATTGTATAAACAAGGAAACCTTATATGTAACTAATCGATATTCCGCCTTTCATTGTACTTTCTTTAGTATATAACTTTACTTTCTGTTGTTTCTCACGTGTATTTGTTTTCATTTCATGAATCCATAGATTTCTTGTATAGAACCCATGTCGTGCAGGAGTGCCCTTGTGTTTCATGTTGAAGTAATGGTTGAGACTGCTCCTGAAGGAGTTATTTTAACAAATATTTTAGTTGTTTTAACTCTTTATTCTGTTATATTATTATTTTGCAAGAAGCTTTCTTCACACCCCAAGAAGGATGTATTTCGTCTTGCTTTAGACATTGGTCCTTTTCATTTTTTCACGTTATCCACACTTTCTTTTTAGTCTATCGTAGCAAAAAAAGGAAAATAAAGTACCCAGTATTTACGCCCTGTGTCAATGTAAAGACTTAAACACTACAATCGCAAATAATACATACAAACAATGATCGCAGCTCTCTACCTCTTATTCCGACACGTAACCTCTCTGTTTCCTCCTCACTCATCACTGCCTACCCTTTTTTTTTTTTTTTTTTTTTTTTTTTTTTTTTTTTTTTTTTTTTTTTTTTTACATGGTGGAGTTCCGAAAATCACATAAAAGTGATTAATCTGACTTGTCGTCTTTATTCCGCGCCAAATTACACTCATTGTCCATGTAAGAGGCGATATTAATCAGTTTTTGTTGGATGTCTCTTTTTATGTCCAACGTGTTTGGTATCAATCATTAGTTCTGTGATGAAGACATACTCAGTTTCTGTATGAGATATCATAGGTTTTAGTTAGATATTACTGTTTTCTTACATTATATAAACGAAAGTACCATCTGATGGCATGGGCATTTTTCTTATTTACATAGTAACATAATTTGCCAGAAAGTTTTCTCTGATCATCTCCTGCGTTACATGTGTCAAATTTTTGTGAAATAGTTACCCCAAAAATTGAAGACTAAGCAGAATCCGAAAAACCTGTGGATGCCTGTAAACATGTCTTTCATAACTACACATCTGCCAGACTTCTAATACTTTCTATGGATTACCATGAACTAGAAATTTACTGCTAATCAGTTCTAACAATGTTTGAAAATACACTGGCTTTTACCTGAGATCAATCACTCTAGAGTTGTTCTTCCTTTTTTCTAATTTGTAGAACACTGTTTGCTCAGCGATGTATTGGACATCGTGTACCAGAGCCATTAGTTTCGATTGCAGCATGTCTCTCACACGTCTTGCATTCTCAATCCAACCATGAAGTCCATGATGATTTGGCTGGATGCCCTGGAAAACACAGAGAAGTAGTTAGCATTCATTTTATAATATTGACTATGAGCAGTCAATCGTAACTTATACGCTCTCATATAATATTTAAATAATTACTACTTGCAACTACACATCCAGTGCTGTGCTTCCATTACAGAAGTAATAGAAGCTAAGTTATGAAATTCTACAGGTTTCTTTATTTTCTTAATCGATTTATGACTTCTTAGGCCATCATCAGACATTTACTGAAGTCTAATCAAAGAACGTGCTTCAGATAATCGCACTTGTTTAACAGAATAAGTGTTACTTTTGTCAGATTTTGTGGCTACAATATCTTGTTGATTTAGTTTGTTTCTGACGTTCCTGAATCAGTGAAAATCTGTTGACTGCGGGATGTTGCGTGGAAATGAGGTGGCTTTCTTCAATGTATGAGGAACTAAAAATTTTACAGTACTGTCTTTTGTTATAGTGTATTCAACATCTACCTTCATCACATCTAATTGTTTCTCAGGTGGAGCATGTGGTGGAAGGTATTTAAAACCTTTCTCAAGGATCGAAAGGACGAAGTCAGAAAAGTTGTCCACACGATGTGAAAACTTTTGTTGACACTTTTGAGTGGGTGATACACTTGCATAACTTAGCGTAGCTATTTTCTTGGTCTGTTTCTAGAATATATCGTGAATCAGCTCACTCACTCACGGACGAACTTTGCTGTCCAGGACATCGAAGTCACACGGTTATAAATGGGTGGTTAGGGTTGTGTGTACCACTTTTAAATGAGTACTTACGTAATCCTGAACACGATACCACCGTTTCATATCTTCCTTTAACCACGTGTATCTTGCTTCATTCGCAGCAGCTGATGTTCCTTTTGGTTTTATTGTTATATATTTTGGCGTGATATCCCGTTTAAGACGATGTTTGTTGAACCAAATATGTTGACTTCGCTTTTTGTTTGAGTAGTCGGTAATAAAAGGCGGATAGTTGTGCTATGGTGGCGTTTCTTATCTTGTTAACACGATAAGAAGCAAAGTTTTTGTCAAACAAATACATCTGAAAATGTGACAAGTGAAGTGCAGTTGTTATTAAGGAAGAATAAACAAGGGAGACATCTGGATATTTGTAATGTATGTGTCCCTGTTTGAATAAAGGTTTTAGAGTCTTGTCAAACTCTTGTATGTCTACCTACACTACGTTTCTGGAAGAATATGAACGTTTTTTATTCAAACTTTTGAACGATGTGATGAGTTGATTCGTGAGGCCATTGACTACTGAAATCTTTCCAGTTGCCATTTTTTTGTGAAATATACCTCGATGGTTGTGACCATTCATACAAAAAAATAATTACCAGCAACAACTCCATATCAGGAAAAGTATCTCAATTTTTCATTTAGATACTAATGGTCAGTTTGACTCAAAATTTTGTAGCATCTGTCTGTTGTCTGGTGACTCAAAATTTAGTAGCATTTGTCTGTTGTCTCATTCTATACCTACGTACATAATCCGCATTCCACCCAAAGGTGCGTGGCGGAGGGTACCTAGTACACTACTAGTTACTTGCTCCCCTTCTCCTAATAGAAGGTGGGAAAAACCAATATTTATGGGCGTGTATACGAGCCCTAATCTCTCTGAGGTTACCTTTGCGGTATTTACATCTACATGCATCTACATCTACATGGGATACTCTGCAAATCACATTTAAGTGTCTGGCAGAGGGTTCATCGAACCACAATTATACTATTTATCTCCCATTCCATTCTCGAATAGGGCACGGGAAGAAAGAACACCTGAATCTCTCTGTTCGAGCTCCGATTTACGCAAAATGTAGGTTGACGGCAGTAGAATCTTTCTGCAGTCCGCTTCAAATCTCGGCTCTCTAAATTTCTTCAACAGCGTATCTCAGAAGTAACGTTGCCTTGCCTCCAGCAACTCCCATTTCAATTCCTGAAACATCTCTGTAACACTCGCGCATTGATCGAACGTACCGGTCCACCAGTTGCCTGCCTCAGAATTGCTTCTATATCTTCCTTTAAACCAATCTGGTGGGGATCCCACACACTTCAGAAATACTCAAGACGGGGTCACACAAGCGTTTTATATGCTCTCAATTGCAGACGAATCACATCTTCCAAAAATTACCCCAGTTACCCAAAGTCGACCATCCGCCTTCCCCACGACTGCCATATACTCGTTTTATTACATATCGCTTTGCAGCGATACGCCTAGATATTTAATTGATGTGAGTGTGAAGCAGCACACTATAATGCCATATTCGAACAGTATGGGATTGTTTTACCTACTCATCTGCATCACCTTATATTGCCTACTTCTGTCGAAAAGTTTGTTTCACTACTTATTGTATGGAATGATATCATCCGTAAATATGCATAGAATCTTGTAGGTGTTAAGGACTATGACTCAAGTTATATATGTTTTGAATTTCAGACAGGCCAAAATAAGTTTACCTCAGTTGTTCCAGCAAAATTTATGGTATAAGGTATCATGAAACGTCTCTGAAGTTCTTAAAGACAATACTAGAGATTATAATTATGTATACACTATCAGGTCCCAGTTCATTTTATTGTACAGTTTACTCCTTCCAAGCCTAAATAAGGTATTTTTGTACTGGAAACTTAAATGCTTCTTGTGAGCTTAACATCCCTCACAGGGAACTAATATGAACTGGAAATATAGCAGTTGTTTCACAAGGATTTCCATAACTAAATGGAATAATTTATCTTGGTTGATGATTTCCAACATAGGTCAATTTTAGTTTTGTGACAGTATCATAGACTGAAGTGTAAAACAGTATTGTGCTCATTGTATTTGAAATCATGTATTAATTTTGATGAAAAGTCACAGATCGTACTGTTGATAATTTTGCATTTTCATTTAACAATTATAGTTAACATAATTCTAAGAAAAATGACAGTGATAATGCAACAGATACGATTCTCAGTACAAAATTAAGTCCACTTCACAAAACTCACTTTCACTAACTTCTGACAAGAATCGCAAAGACGAAGGGTAAATCTAACATAATATTTTATGCACACAAAACTTTACTTATCAATTAATTATTCATGGTGATAGATTTGGATTAGAAGTTTCAGTTTCAATCATTTTTACTGTAATTGTAACAGAAGCAAAATTTATTCTCCAAATAAAATCTGTATCTGAAAAAAATACTTTTGATGAATAAGATTAATATTATATATTTTATATTCTTGTTTAAATGCATATGATAATATAAGTATGATGAATTAAGCATGTCTTTTGAACTATAAAATATATGAAGTTGGTATTTTACCTAAAATGAATCATATCATTAATCTATGGGACCTAGGGAAGATTCATTAAGTTCTGAAAATGAGACACCAATCAGTTCTATGGGAATTTTGGAACTATGAAATATATGCTAACAGTATGATGGGTATGCCCAAGGTTTAATATTGAGAAAGAGGTATGTGAAACATTCCATTTTACCTACTTACTTTCTCAAAGTGATGGTTCGGTTTTGCATATGTTCAGAGGCTAACTTAAGTTTAACTAACAAAGTTAATTCTACAAGCACATATATTGCATAAACAATTTCCACTTTAAACGAATTTTAAATTATATATATATATTGGTGTAATTTTTAAGTAAATCACACCCTAAAATTAGAGCTCATTTTAGTATTTCTCTTTAAATGTAAATTGAAATAATTCGTGCAGACAATTGTCAAAATACCTAATTGTTTCGTTAGTATGTACTGTACTTCCTCGCAATTGTGCAATCACGTCATCAACACAGATTTTCTGTGAACGTTTGGGCAGGAATTGTTGATGTCTTGATTGGGCCTCATGTTCTTCCACCTACGCTCACTGGAGCACGTTATCATGATTTCATACGGGACACTCTGTGCTGCTAGAACATGTACCTTTACAAGAACGACACAACATGTGGTTCAGGTACCATGGAGCTACTACACATTTCAGTCGACGTGTTCGTACGCTTCTCAACAACAGATTCGGTGACCGATGGATTGGTAGAGGCGGACCAATTCCATGGCCTCCACGCTCTTCTGACCTCAATCCTCTTGACTTTCATTTATGGGGGCATTTGAAAGCTCTTGTCTACGCAATCCCGGTACCAAATGTAGAGACTCTTCGTTCTCGTATCGTGGACGGCTGTGATACAGTACGCCATTCTCCAGGGCTGCATCAGCGCAGATGCACGGAGGGTGGATGCATGTATCCTCACTAACGGAGGACATTTTGAACATTTACTGTAACAAAGTGTTTGAAGTCATGCTGGTACGTTCTGTTGCTGTGTGTTTCCATTCCATGATTAATGTGATTTGAAGAGAAGTAATAAAATGAGCTCCAACACGGAAATTAAGCGTTTCCGGACACATGTCCACATAACATATTTTCTTTCTTTGTGTGTGAGGAATGTTTCCTGAAAGTTTGACCGTACCTTTTTTTTCAGGTGCATCGATTCTTTGCGCTCGTTTGTTCATATTCGTTCTGGATAGTTCGTTGACAATGTTGCTCAGTATATTATTACAGATGGTGTTGAGCCCTCTTTCGTTTTCTCTCTTTTCATGGTTCTTCGATTTGATCGGTCCTTAGGGCGTCGAGCCGTCTGACCGAGCACGCTGAGTTACAACACTGGCAACCCTCCGACTCACCACACCCGCCAAGTTTCGAACCACTGACTAACATGTTCGTCCATCGAAAACTAATTTGCCGCCCATTACGTTGGGGCGAACAGCTGTGAGAGTAATCCCTAATTCTTCTCCATCGATGTCAGATGTTGACTGTTAACATAGCATTTGCAGATATTATATGTTAATTCATTGTTCTAAAAACGAAGTGTTCTTGATAATTATCAGTGTGCCATAGCTTTGAAATGACAACGCTTGAGTTACAATAAGAAAATCATAAAATACTTGCAAAAGAGAGTTTCGAGCAAGGTTTCGGGCGAGGGATGTCTCGTGACTGACTTCCGAACGCCAAAAGTACACTATGTTTCTTCCAGGCTATAGTAACTCGTTCGAACGCAAAATGTACGCTACGTCGTATCGTATCGTCTATATTTTTTTATTATTTATAATTGTATTATATTTTCCGAAATTTTTGCAAAACATCGTAAAACTACAGGCAAATCTAAAGTTAGTCATAAAACTCGCCAGTGCGATTTTTTATTATATGACAGACGTCACTATTTATTTGATTTTAATTTGCAGATACACCGTTCAAAATTAATAACTGTTGCGGATCTAATCATCAGGAACACACATTATCAATAATTTACCAGTAACCATAAAATATTGCTACAAATAAAGATCAGTTTAAAAGGAGCCTGAAGGACTTACTACTGGTCAAGTCGTTCTACTACATTGACGAATTTGTGAATAAAACCAAACGCTGAATGTATCTGTGTTCATATTATTAGTGATGTTCCACATCCATGAGGAACGTGGATCTATGGAATGAACAACTAATTTAATATGATCTAATCAGCCCCCAGGTAGCATGGCGGAGGACGTCTGACTGGAAAAACGCCACGTCACCTTTTCGTCAACTGACTTGTCCGTCGGGGGTTCGAATCCCCCCTCGGACATGGATGTTCGTGTCGTCTTTAGTATGAGGTAGTTCATAAGTAGTCTGTAAGTTTAGGGACTGATGACCCCGCAGTTATGTTCCTTCCGCTTAACAAACATTTGAGCATTTGACTATCGTCGCGGAAGAATTCTGTAGAGTCTCGCTGTGTTCTACAGGTCATCCAAGAGAAAAGTATGCCAAATAGACGTATTTTTGGCTTGTTTATTGAAAAAATATTACAGTACATTTACTTCGTATGCGACGGCTCTAAAGTGGAGCATTATATGTAGAAGCATTTCAGGACCTGAGGGAAGTATATGACGATTCTGCGGTAACACGTCAAAGGTGATCGGAAGGTCACTTGCTACGTGCTACAAAAGATGTTCTAATAAACATGATATGGACAGACAGAGTGACTGTCATCAATAACAAGATTTTTTAACAATTCCAGAAAATTTTGTGCATCGAAACAATTTTTTTCCTTTTATTGTTCACAGAGTATAAAAATACATCTTAGTTGAGAGAGCACTAAGTTGCTTCCACACTTCCAAATTCATCGCTCTCTTATCGCACATAAAAGAAACAACAACCTCAACTCCATTAAGTGTTCTTATAATATTCGTTAAAACATTGTTTGTTATTCTAACATCAAAAATTTAATGTGTTGGCTCGTCTCAAATTTTTAGCTGACGTAGCCTTAATCGAACTGAAGACTATGTATAATGCACTTGACTGACTATTAATCTTACTTGTCCATGTTTAGTGTAACGAATGTCATGGAAATGAAATTCCTTCCTCGCAAGAAAAGCAAACTCGTTCGTCGATAAGATAACGGTACTTCCATTGTGTTCTGAGCTCAACTTCATACATTTTTGACCGACTTCAGAAAAGGAGGAGGTTCTCAATTCGACTGAATTTTTTATGTTTGTTACCTCAGAATCTTCGACTGTGTGAATCCATTTTGATTATTCTTGTTCATTTGGAAGATGGTGCGTTCCGTGTGGTCCCATTTCAATTTGGTCCAGTTCTGACAATGGTATCATAAGAAAACCACATAAGTCTTCAATTTGAATTAAGTATGTGAGTGAAAAATGGACGAATAACTCAACCAACCAGTTTCGATGATTCTTTTTCTTATCTCAACAACGGACAATTTCAAAAGAGACTTGCGAAGAGCTCAAAATAGACTTTCCAAAATGCGGCTTTACATGAAAAAAGTTTTGAATTGGGATTTACTTCACCATATCGTTAATGGGGTAAGTAACTGAAATACCCGGATAGTCTATAAAAGATTCGGCCGAGTATCGTTAATTTGCTCCTAAGAATTGAAGAATTCCGTTACTTTGTCATGGATCCTCTAATCAGAAGCTAACCAAACTCTCATCGAACTACCCTTAAGGTACATATTTTCCAATTAAAAAAAGAATCATCGAAATCGGATGGCGTGATATTGAGTTATTCGTCAATTTGTCGCGCACATACTTAATGCAGATTTAAGACTTATATAGTGTTGTTATGATGCCATTCTCAGAACTGACCCAAATTGAAATGGAACCACACGGGAAGCACCAGCTTTCAAGTGAAAAAAGAATAACCAAAATAGATTCACACCGTCGAAGGTTATGAGGTACATAAAAATGGATTCAGATCGTCGAAGGTTATGAGGTAACAAACATAAAAGAATATAGTTGAATTGAGAACATCCTCCTTTTTTGAAGTCGGTTATTTATTTAAAAAAAAACACCGTTTAGCCCTCATGTGAAACATTCAGTTGTAACCTCATTGCTTAATTTCTTATCTTACAGTATGGAAGAAACGCCCTGATTTTTTTTTAACTTTCTTACTAGCTCCAATATTTCGTTATTGTAAAGAGGCTGTATTCTTCATAATGTGTTCAAGTCCTTAATTTATTGCATTATGTTTATTAGACCGGGTTTCAGAAAGAATTTCTGAGATAATTTATATTTCCAGTTCGGTTTTCTTGACAGACAAATGTTACAGGGATTTAGGAGTCCTGTTGTTTGGATGTTTTAGGGGGACAAAACTGCGGAGGTCATCAGTCCCCCATTAGGAGTCCTGTTTCTCATTTCTCTGTCATTACTTCGGCGTTCTCTTTGTTTACGTCATTTTTTCTGCGCTGTCTGCATCTTCACCGCCAGGATTTTTTTGAAATGGAAAATCCTTATTTTCTAAGGCTGGATTGCATTTAATCTCAATTACTTTTTATAGGCAGACCAAACAACTCATTTT
Source organism: Locusta migratoria (assembly GCA_026315105.1). Classification (NCBI taxonomy): domain Eukaryota; kingdom Metazoa; phylum Arthropoda; class Insecta; order Orthoptera; family Acrididae; genus Locusta; species Locusta migratoria. The sequence continues at coordinate 180,349,367 of CM048748.1, forward strand.
TCTATATATTTAGAAAACCAATCTGAAAAATTATCTGGTTGTAAACCAAAAGACAAGATCATCTAGTAGACGAAAATGTTAGGCATATATCTTTTCATTTTCAATATTGATCTTGTCTTCTGATTTACAATTAGATAACTTTTCAGGTTCGTTTTCTAAATATATAGAAGTATCAGCACAAAACAGCTACATACTTACTCTGCAGATCACATTCAATAGAATAGCAGATAGTATGTCGAAATGTTTTCATAATATTTCTATACCGTTCCATTCAGTAGCGCGCAAGAAAAAGGAACACCTGCATCTTTCAGTTTTCGATTCGAATTCTCTTATTTTATGGTGATGATGATCGTGTCTCCCTATGTAGGTGTGTGCTAACAGAATATCTTCGCATTCTGAAGAGAAAGCCGAAAAGAAAGCTTGCCACAAATAACACATTTTTTAAAATTCTTTCCACCCCAAGTTGTGCATCATTTCCGTGACTTCCTTTCCTTTGTATAGGGATAATACGAAACAAGCTTCCCTTCTCTAAATTTTGTCTATATCCTCCGTCAGTCCCGCTAAATGGAGGTCTCACAATGCGCAGTGGTACTAAATATGACACACAAGTGTAGTGTAGGCAGTGTTACATCTTCTAAGTGTTCTATCAATGAAACGAAAACTTTGTTCACCTTCCGAATGATATTTTCTGTGTATTCTTTCTAATTGCAGTTGTTCGATATGTAATTCCTAGGTATTTAGTTGAATGTTTGGCTTCTAAATTTGACTGATTTGTCGAGTGATTAGAGGTTAACGGTTTTCTTTTAGTGCTCATATGGATGACATCACGCTTCAATTTCCAATTTTCACTCAATGCAGATATCTTATGTAAACCGTTCTGCAGTTGCTTTTCATCTTCCGGTGACCTCACTGACCTATGAAGGGCAATATCGTTCACGAATATTCTAAAAGAGTTTATCATTTATAAAAATAAGTAGTTGTATTCGCAAGAAAATGTGAACGACTTACAAGATAAAAAACAAATGGAAGTCAGAATAGGTATTGAATTACGTATTACACGCGAGCCCACGTCAGAAGCAACAGCGCACACCCTGCAGAAAGTACGCGTAGCTTCCCACTGACGTCCAAACTTCGCCAGACCAGGCGACCGGCAAGCGGGAGGGAAACAGAAATACACCCCCGTCACAAGCAGGTATAAAGTTGCCGAATTCGAGTGTGCCGTTTGGGGACAAAATTGGGAGAGTTGCCGACTGTTTGAGTTACGACCAGCAGCTAAAAGTTACCGAATTCGTGTGAGACCCACATACGGCTCCTGCAGCTAGCTGCTTAACTTCCTAGCAGATAATACTGCAATAGGTGGAATGATATCCCTCCTTGGCAAAGACACTGGCTCTACATCAACTAAAATGCAATCCGTTGTCCTGCGGCAGCTTAATATTCCCATTTCTGCCCAGTTTGTTGACGTAATAAAGTTTTGGTATTCAGTCCAAGAAGTTATTACACGCATGGGCATTAAAATTACTACACCACGAAGATGACGTGCTACAGACGCGAAATGTAACAGAAAGGAAGAAGATGCTGTGATATACAAATGATTAGCTTTTCAGGTTGGCGCCGGTGGCGACACTAACAACTTGCTAACATGAGGAAAGTCTCCAACCGATTTCTCAGACACAAACAACAGATGACCGGCGTTGCCTGGTGAAACGTTGTTGTGATGCCTCTTGTAAGGAGGAGAAATGCGTACCATCACGTTTCCGACTTTGATAAAGGTCGTATTCTAGCTTATCGCGATTGCGGTTTATCGTATCGCGACATTGCTGCTAGCGTTGGTCGCGATCCAATGTCTGTTTCAGAATATGGAATCGGTGGGATCAGGAGGGCAATACGGAACGCCGTGCTGGATCCCAACGGCCTCGTAGCACTAGCGGTCGAGATGACAGGCATCTGTAACGGATCGTGCAGCCACGTCTCGATCTCTCAGTCAACAGATGGGGACTTTGCAAGACAACAGCCATCAGTACGAACACTTTGACGACGTTTGTAGCAGCAGTGACTATCAGCTCGGAGACTATGGCTGCGGTTACCCTTGACGCTGCATCACAGACTAGAGCGCCTGGGATGGTGTACGTAACGACAAACCTGAGTGCACGAATGACAAAACGTTATTTTTTCGGATGAACCCAGATTCTGTTTACAGCATCATGATTGTCGCATGTGTGTTTGGCGACATCGCAGTGAACACACATTGGAAGCGAGTATTCGTCATCGCCATACTGGCATATCACCCGGTGTGATGGTATGGGGTGCCATTGGTTACACGTCTCGGTTACCTCTCGTTCGCATCGACGACACTTTGAACAGTGGCCGTTACATTTGAAACGTGTTACGACCCGCGCCTCTACCCTCCATTCGATCCCTGCGAAACCCTACATTTCAGCAGGATAATGCACGACCGCATGTTACAGGTCCTGTACGGGTCTTTCTGCATACCGAAAATGTTCGACTGCTGCCCTGGCCAGCACACTCTCCAGATCTCTTACCAATTGAAAACGTCTGGTGAATGGTGGCCGAGCAACTGGCTCGTCACAATACGCCAGTCACTACTCTTGATGAACTGTGGTATCGTATTGAAACAGCCGGCCGCGGTGGCCGAGGGGACTGAGGCGCTCCAGTCACGGTCTGCACGGCCACTACGGTCGGGGGTTCGAATCCCCCCTCGGGCATGGATATTTGTGCCGTCCTTAGTCTTAGCTAGTTCATAAGTAGTTTGTAAGCTTAGGGACTGATGACCCCGTAGTTATGTCCGATAAGTTCTACAAACATTTGAACATTTTGTATTGAAGCATCATGGGCATCTGTACCAGTACACGCTATCCAAGCTCTTTCTGACTCGATTCCCAGGCGTATCAATGCCGTTATTACGGCCAGAGGTGGTTTGTCTGGGTATTTATTTCTCAGGATCTATGCACTCAAAACTGCGTGAAAATGTAATCACATGTTAGTTCTAGAACAATATATTTGTCCAATGAATACCAGTTTATCATCTGCATTTCTTCTTGGTGTAGCAATTTTAATGGCCAGTAGTGTACATTTCGTTAACTCGAAGTAGTGCAAAATATTTAGAGTTGATTACTTTTCAGATGCTCAAATGTTTGTAAACTTATAGGACAAAACTTCTATGGTCGTCAGTCACTGGATTTATGAATTACACTTCTACCAAGGACAACATACACACACACAGCCATTCCCGAGGGAGTAATAGAACCTGTAAGCGGAGTGTTGTCCGTAGCATGAGGCCTTAAACCACGTTGCCATTCCGTGCAGAAATGATCATTTATATCAGACTCTCATTTGTCATTATCTTATGCCTGAGAGAGCTGTAGAGAGAGAAAATAAAAATACCACTCACCATGTGTTCGAACGCAAGAGGAATGAACAGCTTTGTTAGATGTGAGACCCCCAGAGACAACAGCCGTGCTGAGTCTCGCCAGAAGATTGTGAAGTTTTGCTGGAAAGCAGATAAGTCGGCCGAGTTTCCTGGATAAGAAAAAGGCGAGAACAGTGATCAAAATCTTGCAGTAGATTCCTGTACAAGTTCAACTTTCTGCCTTTTGCATCTTATATGCTAAAAGTTACAGCATGGACATCTGACCAAACGGTACCAAATTCATACTGCATTATTTTTACTCTGTGGGAAACATTGATCAAAGTGCATTCTCTTCTAAAATTTCTGAAGTTGCATATAATATAGTCCTACTTATCAAGTATACCTTTAGTAAATAGTGATCATTTCGTGTGTCTACCAATACTAGAAGTATTCAGAAAAGGATCGCAGAACATAATGTCAAGAGGTAACGTACACACTGGTTAACGTCACCTCTTCATATTCCATATACATATTCCGCACTGAGAGCCAGTCTGTAGTGTTCAGCGATGGTTATCGCTTCGGTTCTTGGTAATTATAGGAAAGGTAAAACTGTCCTGTAAACAAAGATTTTCGAGACCCATGAGTCGTGGATCAATGGGTATTATAGTACAGTTCTGTTTATCAAGTAATTAAACTGACTGACCAAATGTACTTTTCCATTCTTTTTTCTCTTATCTACAGGTCGAGGTCACCCCATCCCTCCTCCACAACTCATCTCGTATTCGTCAGCCTAAACATTTCGAAGCCCATCCTATCCTAATTTTTAGGAAACACTTGTGACTATGAGGGCACCCCACCTTACTCATTCCCAATCCATTATTCTGAGGCATTTCATCGACACTGAAAATATAAATTGGATATGTTTATACTTTAATATGATACGACAGAAATTATTGGTTATTGCCTTCTATGTTTTCAATGGATAATTTTAGCGTGCATTTAATTGCACAAACAAAATTTCCGTCACATCAATGTTTAAAAAGGTGTACGTGTGAATTGGTAATCATTTGAGGCAAATCTGTCTTTATTGGAGCTAAGATTTGAAGAAATGTTTTTGATGGGGATAACAAGATCTTTATAATGGATGAAACACTCGTAGTTTCGGTTCATTGACGAGATTTTTTGGAGATATGGTTGTCTAGAATGCCACAGCAACTAGTTAGGTGTTGGAAATATTTGGTGTCCAACGGGATTGGAAGTATTCCGATGCAGTTTGGAGTCTGAATATTTTCTGGCAGTGTTGAACTTCAGCTACAGGATGGTAGTAAGGATTATGTTTTATTTTCACTTCTTAATTCATAGCTGTGAAAATAAAGTTGTTTTTTTTTTTTTCAGCTAATTCCTTTGGTTCATACAATGACCTCTATTCGCTACATTGGGGTTCCGAGTTATAATTTATGGATCGTAGGAAATTTAGAGGATTATCAGTCAGTTAACTAGCATCCCAAAAGAATTGGTAAAATGTTTCATTTGAGCTGGCAGCACCAGGAGCATTAAAAAAGCTAAGTACAAATGATGTATTTTGATTTATTTGTGTGCAGTTTTAATTCTGAAGTTGGTTGATGAATTCTCCATGTAGTAGGCCCACACTCTCATTTTGGAAAACTGTGACGTTTAAAATATGTGTATTTATGTCAGTTCGTTGATGGGTCTGTCGTTTGCCGGTTAGTAAAGAAAGCAGAAGATCAAACGCAACTCTAAAACGATTTAGATAAGATATCTGTTTGGTATGAAAATTGACCCTAAATAACGAAGAGTGTGAAGTCATCTGTATGAGTGCTAAAAGAAATTCATTAAACTTCATTTACGCGATACATGGGAGAGAGTGTCTCGGAAATGATGCACGAGTTGGGGTGGAAATCATATTAAAAGAAGGTCGTTATTAGTTGTGGTAAAATCTTTTTACGACATAGCTTTCACCAATTTTCTCTCCCTAATGGGAACATATTTTGTCAGCAAATACCTTCATAGGAAAGAAACATCATCAGAACAAAGAGAAATCATATCGAAAACTGGAAGATTGAGGTATTTCTCTTTCCCATGCGGAATTAGAGTACTAAATAGCAGAGAAACATCATGAAATGAGTTTGATGAACTCTGCGAGGCAGTTAGGGGTGATTTTCAGAGTTAATATGTAGATTAATTTCAAATCATTTGCAGTTGTGTACCTTATTCATAGAAGCACCTACACAGAACATGTAATCATTACGTGGTTGAGTATTCGATTGATTTTTTTTGTTACTTTTATTTAATTTACATCAACATCTCCTGCGGAAGATTTAGACTATACCGCGCAGGAAGCTATAGCTCTACTGAATAAACGTACTTATTTAATGTGAGTTATCACACATTCTCAGACAACAGTATTGCCACAAGAAGCTTAAGAATTTTAGTTCAGTAATTAAAAAATTTGTAAGATAGTAAATTGTAAACTACAAGTTAGTTTTTTAAGAAAATTCGCGGTCAGCCAAATGCTCAGATTAACCACACAAGACGTACACACCATTTTAAATTCGATAGACAAGAATGAAGTTTGTTGCCAATCAAATTCCCAATTAATATTCCTTTCCGAAATACGTTTTTGTCATATGTTTTATAAATTGATAACTGAATGTTGTTTGAACACACCAGATGTATTGATCAGCATTGGTAGTTAATGTTTTATTTATAAACAACAGACCGATTTCAATGTACATTTAGGGCATTCATAATGCTTGGGATACACTGAAGATGGTCACTATGTGATTGAAATCGATCTGTTGTTTATAAATAAAATATTAACGTCCAATGCTGCTCATTACATCTGGTGTGTTCATCATTGTGGGGTCGTTGAGCACCATCCTGAAAATGAATGTTATTTTGTAAATCTACGAATTTCGTATAACCCAGATAGAAAACTTAAAGTTAACTTAACGTTCATGAATTCTACACACTAACATATTACTATAGTGTGGATTACTTTCTTCTGGCTAGGTAAATGACTGTAGATGAAGGTAAATGTCTAATCCTAGTTTCACAAAACTGAAAAAAATCTAATAATGATGTACTATATATGTATACACTTACATTCTAATTGTTATAAATATTTAGCCCCACGTAACACAGTTGTTTAGTGTGGGTTTGCAATAACCTGCTCCTAATCATGATCACAAGTTTCATATGTAAATTCAGTCAGTAATAATAAAGAATATTTCACAGTGTTACATTGTTTCATCAAAAGGTAAATTAAAGCTAAAAGAAAGATTACATATGGAACAATACAAAATGGCAATGTATTATTGCAACCGACATCAACTGACATTTGATTCTGTTGATTATTAAGTGCGAGATACACTCCTGGAAAATGAATTCGTCGACCCATAGGAGGTAAATTTTATTGACACATTTTTGAGGATGTATACAACACACGATCACACAGGCAGAGCCGTACGCACATGAGTACAGTCTCCAGAGCGTCCGAAATGATGGCGTTAGTACCGAGTATAGTCTCCTTTTGCAGCAATGCAAGCTGTAATTCTTTCATGGAAACGATCGTAGAGCTTCAGAAAGTGGCTACGTGGAATGGCCTGTCATGCAATTTCCACCTGGTGCCTCAGTTGGGCCACATTTCGTGCCGCTCATGCAGACCGTCCAGCATGATGTTTCATGTGGTTCCAAACATGCTCAATGGGAGAGAGAACTGGGATTCGTGATGGCCAGGGTAGTTGACGTACAGCTTGAAGAGCACGTTGGGTGGTACGGGATACATCTGGATCTGCATTGTCCTGCTGGAGAAGCATATCACCTTGTTGGTGCGTGATTGGTAGCAAGGCGGGTTAAATGATGGTTTCAGTGCACCGTGCACTCTTCAACATTCTCTAGACGATCACTAGAGGAGGATGGCGAGTGTAGAATATCGCCCCCGTTACAATGATGCACGATCATGTTTGCTGTTAGAGTGTCCTCTGCTCACGCTGCAACATCGTCCAGTCCACCTCCAATGGTGACATGGTAGGCGCTTATGCAGGGCCGAATGATGACGTGTCGTCTTCAGTGATGCGAGTCGTCGCTACCTCGGTGCCAATGATGGTCGTACGCGTGTGTGCAGTCGTGCAGGGGAGTGCGGAAATCTGGAGTGTACGCGACAGAGGCAAACGGGGCCGACACCTGGCAACGTGGTGTGGGGAGCCATACCATACACTGGACGATCTCCTCTCGTATTCGTAATGGGAAAATTGAACAGTACACGGTACATTGAAACCATCATTAAACCTGTCTTGTAACCATTCACGCACCAACAAGGCGATGTGCTTTTCTAACAGGACAATGCACTTCCACACTATCTTGTACAACCCAACGTGTTCTTCAAGGTGTACGTCAACTACCCTGCCCATCATATCCCCATATCTGTCCCCCTTTGAGCATGTCTGGGGCCGGATGAAACGTCACCTTGGCGCCGTCCACACAGCCGACACGAGATCTGGTCCAGCTGAGGCATCAGATGCAAACTGCATGATAGGCCATACCGTAAGACTTCATTCGGCACCTCTGCAATAGTTTTCGTGAGAAAGTTGCACCCAGCATTGCAACAAACATGATACTGGCGTCAACATTGTGCACGCTCTGGTGACTGTACTGACGTGCGTATGGTTCTGAGTGCGTGATAGTGTGCTGTATACATCCTCAAGAATCTGTCAATAAAATTTCGCTGTGCTGGTTTGACGAAATCATGGTGTTCTTTTTTCAGTTTCCAGGAGTGTATCTCTCTGGAGCAATCTGGTAATCAGCAGATGCTGTTGCGTCGAATGTGGCTACTACTTGCAACTAAGGATGCTTATTTTTCTGTCCTCTGATAGAGAGACATATTTCTGCTCTGTTCATGTTAATTGTCTTGTATAACATTATCTTGAAAACGTACTATGATGAGCGAATTTCGCTTTGTTATACAATAACATAGTTGCAAATCAGATACTCACCATTGATGAAGTTCGGCGTGAATGCTTGACCATATTTCTCTCTCTTCGAACATCGATTTCTTATTCCTATGGCTTTTGTGATACACTGAAAACTTTGCAGCAGCTGGGAGAGAATAGGACGCCTCACGCTATCCATTGCCAGCGTTTCCTGGTTCCATTCCATGTCGCTGAACCTAACAAAACAAACTGAAGTCACTTGATGTAACAAATAAGTCACAAACTTTCACTGTAATCTCCGGTTGATAAAGGATATGAACCATTAAAGTGCATCAAAATATTAGGCTTGCAAATGTGCAAATGTTTGTAAAGCTTATGGGACTTAACTACGGGGTCATCAGTCCCTAAACTTACAAACTACTTATGAACTACTTACGAACTAGGACGGCACAAATATCCATGCCTGAGGGGGGATTCGAACCCCCGACCGTAGTGGCCGTGCAGACCGTGACTAAAGCGCCTCAGTCTCCTCGGCCACCGCGGCCGGCTATTAGGCTTATTTCACCGTAAATCATCAGTGTATGGTAGTTAATTATTAACGTTCACAGACTTCAAGATGTGTTTAGCACACTAATTATTTACTACATTCAGTACATTTCAACTCGAGTTATCTTGCTATTTTTCTCCCAGTTGCTGAACTGCTAAAGGGCTGCCATAGATAAAATATTTATACATATTTAAGGAACTTTCACAATATCATTTTGTACAGTAATTGCACCTGAAGTTGCAACTGTAAGTTGTGAAACCGGTTGTGCGGGTCTACACGACTCTTATAAAAAACAGCTCAAGCGGACCAACGGCCTTTCACTCAGACAACTTCAATTTAAAGACCTAAATTTTAACTTTGTGTAAGTTCCTTAATTATTCATCGTAATAGCGCTAGGGAAATTTCACTTACAGTGTTTGATATCTCTTGCACTCTCACTGTGTTTAGTTAGGTCTGTAAGGCGTCTGGGCTCTACTGATACTGAATGTAACGGGTTTGGATGTGTATTTGATGGTTTTGACACCAAATGACGAATGTTCTACACACAGACTTCGTCTTCATCAGGATAGCGATACAAGTTCGTCCCAAAATGTTCAAATGTTTGTAGAGTTTATGGGACTTCACTACGGGGTCATTAATCCCTAAACTCACAAACTACTTATGAACTAGCTTATACTAAAAAAAAATGTTCAATGTTTGTTAAGCTTATGGGACTTAACTACGGGGTCATCTGTCCCTAAACTTACAAACTACTTATGAACTACTTACGAACTAGGACGGCACAAATATCCATGCCCGAGGGGGGATTCGAACCCCCGAACGTAGTGGCTGTGCAGACCGTGACTGGAGCGCCTCAGTCCCCTCGGCCACCGCGGCCGGCCTTAAACTAAAGACGGCACAAACATTCTGTCCGAGGGGGGGGGGGGGGTTCGAAACCCCTACCTCAGCGGCCGTGTCGACCGTGACTGACACGCCGCAGACCGCTCAGCTACTGCGGCCGGCCAGTTGGTCCCATGTGGGCTGTTAGCTCAGTACTCAACTCGGGAGATGGGGAGACAATGAAACAGTGGTCCAGTATAACAAAACAGTTTATTGATACTCGTGCTTACAAAACTGCCAGAGGCGAGTGGAGTATGCGAGCGTGCTGTATCGCGCTGAGATGGCGTTCAGCTGGCGCCACGAGTCTCATAGTAGGTGACGCTGCTGGTGCGGCTGCCCACCGACCGCTACGCCTCCATGTAACTTAAGGCGAGGTATCGTCCTCATGCTGCCCTGCGCTGCCGCGATGGCCGTACCGTGCTGTGTGTGGCCTGGGAGTTGAACCCAGCTCCTCCTTCGCCCACTGCTGCTGCTTCACCCTCTAGACGGTCACAGGAGCTCTTCAGGTGTGGCCGCGTCCTTTAGTCCACACCAGCCCCTGGCTGAGTAACTGGCTGCAGTGTTACGCGCCATGCGTTGGTTCGACGCCCGGTTGCGCTGCTGTTGAGGCCTGGACGCCACTGCCCATTGTGTCAGGCTGTGCCGCCTCGATTCCGCAGACTGCATCTTCCGTCGGGGATGCCGTGTTCATCATGATGAACAGCTGCTGGCCGCGCTGCGTCAAAATGTTTCCAGCCTGCGACAAAATCAGTTTTGCGGTAACAATTATTGTCGACGAGTAGCACAGTTCTGGGGGCAGATGACTGCCCAGCCGTGGCTGCCACTCTCTCTGCCTGGCTGAGTGACTCATGAACCTTTTTCACCTGCGTGCCAGATGTCTTGCTTCTTCGACCCTAGTGATGAGCTGCTTCACATAGTTATCCTGAGTGTCGTCCAGCTCGAACAGGAATGGCGTATCCATTGTCATCTCTGCTTCATAGCCATGGAGCAGGAAAAACAGCGTGAAGCCTGTGGTGTCTTGTCTTGCTGTACTATAAGCAAATGTCGCGACTGGCAGTATCCTATCCCAATCCTTCTGCTCAACATCGACGTACATCGACAGTATATCAGGACGAACACCATCTCCGTTGACTAGGTGCCCCAGGATTTTTATCTCTTTGGCGACGAAGAGGCACTTCTTTGGATTGAGGTGGTGTCCTACATTCCGGACGCAGTTGACAGGCGACGACTCAGGTGTTCTTCAAATGTTTTCGAGAAAACGACAATGTCATCTAAGTAGCAAAGACACATCGTCCACTTAAAGTGTCGAAGCATGTTGTCCATCATGCGTTCAGAATAAAAATGTTCAAATGTTTGTAAAGCTTATGGGACTTAACTACGGGGTCATCAGTCCCTAAACTTACAAACTACTTATGAACTACTTAAGAACTAGGACGGCACAAATATCCATGCCCGAGGGGGGATTCGAACCCCCGACCGTAGTGGCCGTGCAGACCGTGACTGAAGCGCCTCAGTCCCCTCGGCCACCGCGGCCGGCATCATGCGTTCAAATGTGGCTGGAGCATTACATAATCCAAATGGCATTGCTTTGAATTCATACAGGCCGTCAGGTGTAAAAAAAGCCGTCTTCTCCCTGTCAGATTCGTCAACCTCGATTTACCAGTAACCTGTCTGCATGTCCACAGTTGAGAAGTAGGTAGCTCCTTTCAAGCAGTGACGTCAATGCGCGGCAATGGGTAAACATCTTTATTTGAGTTTCTGTTCAGCCGCCAATAGTCGACACAGAATCGCCACTTGCCATCCTTATTTTTTACAAGGACCACCGGAGACGACCAAGGACTCTCCGAAGGTTGAATAATGTCATCGTGCAACATCTCCACTTCCTCTCGAATTATCCGTCTTTCAGCTGGCGACACTCTATACGAACGCTGGCTAATTGGTGGATGATCCCCAGTATTGATACGGTGCCTTGTTGTGGGCCATTTCGTATGACTTTTCTCCTGTTGGGGTGTGAATGCACCCGAAAATTGGCGTAGTATTGCTGGCGTTGTTCCTTGGTCTGTCCTGGCCCTATCGGCAGTTACACGGTTGTTTCCTCAAGCGTGTTGTCTGTGCTTACAGCAGAGCATGGGTCTTCGTTGATGACGTTGAGCTCATCGTCCTGGATTGCTTCAGCTGTCCTGATACACATTCCTTTGGGGATAAGTTGTGACTGCTCATGGCAATTAGTGATCCAAACGTCTTCTCGACCATCAGTTATGCTTATGATAGCCGCTGGTATGTAAATTTCTTTTGTGAGCCTAATAAACATCTTTACTTTCGACAAGCACTCCACGGTTTAACCAGTCATCTGTGTTTGTGACTGGAATTCTTTTCATTGTCAACAGCGGGATCGTCACATTGTCAACGGCAAATAACTTCCCAGAAAATTTTGTATTACGTGTATCCGTCACACCGACTTCCTCAATTTGCAGCTCAGATTTTCCACAGTCAATGATAGCTTGGGATGTGTGAAGGATTTCCCATCCAAGGATAACATTATGACTACATTCTGTGCAAACGACAAATTCAAACCGCTGGGTCCTGTTGTTGATGATTATTCTTGCGTCACAAGTTCCTGTTGGCTGGACGTACTTCCCATTTGCGACTTCAGCATAGTTGCTCCCATACCACAGAACATTATCTTCTTCAGTGTGCGGCGGTAATTATCCGATAATGCCGATGAAGAATTTTCTTAATCAACCAGGGCCCGTGGCCGTCGATTATGACGTCGATGAGATTTCCTGGTATCTTAGCGACTGTCGTCCATGGAGAATTTTTATCTGTGGCGGCCTCAACTTCGTAGATGGTCGCCTCGCTTAGTTTTCCTGGGCGCGGCGGCTAGGGGAGCGGCTGGTACCTCTGCACGGCGATGCTGAACGACAGCGGCGCGTCGGGGAGCGAGCTCGTCCTGTGTACGGCGATACGACTGAACTTATCAGCAGGTGACTGCGTGTGTTATAACGGATAGAACTGCTCTGCCGGCTGCCGTCTTGCGGCAAAATAATCGTCGAATACTCGCTTTCTCTCTCTGCAGTAGCGTACGACATTTCCAGGGCGCCCACAGTGGAAACACGCTGGTGTGTTGCCTTCTCTCCAGACGTCTGTTCTTCTGCGTGGCGTCATAGTTGCCGGGGGAGTTAGTTGTGGCAGCGTCGGCCGGTTCCTAGGCTGTCGTATGCCGACTGCAGTGTAAGTCATTGTAGGGCGAGGCCATTATTCAAGTCGGGTCGATTGTCGGGGCGGACAGGTGCTAATGTATGATATACTCTTCCTCAGCGGCGTCGGCTACCTCGTGATTTATGGAGCTTACATCCATGGCCATAATCTGATCCTCGCCTGGTTCAATAGTCCTAGCTGCCATAACTGTTGTAATTCTTCTCTCACAATTTGCCGTATGAGAGAAGCGAAGTCATGCTAGTCTTCCACAAAGGCCATAGGGACTACATTCTGGAGTCTGTCATACTTCTTTCTTCCAACCCTTCTTTGTTGCATCTCTTCAATACGCTGGCACCACTTGATGAACTCTTCCGTCGTAGCTACGTCTTTTATCAGAAGAGCTGGGTACATGCCTTCTGCCATACCGATCATGAGGTGCGTGATTTTGACGGCCTCAGTCATATTCGGATTGACTATGTTACACAGGGCCTAAACATTCTGTATGTGTCGGCTCACCATGTCGTTGGGCCAGGTTCTTTAGTTGTTCTTCCGCCGAGCGAATTTGTCGCTGGCGGTCTCCAAACGTCTGGAACGTTTCCCAGTCATTCAGCTTCTCTTCGTTGTTTTCAAACCATTGCTGGGCTGTTCCGTCCAGGTAGAAATAAACGTTGGCCAAGCACATTGTATGGTCCCACCTGTTACACTTGGCGACTCGGTCGAACCCTTTTAGCCATTTATTGGGGTCTTGTCCAGCGTCTCCAGAGAATACTGACTGGTGCGTGATGTGCAGCTGGCTTATCGCTGGTTTCGTGTCCATGGGTCTTCTGATGATACGGACTTTCGGAAGAATGTATTCGGTATATCCCTTGTATTCCGGTTCTAGTCCGTGTAAGCGACGCCTTTTACGTTGCCTGACCGGAGCCACTGTGATGCAGCTGTTGCACAGGATACCCGGCACCTCCACCAAACAATGTCGCGTTGAAACCCTCAAAGGCAGGGTTGTCAACTGAACGCAGCACTCATACTGAGAGCAGGTTGTTTGCGAAATGAAATATAAACTCAACACTGACTGCCTCTGGGGCAGAGTGGTCTGCTCTTTATACACAGACATAATGTACCAGAAATTAGAAGAATAGTTAACGTAAGAAACATGTAGAAATTACAAGTGAACATAAGAAACACGTAGAACACACTGAAAATCAGAAATACAAAGCAGGAAATCTTTGTCGGTGGACGGGATTGAACTGGCGATCTTCAGCACAGCAATCGGTAATGCTATCCGTTGCGCCACGCCGGCAGTCGAATGACTTGGGGTCTTGCGACAATATCATGCTCAATATACATATGTTAACGTATTTTATTCAGAAATTGATTGCAATTGTTTAGGAAATGCATACTGTAAACCATCAGCTGTTTATTGTTTTTCAATCTTCTGTCGGTTTCGGTTATAAACCATCTTCACGGAAAAGAACTACACAGACTGATCAAACAGGTGCATTATATGCATACTGGCATGCATGTCACACGATAAAAATAAATAAGACGTCACTAAGCGTCAAGTCTTAATTAAAAACTTAAAATCAATGCCAATGGCATGCTGATGGTTTACAGTATGCATTTCCTCAAATATCTTACGGCTGTTGAACCACATCTCAATCAAAGTTTGATTGCAGTAGTAATTTGTGTGTGATACAGTACAATATTTAGCAGACTCAGTTCTTTACTTGAGATTCATATGGCGTTTACTTACAGCGAAGCAACATGGGGCTACCATAATAGTAAAGAAGTCATTCTTGTTGTCCTCAGATCGCCAGTACAGTTGCACACCTGCGTGGCATGAATAGTACGAGGTTATCAGTAGCTCTTGGGACATATTTGGCCATTATTTCATGAGTGCAATATCCAGCTCTGGAACTGTTGTGGAAGGTGCTGGACTGAGTGCAATGCGTCTGCCAAGTGCGTTAGAGACATGTTCAATCGGGTGTAAGACTGGTGAACAAGCTGGCCAATCCATTCTTTCAGTTCCCTCAGCTTCAAACATGTTGACCGCCAGTGCAGCCCTGTGAGGTCGTGCGTTGTCATTCACCAGAAGGGACTCTCTCCCGCCACTGTATTGCACAGTTTTTATACTTGGGATTAAATTCCTGGTTTGGGTGACAGCGCACATAGACTTTTCCGTCTCAGGCAAACCTATTATACTTGGATTCATCGGACCAAAGGATGTCCTCCACCAAATATTAAGTTTTTGCTCTTTTCTCCGGGTAAAGACCAACCTTTTCCGAACATTAGCTTTTGTCTCGCAATGCACCCATTCAATTTTGCAGATCTCAGTGGTCTTTGAATCGTTGAGGTTGATGGTAGAACATCAGGTCTGTCGCTAAATAAAATGGCTTTCAGTCGTAGTGTTGACAAACATGGGTCTTCTTTTACTTCCCTAGTGATGATGCTGTCTACGCGAGGAGTACTTACACGAGTTCGCCCCCCTGTTCTACACCAGCGGCTTTAATTGTTTTGAATGTCTGACGGCATTCTGGACTCGTTTTCGCGAAACGTGTAAATCTTTGCCTAATTGATTGATGGAAATCCCACTTTTGAACATCCGAAACATTACTACACGCTCATCATCACTTGTATGCTTTGCTCTGCTCATCTAAAAGAATGTAAACAAAACAAAACGTTAATTTAATACACAACAACTGCAAAATATCAATTTGAACGGGACATCTGTAAAACGGCTCAAACGTTTCCTTTCGCAGGACGAGAGATAGCAGCGACGACTTCCGTGAGGTTGTCTAAAAGTGACTGACAACGCGGCACTCGTGGAGTTTTCGCGAACTAATAGATATCCTGAATAAAAAGTTCTCGGGTTTCCGTCCGCTTCAGGTGGTTAAAGCTCCACGAGCTTTCGGCCAAGCACTCCTTGGCCATTTTCAAGTGGTATTGACTGCCTAGTGGCTGCAAGTGCGGGCTTATATAAACTATCTGCCGGCTGTGACGTCACTGGTGCTCCGCAACATCGCCATATATGGGCATGCTTTGAGTCGGTGTTCGATGCGCCCGTTTTAACTGCGCGATCGCTGGATCCCACGCCGCGCTGAGCTGCAAACCGCCGTCTCTGTTGAGGTTGTTATCAGATGTTTCAATTTCGATGGCTTCTTTAATAATACTGTCCCAAAAGCCGTTCGTGTGAGCCACGACGACAGTTTCATCGAATTTGATGCGATGACTGTTTACCAAAACATGCTCAGCTAAAACAGATTTGTCTGGGTACCGTAAACGGTAAAACCTTTCACGACCCTTCCTTCAAATGTGTCGTGGCTCACACGAACGCCTTCTGGGACAGTATTATTAAAGAAGCCATCGAAATTAAAACATCTGATAACAACCTTAACACAGACGGCGGCCTGCAGCTCAGCGCGGCGTGGGATCCAGCGATCGCGCAGTTAAAACGGGCGCATCGAACACCGACTCAAAGCATGCCCATATATGGCGATGTCGCGGAGCACCAGTGACGTCACAGCGGGCAGCTAGTGTACATAAGCCCGTACTTGCAGCCACTAGGCAGTCAATATCACTTGACAATGGCCAAGGAGTGCTTGGCCGAAAGTTCGTGGAGTTTTAACCACCTTACGCGGACGGAAACCCGCAAACTTTTTATTCAAACTTACCGCCGCGAGACAATGCATTCCTATAATAGCTAACCTAGTTCTTAATCTAGTCAGTAGAGGTGTCTGTATTATTTGACCGCCACTGAACGTCGAACCATATTAGTTCATTATGCCGATGAGAGTACTTCAAAACCTAGATACATCCCCCAGTGTATTGGCCAGTATAGCACACAGAAGAAGTTCAGAATGAGGAGAAGTGGATTAGGTGTACGGTTACTCGTTGGGGCGTTCGCTGGCGTACGTACCCTTGTAGAGAGCAGGAGTGGTTGGCGTCGACCACCAGGAGGTGGAGCATCTCCCAGGAGCTCCAGCCGATGACCGAGGAGAGGCCGCGCACCGCCGCCAGGGCGACGCCGCACCCCTCCTCCCCCGACCCCTCCCCCTCTCCTCCCGTCTCGCCGTCGATCCCTCCTCCCCCAGCAGACGGCGAAGGTAGGCGCGCTCTGACGGTCGGCACCAGGCGCGCCATAGCTGCTGACACGATGGACGGCTGCTCCAGGGATTCACACTCTTCCGTCAGCAAGTAGAAGCCTGCGAAACGTTTGACAGATCTGCACACTGTCCATACAGGCTTCTACATCTACATGGGATACTCTGCAAATCCCATTTAAGTGCCTGGCAGAGGGTTCAGCGAACCACGTTCATACTATTTATCTCCCATTCCATTCTCGAACAGCGCCCGGGAAGATTCAACTTGAGCAGCATAGCTGGACGTGGCCAGGAGGGTGGTTTCTGGCCGGCCGCGGTGACCGGGGTACTGAGGCGCTCCAGTCACGGTCTGCACGGCCACTACGGTCAGGGGTTCGAATCCCCCCTCGGGCATGGATATTTGTGCCGTCCTAGTTCGTAAGTAGTTCATAAGTAGTTTGTAAGTTTAGGGACTGACGACCCCGTAGTTAAATCCCATAAGCTTTACAAACATTTGAACATATTTTTGGTGGTTTCTGGAGTTGAAACTCCTCCCGAAATGTTGACAAAGCTGAGTCAGGATAAAGCCCGCCTACATTTTGCCCAAGGCTGAGAAGCCGTTACACATGCTCCATACCATCTCTATTCCCCCCCCCCCCCCCCCCCCCCAATGGGATTCCCATGTATTTTAGAGTCTCGCAGAAAGACATTCACAACCATCGGTATGTTTCGGAGAGGTGCACACCTGATCCTGTACCTAACGGCAAACATTGAGGAACTGAACGTCCTACCTCACAATTTGTTAAACGTATTAAAAGTTATCGTGATTACTACTGAAATAATGTTCATTTTATTTAGTTTTTTCTCGGGTGTCTTCACTTACTATGTCTGATTTGCATGTTTTTCAATCATTAGAAACAAATCCTTGCTCAAGGTACCCACGGTATTCTGTGTAGAAAGTATCGGGCCTTGCAGCTTCACTCTGCTTTATAGATTTGAGATGTTTTTAACGCCACTATTAGTATTACAATGCCAGTCAGCGATGTTTTTTGAAGTTCCTATGTAAACGAATCTAGCTTCCCGTCTAGTGTATATTCTGTAAACATAATTTTTGCCTTGCTATCCGTGTTTCGATCCACATTTTCCTGTCATCATGATATGACGCCTTCTCCCTATTTTGAAAATTACATTGATTCTTAAGTTTTCGAATTTTGTTTCCATAACATCATGACTTGCAAGCATCGAGTCCTTTGCAATAAAATACAATTCTGGCCATTAAAATTGCTACACCACGAAGATGACTTGCTACAAACGCGAAATTTAACCGACAGGAAGAAAATGCTGTGATATGCTTTTCAGAGCAGTCACACAAGTTTGGCGCCAATAGTGACACCTACAACGTGCTGACATGAGGAAAGTTCCCAACACAAACAGCAGTTGATCGGCATTACCTGTTGGAACGTTGTTGTGATGCCTCTGTAAGGAGGAGAAATCCGTACCATCACGTTTCCGACTTTGATAAAGGTCGGATTGAAGCCTATCGCGATTGCGGTTTATCGTATCGCGACATTGCTGCTCGCGTTGGTCGCGATCCAATGACTGTTAGCAGAATATGGAATCGGTGGGTTCATGAGGGCAATAGGGAACGCCGTGCTGGATCCCAACAGCCTCGTATCATTAGCAGTCGAGATGACAGGCATTTTCTCCACATGGCTGTAACGGATCGAGCAGCCACGTCTCGAAATGTTCAAATGTTTGTATAGTCTATGGGACTTAACTACGGGGTCATCAGTCCTAAACTTACAAACTACTTATGAGCTACTTACGAACTAGGACGGCACAAATATCCATGCCCGAGTCCGTAGTGACCGTGCAGACCGTGACTGGAGCGCCTCAGTCTCCTCGGCCACCGCGGCCGGCAGCCAGCCACGACTCGATACCTGACCCAACAGATGGGGACGGTTGCAAGACAACAACCATCTGCACGAACAGTTCGACGACGTATGCAGCAGCAGGAGAGCAGCTCGGAGACCTTGGCTGCTATTACCCTTGACACTGCATCACAGACGTGAGCGCCTGCGATGGTGTACGGAAGGACGAACCTGGGTGCACGAATGGCAAAACGTCATTTTTTCGGATGAATCCAAGTTCTGTTCACAGCATCGTAAAGGCCGCATCCGTGTTTGGCGTTCGTGGTGAACGCGCATTGAAAGCGTGTATTCGTCATAGCCATACTGGCGTATTAACCGGCGTGATGGTATGGGGTGCCATTGGTTATACGTCTCGGTCACCTCTTGTTCGCATCGCCGGCACTTTGAACAGTGGCTGTTACATTTCAGATGTTACGACCCGTGGCCCTAACCTTCATTCGATCCCTGCGAAACCCTACATTTCAGTAGGGTAATGCACGACCGCATGTTGCACGTCCTGTACGGGCCTTTCTGGCCAACACATTCTCCAGATCTCTCAACAATTGAAAACGTCTGGTCAATGGTGGCCGAGCAACTAGCTCGTCACAATACGCCAATCACTACTATTGATGAACTGTGCAAGGGCATCTGTATCTGTATACGCCATCCTTTTGACTCAATGCCCAGGCGTATCATGGCCGTTATTACGGCCTGATGTGGTTGTTCTGAATACTGATTTTTCAGGATCTATGCTCCCAAACTGCGTAAAAATGTCAGTTCTAGTATATTATATTTGTCCAATTTGTCCCGTTTATCATCTGCATTTCTTCTAGGTGTAAGAATTTTAATGGGCAGTAGTGTATTTCCGTTCCGCAAATTAAATCCGGCAGCAATGAATGAGACTTCAGGAACTTTACGATCAATCACATGGGGGTTCCACAAATTTACTCATTTTTAGTGACGAGTTAGAGCGTTATTGTTGAGTCTCACGTTGAAAGTGGAGATATATCTCAATACGCAGATTTTCAATTGTTTACAGTTAGCAACGCGAAAGTAGACACCGAGACGGAATCAAAGCAAACGTTGAATTCTTCATGGTTTGTCATGTTCCACTAACCGACCGACAAGAACTCACGTCAGGAAAGAGAAGCAAGGATAAGTTTCAAAGTACTGTACGTTTGCCTGCTTCTCACGACGGATGCGGATTGTAAGATGATCCTCCGTCTACACCACCCTGTCTTCGTATATTATAACAGTGTTATTGAAAACGCGTCACATGAATAAGTTGCACGCATGCGCAGCGCACGAGATGGGAGCCGAACGCTCCGTTTCCCGGCGTTTCTGATGCCACGACGTCTATCTACTGCCACCGCTGTACTAAGATAAAAATAGGTCCAAATAAATTTTGTCCTCGCCAATGTCGTGCAAGGAGATACTAGAAGTTTCGCCAAAGTTTCTGGCATCTATCCGAGAAATCGTCCATCGCACGTTTTAAATCTCTTTGAGAAATTGAACGTTATCCTTGAGTTCCTGTAACGTACACGGATTTGTAATGTACACTTTATCCTTTAGTGACCCCCACAGATAGAAATCACACGGAGCCATCGACAAGGGATCTCAAATCGATTCCATATTTCTGGATTTGGCACTGTATCTCACAAGTGGCTTCTAATGGAATTGCGTGCTTATGGAATATCGCCCCAATTGTGAGATTGGATTCACGATTTCCTATCAGAAAGGAAACAATTCGTAGTAACTGACGGTAGGTAATAGAGTAAAACAGAAGTGATATCTAGTGTTTCCCAAGGAAGCTTTATAAGTCCCGCACTCTTCCTTGTGTTTATAAACGATTTAGATGACAATCTGAATAGCTCCCTCAACTGTTCGCGAATGATGCTGTTGTTTATCGGTTAGTGAAGTCAACAGAGGATCAAAAGCAAATGCACAGTGATTTAGACAAAATTTCTAAATGGTGAGAAAATTGGCAATTAACACTAAATAATGAAAAGTGTGAAGTAATACACATGGTCACTAAAAGACATCCGCTGAATTTTAATTACACGATACATCAGTCAAACCTTAGGTCGTAAATTCTACCAAATACCTAGGAGTTACAATTACGAACAACTTAGACTGCTGAGAACATACAGAAAATATTGTAAGGAAGGCGAACCGAAGGTAACGTTTCATTGGCAGAACGCTTCGAAGATGCACCAGCTCCATCAAAGAGACTGCCTACATCACACTTGTGTGTCCTCTCCTGGAGTACTGTTGCTCAGTGTGGGACCCCCACCAGGTAGAACCGACGGAAGATATTGAGAAGGTCCAGAGAAGGGCAGCTCGTTTTGTTTTATCACGTTACAGGGGGAAAGCGTCACGGAAATGTGACGATCGTACCACATTCAGCTTCAAATTCCGGCCCTCTAAATTTCCTCAACACAAATTCACGTAAAGAACGTCGTCTTTCCTCCAGCGATCCCCAATTGAGTTGCCGGAGCATTTCCGTGACACTTGTGCATTGGTCGAACTTACCACTAACAAACCTAGCTGCTCGCCTCTGAACTACCTCTATGTCTTCATTTAAACTGATCGGCTGCGGGTCCCAAACACTTGAGCAATACTCAAGACGTGGTCGTACAAGCGTTTTATACGCGGTCTCCTTTACGGGTGAAGTACATCTTCCCAAAATTTTCCCAATAAACCGAAGTCAGCTGTCCGCCTTACTCACATTACTGTCCTTACATGTTCGTTCCATTTCATATCGCTCTGCCATGTTACGCCTAGATATTTGAACGACGTGACAGCTTCAAGAAGCTCACTACTAATGCTGTATTCGAACATTATGGGATTGCTTTTCCTACTCATGCGCATCACCTTACAATTTTCTACATTGAGAGCTAGCTGCCATTCTTCGCACCAACTAGAAATTTTGTCTAAGTCATCCTCTATGCTATTACAGTCAGTTAAAGACGACATCCTCCCATACACCACAGCATCATCAGCAAACAGCCGCAAATTACAACTTACTCTGTCCATCAGATCATTTATATAGATAGAAAATAATAGCGGTCCTTTCACACTCCCCTGGGGCTCGCCTGACGATGCACTCGTCTCTGATGAACACTCGCCGTCGAGAACAACGTACTGCGTTCTATTACTTAGGAAGTCTTCCAGCCAGTCACAAATCTGTGAACCTATTCCATAAGCTCGTATCATCGTTAGCAGTCTGCAGTGTGGCACCGCATCGAACGCCTTTTTGAAATCGAGAAAAACACAAGCCGCCTGTACCCTTCATCCATGGCTCGCAAGATGTCATGTGAGAAAAGAGCAAGCTGAGTTTCACATGAACGATGTTTCCTAAACTCGTGCTGATTCATCGAAAGAATCTTTTCCGTTTCAAGGAAATTTACGATATTCGAACTGAGAATATGCTTCAAAATTCTACATGAAACTGATGTCAACCATATTGGCCTGTAATTGTATGGGTCAGTTGTCTTTCCTTTCTTATAAATGGGAGTCACCTGCGCTTTATTTCCAATCACTAGGAACTTTCCGCTGAATTTAAGATTCGCGATGAATGCAAGCTAAGTAGGGGGCCAATGCCGCAGAATACTCTTTGTAAAACCGAACTGGTATTCCATTCTGACCAGCATTTGATATCAGAAAATAAAATAGTTTGAATTCTATTTTGAATTTACGTAATTCAGATTAGTTTAGCTCTCCTTATTACTATTTATGAATGGAATTGATTAATCAGTTTCATTTGTGAATTAGAGTTTAATTACTTAATCTGTCTTTTGAGGGTCAGCCCCGCCTACCCTTCGATATCAAGTGTACTAACCTAGGACATTCATTTGCATTCTCACCACGACGTTTTTCGTCTCTCTCCCCCACCTCATATCTTTCATTTAATAGACCCTGGCAGGATTACCTTCTTCTTTCAGATGTTTAATTTTCATTTCTCTCCCACCAACGTTTCATTTAGCGGGCATTACTAGGATTACCCCACACCTATCATTTGGGGGACCTTGCCACGGATCACGTTTACACAGTTCGTCTGTGACGAGAGAGATACTTTTATCCGCGCGAAAAATTTGGCCATTTTAAGAGTCATAGGTTTATGTAGACAAGTTTAAATTCCAAGATTGTTGTAAACTAGAAACAGATTACTACGCAGAGCTTAGTAATACATACATAATTATTTGTTTATTAATGACTTATGAGTCACTTTATATGCGTTTAGTGTTGATTTTAGTGTCACTATGTTTGTGAACATTGGTGACTTCTGCACCACCTTAGCGTCGAAAGAACGGCGTTGAAACCAGCGTTGTAATGTATCTAGGATGGGATATATGTCAGTGTGAAATGTATGAGTAGATTCATTCGGGTTATTGTACTTTTATTGGTAAGTTCATGTTTATATACGCAATTTGTCTCGTGTTTAAAGATACGTATACTGAATAAAATTTGTTCATGGCAGACTGAACGTGAAAAACAAGTGCTGTTAAAGTCAGATAAATGTTAATTTGCAATAGGCCGCGATTGTTAAAAATTGTAAAGATACTCTTGTTAAAGGGAGAAATACGAGTGAGTCAGAAAGTCTCTCAGTAAGAATTAATGAAACAGTCAGGGGAAGAATATATCCAGAAAACCTGAGCTGGAAGTCAGGTAAGTTATCTAATCACGAAAATTGCGAAAGCGTGGAGGAAGATCTTCTCTCACCGCACTCTAATAGAAACATGACCACACGGTACGCCAGGTGTGACGGTACGACATAGTCACGCAGTACAGACTACTAGAACAAAGATCATCGATAACGGAGTTGCAGTACTTCTCAAAGAATGTTTAATAGCCACTGAAGTATGCTATCTACCGAATGCCATGAGCATGGCTCTCACTCTGCACGAGTTACTCCTCGTCAATGGTTTCGTGCCGTCGGATACCATCAAGAGGCGTGAGCGTTTGATCTTTTTCGCTGAGGACACAAGTATACCATAGCAGTCCTGATGATGTAGTGATTGCGAGAGATGGAGACTTTAACATTTTTCTCGTGACTCAACATTTCCAGTACTCGGCGCTGTCAATCGCAATCTCGATGTGGTTGACACTTGGGAAATCACGCATGCTGAAAGACCTTGTTTCATGCATTTTACGGAACATTCGGCTAGCAGAATATATATTCCCCCTTCTTGTTAAAAATGCAGTCACGGCAGCAGAACTGTGGGCGGAAGCTTTTATCAGTCACGCAGCTTATATCTACAACACCACGCTTAAAATACACCGAGTGTGGAAATGCCGCAGTCCGTGGAAACTGAACACTGCTTCCTGTCCTCGCCAGAATGCCGAAGCCTGGAGATGATGCTCACGTCGTCGAGAAGCGTATACATCAGTTTTACAGTGGTGGTTGGAATGCGTAAAAACGAGACTTCGTCGCACCTTGAGAAGCTGCTGTATGGTGACGCAGCACTACAGAGTTTAATTATGCCACAATGAGAGAGTATTCCTTAAAATAATTGCCACATTTTTATAAACTCGCCCGTACTGTAATGATTTCATCTGTTTCTACATCTACATCTATCTACATCTAGATGGGATACTCTGCAAATCACATTTAAGTGCCTGGCGGAGGGTTCATCGAACCACCTTTACACTATTTATCTCCTTTTCCATTCTCGAATAGCACGCGAGAAGAAAGAACACTTGAATCTCTCCGTTCGAGCTCTGATTGCTCGTATTTTATTCTGATGATCTTTCCTACCTATGTAAGAAGGAGTCAACAATATATTTTCGCATTCGGACGAGAATATTGCTGATTCGAGTTTCGTATGTAGCCCATGCCGTTATTGTAACGATTCCCATCCCAGATCCTGTATCATTTCCGTGACGCTGTCCCCTGTATCGTGACAATTCCAAAGGAGCTGTTCTTCTTTGAACTCTTTCGACGTCCTTCATCAAACCCACCTGATAAGAATCCTACACTGGGCAGAAATATTACAAAAAAGGACGGACGGTTTGCCTTTCCCACGACATTATCTACGTGTTCTTTCCAATTTATGTCTGAAGTAATAGTAATTTCTAGATATTTTGTAGAGTTTACGGCTTTCACGCGTGACTGTTTTATTTTGTATACAAAGTTTAACGGATTTCTTTTCGTACTCATGTCGACGACTTCACACTTCGCAATTTTTAGAGTCAACTGCCAATTTTTATAGCATAGTGGTATGTTATTTAGATTGTTCTGCATTTGGTTTTGATCTTTAGATGATTTTACTAGACGGTAAATGATGGCGTCATCTGCAAACAACCTAAGAGAGCTACTTAGATTTTCTCCCA
This sequence comes from Locusta migratoria, assembly GCA_026315105.1. Lineage (NCBI taxonomy): Eukaryota > Metazoa > Arthropoda > Insecta > Orthoptera > Acrididae > Locusta > Locusta migratoria. The sequence continues at coordinate 180,374,632 of CM048748.1, forward strand.
ATTCGTTTATGTAAATAAGGAACAACAGAGGACCAATGACACTACCCTGTGGAACGCCCGATATCACCTCTGTTTTAATCGATGTCTTACCATCCATTACTACGAACTGTGTCCTCTCTGACAGGAAATCCCCTATCCAGTCGCAAATTTGGGGTGATATCCCATAACCACGCTATTTGATTAAATTTAATTTCCTGAAAAATATAATTGTAAAAAGAAAAGAGCGCTTGTTTATTACAAGGATACTAATTCGTGGGCGATTAGTAAATAGGAGAATTCCATGCACTATAAATTTCCGAAAATTGAATGCATTCAAGCAGTATGAAACTGCAAAACATGCACGATCAGCATGAATAATTATTAAAATGTGCAGAATCGTTTTTACTCTGAATGTATCTTTTGAATTCCATATTTGCACAGTTAACAACTAACAACATTTCAAAATTCTTTTCCGTTAAATTCCTTCATTTACCTGTCAACATATTTTTGTACACAGAATATTATTTTTCTACATCACAAGACGTAAACATATTTTTGACTGTGTAAGGTCAGGTTCTCAACCAGGGTTCCACCACAAAATACTTTTTCACAGAACATAAAAATTCAGTTTCTTTTAACAACACTGTTCCAGTTTATTTTTTGCAGCTACTGCCACATTTCCTCGACATTGACTGACGTATTCCTGGAATTTCTCAACAACTGAAATTGAGTCTACCAGTGGTAGAGACATAGCCTCCAGTTTTGTAACTGCATAGGGCATTTTAGAGAAATTTGCTTTGCTGTAAACGAAATCCTGCTGCACATTATTGCATTTAAATGCCATTTGTGTCTGGTGCATATGGCATCATCCTAATGGAAAGAAATTGCTACCTAAACTGACAGAAATATGTATTTTAGAATAAGGTAGTACAGTAGTAATTTTTTTTTTTTTTTTTTTTTTTTTTTTTTTTTTTTTTTTTTTTTTGAGTTCATACTGATTTAACGGTATCAAAATTGTCAGCGTACAAACATTGCAGCTTTCAACAAAGTGCCCCACCTAGTAAGAATAGGCTGAGGGGATAAAGGGAACTGAGATAGACGCTCTCTGTATGCAGCTAAACGTGCAGGAGCATTTGAAAATACCTTCATAAAACAAAGTATCATTTCAAAATGACTCATATATTATTATAGGTTTGAGAACAGTAAAATTGATACATCCGTACATTTTTTTCAGTTGAGAACGTCAAATTATTACAGTGTCACAACTGTAGCTTACTGCAACACGATGGAACCAATGAGCAAGATAAGTAATGTGTTATATATTTGGGAAGAATATTTTTATTTCTTTCCCGGCCTTCAGCGTTTACGGTGCAGCATCATTTAACAGCAAAATAACTTTCTATTTATTTAGATCATTTGGCTGTAAAATACCAAAAATATAACAAAAATTTGTAGAGTAAACTTATCTAAGAAATACATAAAATTGGTACGTTGATATAGGAAACGTTTTCCACCTGAGAACTACTGGGTTGGGTTGCGTTGGGTTGCTTGGTTGTCATAGTGGGGAACTAAACTGCTAAGGTTATCAGTGGGGAGGCCTTATGCAAGACCTATTTATATTATTATTATTTTATATAATATTTTGCTAGCACCCACCTACTTAGAGAGACATGACCATCCCAATAAAATAAATCAGATCGAAAAAGGAACGATTTAGGTCTTCTTTCTTCCCGCGCGCTATTAGAGAATGGAACGGTAGAGAAAAATTATGAAAGTGGTTAATGAACCCTCTGCCAGGCACATAAATGTGATTTGTAGAGTATCTATGTAGATGTAGATGTAGACATACATGTTTCAGCCCATTTGTGCTATCATCGGTGGAGATTTCTTTATTTGTGGTTTTTACATCAGGCTGCGTTAAAAGGTCGTTAAAGCACTGGTTATAGCAGCCAGTAATTGTTTTGTTGTTTTGATGTAGCCTAATGTAAGAACCACAATAAAGAAATCTCCACTAATAAGAACACAAATGTGCCGAAACATTACAAGAAAAAAATATAAAATGAAGTGTCCTGCATCATCATTTATTTAAGCAAACAGGAAAGAAATAAGAGCGTCACCTTCAAATTGTTAAGTGTAGAAATGATACACTTCAAAATTTTCTATGAATCAGGTTTCTGGCACGTAAAATCCGAATTCAGCGCCGATTGCTCGTTCATACTGGGGAGGGGAAGGAGTGAGCATAGGAAAGGAGGGGAGGGGAAAAAGAAATGCTTTCCGGGAAGTAAATAAGGAAGGAAGACTTCATTAGCTAGAGGCCCCTTGCTCGCAACGCACGTACTCACGAAAGACGCTTGAGCCCCGTGGGAAGGGGGGTGGGTGTTTATATATGTTGGTCTTTCGCTCGATAACTACTTCACGTATTACGAAGGGTTTTTTAAAACTTATGCTGTATGACGATACGACTAGGGAGCTTGTATTCACTACGAAGTATTACCAAAATAGCAAAATTACTCATTTACTCTCTTTATCAGTAATTAATAATTGTTAGAAAATCGACAAAAGGTGATACCACACAATTTATTGTAATAAAAACACTAAAACTATTTAATATGCAGTCTAAAACATACTTTGATATCGAATAAACCCCGAAATATGCATTTACCCCTAAAAAGCCCAGAAACATGTAACATTTATTTGCATGAAATTCTCGTCTTTAGTGATTAAATAGTCTGTCCTGTCCATCACATTTCGTAGCCTCTTACTACTATTTATTTTCACATGTTTGAGAAACATTGAGTTGAAAGAAGTGATGTGGATGGTTAATTTACAAACTTTACTTCGTTGTACATTGTCACTAATAAAGAGCTGGACAGTATTCATTGACGTTAAAGCTTGGATATGAAGTGCAGATCGCCCTAGTTAACGTGGTCATCAACTGTCAGCTGGAAACGTACCCTCTCTCTTCCTAACAAAACAATTTATGTTCAAGCATGTCTCAGCAGTTCGAAACACCACGGTGGATAACATGTGGTCCATGGTACGCCTAAACTACTCACCGAAATTTATGCAGTACGACCAAAGCATCTCACGTTCGCCATAGCTGAATCCGTCCAATCCAGTGTCGTCGTACTTGTTCTTGATGTGTTTGCAGACACAATCGAGCCTCGAAGTGCCGTTTGCCACCAACAATACCATCAACGACGTGGCAGTGGTCCCCGGATGCATTGTCTCGTTTGGGGAGCGGAGATGGAAACTACGGTAGTGGGGACCTTAGGGAGACGAGGCTCGGTACGTTACATCGAGAATCCCGGCGGAAGTCTCTCGCAGGATGATTCAACCACAGGAAGAATGCGCCTCTCTTCCAGACCACAGCCGTTTCCCTCTTCCCTGTAGAAGTCACCAACTGCCGACACGTGATCGTCGCAGAAAATTACTTTCTTTTTATGCGTACGTTTACAGATTTAGCGTCACAGTGAGTTCCACTAACAGAATTTTAGCAAGTGTCCAGAAGTCCCGGTTTTCTTTTCCGACTCAAAAACCGTCAGACCACCTTCTTTTTGGTACGGATTTCGAATTTTGAAACAGAAATTCTTAGTAGTTTAATACACGTATTGTAAAAAAATAAAAATTAAAAACATGACTAATTTGAACACTATGGTTGATACTATACCGATGAACCGAATGAACCAAACGATTATAAAACAAAAAACGCTTCTTTGACAGCGCAACAACAATGGACTACATCATTATCAAAGTCAAAGATGTGAAATACGAAAACTTGTTTCTCAGATTAGTTGTCAACTTCTAAGACACTAATTAATTAGACATAATCGGGATTATTGAATTATCAGTAATTCCCCAACCCAATGCGTTCTACGAAGCGAGTATTACTACGTGGAATGGAAAAATCCTGAAATTCGCATTTAGCGTCATAATCGATGGACGGACCAATAAGACTTTTAATGCAAAGTGTACCGTTATACGACGGACATGATGCATCATGTTTATTTGATACATTGCGTAATATGATTTGAAGTAGTGGGGGATCATCTGAGGTTTGTAAATATCGGCAGAATGGACTAAAATGGTACGACGTCTTTCTGCCGGTTTTACGACGTGGAGAAAATAACATTACGACAACGGAGATAGTGGTAATAACTGAAAGTGGCTATAGAGAGGGTTGGTGTTGACTTGTGACTAGCCGCGGTGGAGTAGGCGAGCGGTCTATGGCGCCTCGCAGCGGAGCGCGCGGTTGCTCAGCGTCGGAGGTTCGAGTCCTCCTTGGGGCATGGTGTGTGTGTGTGTGTGTGTGTGTGTGTGTGTGTGTGTTGTCCTTAGATTAGTTCACCTTAGTTTGAGAAGTTTGTAAGCTACGGAATGATGATCACGCAGTTCGGTCCGATAGATTTACAACATTTTAACATTTGAACTTGTGACTACTCTACCAAACAAATTACAGAGGTAGTTGGGTTCAGATAGTGTAGTGAGTAGGTAGTACAATACAACAACAACGTGACTTACCCCAAGCTATGGCTGGGAGAGCCATAGGAATGTTGGAAGAGGTTCAGATACAGAGGGAAGTGGCTGTAGCTATTGGTCACTGAGTGTAATTTCCAGGGCCTGCACGCGATTTCAGACAACGGAAAAAAGAAAGCACTTTAAAAAATTAATTAATAAATAAATAAATAAAAAAAGGGGCAAGGGCAAGGTCGTCCACGGGTAACATCAGCAAGAGATGATCGTTATCCCTGGTTAACAACACGTCGAGACAGGAGGCTGAATTCAACTCAGCTGCAATGCACTCTCCAGGCAGCAAAAGGACTCGAAATATCAACACAAACAGTCCTGTAATCGCCTTCGGAAATGTAGCCTCTAGCACAAAGGCCTATTAAAACCACGACACCGCTTAGCCCGTAGAAACTGAGCGGAGCAATATCAGGATTGGAGTCGTAACGAGTGGTGTCGGAATGTGTTCACAGATGAGTCAAGATTTTGTGTTCATCCGAACAACAGTCGTCCTCTCATCTAGAGAGAACGTGAAAGTCGGAGCAATTCAACTCTTCTGCAGGAAACATCGTGGGCTAATGGTGTAGGCAGGTCAGTATGGCGGACTATGGACCTCATTGTCGTTCAGAATGGTGCTTATACTGCTCAGAGGTGTAGAGATGAGATCCTTCGACCTTTTGTTGTAGCCTAAATTGGTGCCATAGGAGGTGTGTTCTTTCTGATGGACGTAAACAACATGCTTGTAGCTGAGGGAACTGAACGAATGGAGTGGCCAACTTGTTCACCCTATTGACCATGTCTTGAGTACACTTGGAAGACGCATTGGTGCCAGATTTGTTTGTTTGTTAAACTTAAGGGACTTAACTGCGGGGTCGTCAGTCCCTAAACTTACAAACTACTTATGAACTACCTTATACTAAAGACGACACAAACATCCATGCGCAGCGGCGGATTAACCGCGCGTGCTGGAGCGCCGTGTTGCGGTGCGCGCGGCCGTCCGCCGTCGGGGGTTCGAATCCCCCCCCCCCACGGGCATGGATGTTTGTGTCGTCTTTAGTATAAGCTAGTTCGTAAGTAGTTTGTAAATTTAAGGACTGATGACCCCTTAGTTAAGTCCAAACATTTGAAACATTGAAACATCCATGTCCGAGGGGGGTGCGAACCCCCGACCGTAGCGGCCTTGCAGACTGTGACTGGCGTGCCGTAGGCCGCTCACCCAATGCGGTCGATGGTGCCATGTCAGCACTTCTTACAACGGTTGCAGATCTGGATATTCCACTCATGGAAGAATGGCCAAATATCCCAGAAGAGCTGATTGATAACTACATAATATACATGTCACACAGTGTGCATATGTAATGGCCGTCTGAGGTGACCACTCATCATATTAGAGGCCAACGAGAAATACTTCTTCACTGTTATGGTAACCCCATGGTGCTTTGCTCTAAGTAACCGTCACGTAAACCTTAAGTAAAGGTTTGAGAATGCAAAATATCTTACTGTATCACACACCAATTACAAAAGTAAATAAAATATGACTAAAATTAATTTACCATTTGTATATTCTGTATGATATCTCACCTTATCCCCTGATTAAGCAATGTATGATGAGGAACACTATGATATGACTTCACGTGTCTCATAGCAACGTCCTATCATATGTCGCAACAAAGCACAAGTGTCTTTTATGGTAATTCAAGTGTCACAACATGCCGTGGCTGGTGTCACATGATTTTGAAATGTTACAAGCCAGATGTTTCTTCACATGTCACAACAACGCTGGTGTGCCAAGGGTTTACATGCAACTAGTCATTTGCCATTTGTGCTTCATTTGTTAGACGACACTATGAGTGTCACGGGCCTTCATACTGTACTGTAACATTGCTCAGTAATTATGAAGCTTTAATGGCTTCACGAATGGCAATAGTTCTGCCTAATGTAATAACTTTTTACTGTATCAGCATACACTGCTGAAAAAATTAGGGTATCAGGTGGCATGTGAATCACGTACGTAGAACATAACATAATTTGACTTGTGAAATGGGTCAGAAAACTAACAATTAAAAAAAAAGTCAGTATTCTTATTTGAATTTTTTCGGAACTGTCATGGTAGTCTAGAAGCTGATTCCCCTCTTTTACAACCATGACTCTGGCCACGACATATTCCCCTTTTGTTATACTGTGATAGAAGCATGTTTCCGTATTTGCCCCAAATTCATTCTGCTATCGTAATCAACATAAGCTGTGAATGAGGAGATCTTGAAAATTACTTCATAATTCCATAAATATAACGCCGTCTTTGCGATTATTTTCCCAAACAAATACGAAAGGTTACTACAAGTAGCATGTAAACGACAGAATGATAATCAACTCACAAAATATTTTTAATTTTAATATTAAGTCCGCCTACTTGTACACGTTAAACGAATGGAAGCCCGATCCAAATATAGCTGCAATTTAAATAATTTCTTGATTAAAAAGTGCTGAGGATTTTTCGCCTTATGCAAGACCTATTTATATTATTATTATTTTATATAATATTTTGCTAGCACCCACCTACTTAGAGAGACATGACCATCCCAATAAAATAAATCAGATCGAAAAAGGAACGATTTAGGTCTTCTTTCTTCCCGCGCGCTATTAGAGAATGGAACGGTAGAGAAAAATTATGAAAGTGGTTAATGAACCCTCTGCCAGGCACATAAATGTGATTTGTAGAGTATCTATGTAGATGTAGATGTAGACATACATGTTTCAGCCCATTTGTGCTATCATCGGTGGAGATTTCTTTATTTGTGGTTTTTACATCAGGCTGCGTTAAAAGGTCGTTAAAGCACTGGTTATAGCAGCCAGTAATTGTTTTGTTGTTTTGATGTAGCCTAATGTAAGAACCACAATAAAGAAATCTCCACTAATAAGAACACAAATGTGCCGAAACATTACAAGAAAAAAATATAAAATGAAGTGTCCTGCATCATCATTTATTTAAGCAAACAGGAAAGAAATAAGAGCGTCACCTTCAAATTGTTAAGTGTAGAAATGATACACTTCAAAATTTTCTATGAATCAGGTTTCTGGCACGTAAAATCCGAATTCAGCGCCGATTGCTCGTTCATACTTTCCGTATGTACTATAACATTGTTACAGTAAGATGTTATAATGGCTGTACAAATGCGCTAGTCCAGGCTAAAGCAGTAAGTTTTTACCGAATTATCATAGCTCTAATAGGAACGTGGATCCATGACCCCCAAAGACTGTGATACTGCGCATGACTTTTGTGACGACTGCCACTGCCCACATGGAGCCTGAGTGCTAGCAAGGGGTTATCTGATGTAGCAGCAGTAATGACCACGAACGGAAAAGACCCTCACGTAAGCGACTTTCCGACAGTAGATGTTGTTACAGTCCGCTGCATCGGAAGCAAGCCATGCGGTTGGCTGTTCATCTGGTACTGTCATGATCTCGTACTGACAATGATATCACGACTAAGAGAACACGTCTGACAGCAGGTGTTGAAGGCCAAATATTTGTCCGTTCTGTAATGCAGGCTGTTGTTGACGACCCCTCTGTGATTCCGTACGGGCAAGACGACATCTTCACTTACGTTCGAACTGGCCACTGAATAGCAGGTGTTGAACCGTGTGTCAATGGGAACACATCACGCGGTGGGATTATTGAATATTATTGTCAGCTATGCAGATTGGCCTCTTGAATTCACTGTCGCAACATTTGTGTGGTTTCTAACATTCGGGTATGTCTTGAACAACAACCACTAGTTTGATGCCGCAGCTACTATGGATGAAAACTTAATGGATTTAAAGACGTTATCTGTCAGTGAATATTGCATTGCATCATTGGGAAAAGTAGAAACTTGGTGAAAAATTTATTTTTAGGTCTACAAAAAATAAATAAATAAAAATGTTTTTAGAAACTTGGTGAAAAATTTATTTTTAGGTCTACAAAAAATAAATAAATAAAAACGTTTTTAAACGTAATGTTTCAAACTGCTAGGTCGTTGGGTCTTAGACTTACAAACTACTTAAATAAACTTATTCTAAGGACACCACACGCACCTATTCATAAGGGAGGACTCGAATTTCTGACGGGGAGTAGCTGCACAATCCGTACTTTAGCGCCTTAGACCACACGCCCATTCCCTCTCGGCTTTAGAGGTAACAATAACCTGCGAAGCCACCATCCTCCCTTGATTCATAGCTACATTACTCAAGAGGGCGGTATCATAAGCCATATCTTTTTCCCTAACTTCACCTTCTTGTTGCAGTCCCTGTTTTACTATTTTCAGCAAGGATTCAGTTTCCTAACGTTTTACTAAGCATCTCTTACGCACATCTTCCATCATCCACTTCTGTAACCTTCGGTCTGCTTTAATAAGTACTTCAACTTTTATCCATCTCATCCACTCTTTCACAAAGCCCCATTAAAGTTCTTCAGGGGTTTTCCTTTCAGTTTTAATTTGATTGGCAACAGCCTGAAATTTATTCATGATTCCTCGTTCTGATTTCCCCAAATGCTCCCAGATTATCCATAACGAAATGCATTTATCCAAAGTGTCTCCTCTGTTTACAACGTATTTCCTAAAATCTGTTTCCAATTTAGTGTGACTCTAATTGCTCACATCCGCTCTCATTGCTGGCTGCTAAATTCCATCAGCAATGGCTGATATTCGTATATGCTGCCTAACACCAACTGGGCGGACAATATTAACGTCCGGAGTTTCGATGTGACTTCCACTGCAGCAGGGTGTGATTAAAAATTTCGTTTGTGAAATTTTACTGGCGATACCGGCGCGGGTAAGTTGGATTGCAATGCGTGTGTGTGTAATAGAAATTCCTTCAGACTGCTGTCGTGTCCACGTGGTTATTGCCCACGCTTAAATACGTTACAATTCTCGGAAGGGTGACAGCGGAGGTATTTTGGCCAAAGGTGCCTAACCTATTTACTTAGTCTTGTGTTTTACGTGACGTGTGACATAGCATCGTATAAGCAGTAACTGGGGCAGCCACGTTTACAAATAACGAGTTAGTAATATCTTGAGACAGCCTAAAATATGACTCCCAAGTTTCACGGCGTTGAAGAGATGCTATGCTTAATACTGTATAACTTGATGCTGTTTTGCGCATATGGCATATCACGTTTTTTTCAGATATTAATATAGAGTGCCGAATTTATTGTTTTAACGTAAGCACGTATTTTGCTGTCAATTGACACTAAGTAACTGTTTTAACGTAAGCACGTATTTTACTGTCAATTGACACTAAGTAACTGTTATTTTTCAGATTACTGAGACATGCACCTACATAATTATTCTGAAAATCACATTTAAAGATTAATTGAATCATTTTCATTATATATCTCTACCGTTCCATTCTCTAATAGCGCGCGGGAAAAAGAAACACATACATCTTTCCGCTTTGATCTGATTTCTCTTATTTTATAATGATGATCATGTCTCTAAATGTGGATGGGTGCTAAAAAGTACGTTTGCATTCTGAGGAGAAAGTTGGCGAAAGAAATTTCGCAAATACATCACGCCGCAACGAATATTTCCACTTCGTGCATCATTTTCATACACTCTTCCCCCTATAAAGTTATAATCTCTACATCCTCCGACGGTCCCACCGGATGATGATCCCACAACACTCCAAATTATGACGCATAAGTGTAGTGTAGGCAGGTTCTTTAGCAGAACTTTTACATCTTCTAATGAAACATAATGTTTGGTTCGCCTTCCCTACGATATATTCTGTGTGCTCTTTCCAATTAATATATTTGTATTGGTAATTCCTCGATATTTAGTTGAATTTACGGCCTGTAGAATTCAATGATTCATCGAGTAAATGAAGTTGACGGGAATACTTTTAGGTGCTCATATGGATGACTTCACACTTTTCATTATTTAGAGTCAATTCTCAATTTTCACACCATGCAAATATATAAATTTTTTATAGTTGCTTTTGATCTTCTGGTGACTTAAATAATCCATAAACCACAGTATCAACGAGGAAGAATCTGAGCTACTCAGATTGTCTCCAAAGTCGTCTATAAAGACAAGGAATAGTAGGGGCCGTATAACGCTTCCCTGCGGAACGCAAGATATCACTCCTGTTTTTACTCGATGACTTTCCGTCGGCTACCACATATCTACATCATCATCTGGATACACATAAATACTCTGAAAGTCACACTGAAACGCATGGCAGACGGTTCATCGAACCGCTTTTATGATATTTCTCTACTGTTTCTCTAACAGCTCGCGAGTAAAAGTAACACCTAAAACCTTCTGTTTTCGATCAGATTTATCTTATTATGACGATCACGTCTCCCTATGTAGGTGGGTGCTAACAAAATATGTTCGGATTCGGAGTAGAAGGTTGGTGAAAGGTATTTCACAAATAGATCTCACCGCAACGAATAACGCCTTTCTTTTAATGATTTCCACCCCAACTCGTGCATAATTTCCGTGATACTCTCTCCCCTTACAACGCGAAAATTCAGAAAGAGCTGCCTTTCTCTGGACTTTCTCTAAATCCCCTGTCAGTCCCAGCTGGTGTGGATCCCATAATGCGCAGAATACTTCAAAATTGGACGCACAGGTTTAGTGCAGGTAGTTTCTTGAGTAGAACTGTCGCATCTTCTAAGTATTCTGCCAACGAAACGTAGCTTTTGATTCGCCTTCGCTACAGTATTTTCTGTTTGTTTATAACAATTTAAGTTTTAAGTGATTGTTATTCCTAGGTATTTAGTTGAACTGTTGGCCTATAGATTTGACTGATTTATCGTGTAAATTAAGTCTCACGGTTTTCGTTTAGTGGTTATATGGATGATTTCACACTTGTCATTATTGATGGTCAATTGCCAATTTTTACATTATGCAGATGTCTTATATAAATAATTTTGCAGTTGCATGCCATCTTCTGGCGACTTCACTAAACCAGAAATGACAGCATCATCTGCGAACAGTCTAAGAGTGCTGTTACATTGTGTACTAAAACGTTTGTAAAGATAAAGAACAGTAGTGACCCTATAACACTTCCCTGGGAACGCTAGATGTCACTTTAGTTCTACTCGATGACTTTCCGTCAGTTGCAACATACTGTGTTCTTTCTGACAGGAAATCAAGAATCCAATCGAACGACTATGGCGATATCCCATAAGCATGCAATTTGATTAGAAGACGCTTGGAGGTACAGTGTGGAAAACCTTCCGGAAATCTAGAACAATGGAATCTATTTGACATCTTTTGTCGATAGCACTCATCACATCGTTCACTGGAACGATACTTGCTGAATCCTTGTTAACTATGGGGCAATAGGTCGTAGTGCAGAATATTTTAAAAATTATACTTCTTAATATCCTCCTGCTTACCGACGTCTGTGATATAGGCCTGTAATTTTGTGGATTCTTAGGTATTGGAGTGATCTGTGCAACTTTCCAGTCTTTGGGTACGGATCTTTCGCTGAGCGAGCGGTGATATCGCGTGAGTCACCTAACTTTACCACTGGGTGTATCTCGTAAATCACAACAAATATTTAATAACTAATTCCGCAGACCGAAAGTGAGGAGAGGGCTGGTGTAATTAGTTAATGCACATCATTAAAAAAATTCGCCGAAGTATGTTTTTAACATAAACATGTGTTTTTTTAATGGAAACCTATTATTATTTTTAGCACAACTGAAAATAGGAAAACTTCCTATAAACGTCCTATAAACGACCTTCGAGAGTCAGCCTAGTGCTCATTGCAGAATGTGCAGCAGCACCATCATGTTGGTACCACGTACGCCTACGCGATTCCAGCGGAACATTATCTAGCAAAGTTGGAAGATCATTTTATAGAAACTCTAGGTATTTTGCAGCCGTTTGGGTGCCTTCATTGAAGTAAGGAACAATGAGAGGGTCGCCAAGTACTTCGCACCATACATTTACAGTCCACGGTCGCTGTTGCTCTTCCGATCGAAGCCAGCGAGGATTGTTCGCGGACCATTAATGCAGGTTTCGTAAATTCACTGTCCCGTGGTTTATAAAACCTGCTTCATCGGTAAACAGGTAGAACTGCAACGCATTCTCTCTTAATGCCCATTGACAGAAATTCGCTCGATTAATAAAGTCTTCTCCATGTCATGACTGATGCAGCCACACATGATACGGGTGCAATTTGTGACGATGCAGTATGCGCATTACACTACTTTGACTCATTGCACTGCCTCTAGAAATGTCACGTGAACTCGTGTTTGGGTTCACGCAGCAGCACCTACCACACCAACTGCACCTGCTTCTTCTGTAATGGGTCTGTTACGGACCCCTTTGTGTTCTCCGACCATACCTGTTGCACACAATTGTTTGTAGATGTTTTCAAATGTGCGGCGCATCGGTTGGTTTCTGTCTGGGTACCATTCTGCGTACAATTTGCAGACGGCAGCAGCATTTTTTCTACACTCGCCATAGATGAGTATAATTTCTGCCTCTTCAGAGTTAGACTAAATCATTTTCACAGTTCTTACAACACTGTACACACTGTTGCACTTCCGCCCTGCTTAAAATAATTTAGCTTCCCACTTTACTGCTGTGCGTACTTACGTTCTTATTTACTGTGTAGTAAACTATCACAAACGTCTGGTAACACAATGTACAACACTTATTCTGAGTACAACGACTAATTCATAATAACAGTAACAGAAAGCGCTGCATGCAGACACTGAGGCAACTAGGACAAACCAAGACATTGCACTACAGCCAAACTAGTAAAAACTGTAGTATTCGTAAACATATCCCTACAAATGCAGATCGCTGATCATGGATCTTGTTTGTTACACTACACGACTGAACTGCTGAGGAATTACTCAAGCGTAAACTATAGGTTACAATAACTCTGAATGTAATTAACATTTTATGATGTAACAAACTGCCTACGTCACACTTTTACGTCCTCTCACGCAGTACTGTTGCCCCTTGTGGGAACCTCACCAAGTGGGACTGACGGAAGACATTGAGAAGGTTCAGAGAAGGGAAGCTCGTTTTGTTTCGTCAAGTTACGGGGGGGGGGGGGGAAGCGTCACGGAAATGTTGCACGAATTGGGGTGGAAATTATTAAAAGAAAGACGTTATTCATTGCGGCGTGATCTGTTTGCGAAGTTTCAATCACCGACTTTTACTTCTGAATGTGAAAATATTTTGCTAGCACCCACCTACTTAGGGAGACATGACCATCCCAGTAAAATAAGAGAAATCATATCGAAAACGGAACGATTTAGAAGTTCTTTCTTTCCGCGCACTATTAGAGAATGGAACGGTAGAGAAAAGTTATGAAAGTGGTTAATGAACCCTCTGCCAGGCACTTAAATGTGATTTGCAGAGTATTACGTAAGTATGTTTTCCTATTTAAGTTGTGCTAAAAATAATAATTGGTTTCCATTAAAAAAACATATGTTTGTGTTAAAAACATACTTCCGTGAATGTTTTAATGGTTTGTATTAACCAATTACACCAGCTCCTCTCCTCACTTTCGGTCTGCGGAATTAGTTATAAAATATTTGTTGTGGTTTACGAGATATTTCCAGTGGTAAAGTTGGGTATGGAGCTACTGCATCGGCACACTCTGAAAATATCCTAATTTGTATGGAATCTGGACCGAGAGACTTGCTTTTGTTATGTGATTGAAATTGCTTTCATACTCCAGTGATACTAAATTACGCATGCTGGCAGCTTTTCTTAATTCGAATTCTGGAGTTTGTATTTAAACTGAATATTTTTTACATCGTAGTTGAAATAGAGGGTGCTTCCCAGGCATGTAGTATACGCAGCTGAGAGACATGGTGTACACAACACAGCACCTGACCTCTGGAAATATTTCTCAGGTTGTCTCCTCGCCGTCTGTAAAAAACTCTTCTGCACTGCGTACTTCGTGGTAAGCCTCAGTGCAAGGCTATGGTGGTGTTCTTGAGACACCCTGGGTACCTTCAGACGTAATGTTATTGTTGAAGAGGTACACGTGTATTCCGTTTACTCAAATATTCAAATGAGAGAATTAAGAGAATTAACTGTTGCGGTTGTCAGTCCCTAGCTTACAAACTACTTAAACTAACTTATGCTAAGGTCTCAGTTCACTCATCATAAAATTATTCATAGTTGTGTTTCTATTACTAAGACGTACCGCCGGCCGCTGTGACCCAGCGGTCTGTGACGTGCCAGTCACGGTCTGCACTGTCGCTGCGGTCGAGGGTTCGAATCCCCCCTTGGGTATGGATGTTTGTGCCGTCTTTAGTTTTAGGAAGTTCATAAGTAGTTTGTAAATATAGGGACTGATGACCCCGTAGTTAAGTCCCATAAGCTCTACAAACATTTGAACCTTTGAACTAAGACGTAAGATAGTATGAATATTTCTGTATATTATTGTCCCATGACTGATTATAAAATTCTATATTTTCGTCCCACCACCGATTATAAAAATACTAAGCTGTGTGCATTTGTTACTGAATTAGATAGTGGTCAAAATGTTAAAGGTAAATAAGGGCCATTTGGAGGCTATATAATTAATAAGCTGTGTGCATTCATAAATGAAGTAGTTTAGATCAGTAGCCTTGGGGAACATATATATCTGCCATGCCGCGACGGAGTGGCCGAGCGTATTGAGGCGCTATGCTTCGATGCGCGAGGCCGTTCCCCGTCGGGGATTCGAATCCTCCCTCTGGCATGGACGTTTGTGTTCTCTTTGGTATAGGTTAGTTTATAAGTAGTTTGTAAGTTTAGGGACTGATGACCCCGCAGTTAAGTCCCATAACTTTTATATTTTAACATTTTTTTTACCTCCATGAAATGATTGAAACTATCTACATTGATTGTTCAAATAAGTTTTCTCATGGAGGCATAAAACTGCTTCATTCGCTAATCTTATAGGCAGGGGTGTTTATTAATTACTGAAATTTTGATTTAGTAGTTGGCTATATAATTGTTAAGAGATATATTCTGCTTTATTTTAAGCTACTGATGACTGGCTCTCGAATTATTTACTAATGTGCACTCAGTTACTCAGTTGAATACAGTCCTGCAGTAAACGTATATAACTGCTCCTTGACTGTACATAGATTTTTGAAAGTTTTTGCACTTTGTTGTTGAACTTACATGCAAGCTAGAACTTTAAGGTCTTGCACTCCTCCCCGATTGATGATAAATTTGGTATTGTGTCCACTCATTGAATCAGACCTATATAGTTTGGTTGAATATACAATAGATCAACACAGCATTGTAAATTTAAGGAGATATCACTACTCAATGAAGAAACATAGATGTAATTTAATCTGGTGGTTTGATACATAATTGTTTTCATAGATCAGACATAATTATGGTACGGGCACTCCATCGTCCATCTGGATGAGTATTTACCCATTCTGTCCACTGACTAGATAATAATTGTCTGCTCATTGTGCAAATAGATTCATTTTAATTGTTTCACACATTGTGTCCTCTGAATCGTTGTCAATCGTGTGAGGTGCATTGTGGAGAGAATTAAACAACCATTGTTATTTCACTATAGTATAGTAGTATAGATATCTGTTACTGAATATAGGAAAGGTGTATAAATTTGGAGAAGTTTGGGTCCATATTTGAGCGTGAAGGGGACTTTCGTGTAACATGTAATGGAAACTTATTTAATAAGAGGTTTTCAGCCAAGATCGCTTTCTTCTTTTAATTACATGACCGGTTTCGGCGTGCTAGACGCCATCTTCAGACCTAATACATCAAGTTTTACTTCAAAATGAGCTGCATTATATGTAGCAAAAAATCTTATCTATCTACATTTACATAGTTACATACCTGTCGTACTTTTTTTACTTCACTGCTATTGAAACAATTTTTAACATAGCAAATTGGTATACATCCACATTGATATGTCATCCAAATAAAATTTACACGTCAATCATAAAATGACTCAATCCATATTTCTCAAGGTCTAAGTCAGAGGCTCTTCAGAATCTAGTTCAGACCTGACTGAAGTGAAGCACAATATTGACTATTAGGCGGGAAATCAAATACAGAGATGTTACGTGTACAATAGATTATATATTACATATGGTCTTTGCCTATGAGGCAATCGGTTATTTATTTATTTATTTATTTACATTAAATATGGTATATACACAAATTACACGATTACATAAAATACCATTTCACATACATTGCATGTCATACATAAATAATGTATAAAGTACAATGCTATGAACCGCAAAGTATGGGGTGCTTTGTTAAGTATCAAATATAGAAGTAAATTTAAAATTGTTATATTGTAATTTTTTTTTATTTTTAAAGCTGTGAATAAAACCATATTACATATAAGTTAATATACGTTGGAAAATAGTTTCCATGTGAAAAGGAAGCAATTGCATAGAATGTGCTACCCACATTCTACCCTACGTGTGGCAGACTATCGCAACAAGAGCTTAGGTCATTGTCTTATATGGATTCCATATAAGGTATAGTATCCCAAGAAGTGTATACAGTATAACCAATAAAATTAGGAAACTTATTTCATTGGTTATATAGAAAACTGTGAAAATAAAGGCTTGTGTCAGCCTGTGTTTTATTTAACTATTTATCGTTCCACATTATGATTGTGCTACAGCTCCCGATGCCAGCGGTCGCTAGACTTACAAACTACTGAAACTAACTTATTCTAAGAACAACATACATACACACACACACACGCACACACACACACACAGGTGTGCAGGATTCGAACCTCCGACGGGGAGCAAAAAATCAAATGTTTGTATAGCTTATGCGACTTAACTACGGGGTCATCAGTCCCTAAACTTACAAACTACTTATGAACTAATAAATACTAAGGACGGCACAAATATCCATGCCCGAGGGGGGATTCGAACCCCCGACCATAGTGACGGGGAGCAGCCGACTGGTAGTGTGCGAAAGCGCTTTACTTGGATGAGTACTGGAGTGTATGCCAGCCAGCAGTGCTTCTCCCTCCCTGCTTCTCGGGCAGAAAGATGAATGAGCTGCCAGTCACTGTGGCGAGATTGCAGCGCGGCTGTTGTGGCGATGGTGGACGTGCGTTCACTGCGAAAACAAACACTTTGTGCTACGGCTCTCTTGTCAAATGGCCTTTCTTGAGGCATAGTTGCCTGTCAAACTGAACGCCAGACTCAAGACCCCAGTTACTAGCTGAGACTCTTTGTTTTGCTTACTCACCGTATCTCTGGTTCCCTTCATTCCTCCAGGGGTAGTAAATCTTCCAGGGGCAACGTGATTCGTTTCGATTGTGATTTTAAATAATACAAATGAAAGTCATCAGAGAGGTTAAATTATGTAACTGCAATTTATAACATGGAAGTAATTTTGTTTTATGCGTTACACATTATGACAAAGGATTATACGCTATATATTGAGATAACGTTTTCGAGAGAGTTACTGCTGAAGTGAGATACAAATATTAAAACTCTGTTTCTAGCGTTAAGAGCTGCGAACTATGAAATCACATCTTGAAAAATAATACTTTGCGTTCCCACAGCTAAACTGGCAAGATTATGCCTGTAAGTAGTTTTTAAACACCTCTCATACAAAGCAACTTATTAGCAAATCGCAAAAATTTATTTATAACCTGTGGTGTCGCACAAGTATGAAGTGCGCGCATGTACTTGCGCCGCGCGCCGCCATGCACGCACGGCGCGGCGTTCTTGCGACGTCAGCCACGAGCGCCCTCTGCTGCAACTCCGCTCGTGGCCACGACTGCTGCATCGTTCACTTGATAATCAGATAGGCACCAGTTAAGACTTGGAAATCAGATAGGCACCAGTTAAGACTAGGCACTAGGAATTATCAGTAGGCAGGCCTCTATCTAATCTATGTATCAGCATTCTGCAGTCAAGAACTATGTAAAAGTATTAGTAAGTCTCTATGAAACATATATCTCGTTCTAATTTACTCTAGTGTTTCTAGTTTCTGCTGTCCCACTGGCTGCTCACCTTTGTACCTGCACAAGCGTGCATCCTTTATTCCTGTGTCGGTCTCTTTCTACTCGGCCACCAACACCCACCAAAACTGACGGCAACGAGACACAAAATAACCGATACAAAAGCGTTACTTGTTTGCCCTGTTACTGTCCTTCAAAGAAGTCACCAGCATTATGTAGAACACTTTGACAGCGATGTGGAAGGCGTAGCATACCGTTAGCAGATCCTGTTCTGTTGATGGTGAGAATGGAGCGGTGTACTACCTGTGGAATCTTTGGAACAGTTCTGAAGCGAAACCCACGAAGTCACAAGGACTTAAGTCCGGGGAGTATGTGGATGGTACAGTTCTTCCCATTCCCCTAGACCGAACAGAGCAACCACAACTTCTGCTGTATGCGCCCGCGCGTTGTGAAAAATGATGGGTGGGTTGCGCAGAAACTGTTACCGGTTATTTCGCAAAGATGGTCACAGATGGTGCTCCAAAATCGGACAGTAATACTGCGCATTGATGGTCTGCCATGAAGGAACGTAATACGTTAGCATAATGCCATCACAGTCGTACGCGAGAATCACTATAACTTTCACCGTATTGGAGTTCTGACGCGGCGATCCATGATGACGCTAGACCAGAGTGTGGGCACCTAGATATCCATTGGATCATTACATGATACAAACGACAGGAGGGATCGTAAAAGTCCTAAGAAAGGTAGTTTACTTAGTATTGGCGTGACGAGACAGTATCACGTACATTATACGCGTAAGGAAACTAAGGAATTTTTTGGTTGCGAAAAGATATTTCCCACAAATTTTAGAAAATCAAGTAAACTTGATAACATTTTGCAAACCCCGGCCTACGTAGAGATATATCATCATCGTAATCAAAAAACTTTACGTTCGTAATGATGGATTTCAATGATGAATTTTTCTATGCGATATTTGGAAATGGAATGGTAGAGGAATAGTTTGGTTGGGTGTATCCTCTACCATTTGGGTATGTGTGAATTGCTGACTTGTTACATAAATGTAAATTTAGATGTAGAAATCTGTTTTTGTTTTTATTTTTATTTTTATTTGAATGAAGATTTATCTGTCCCTGCCGATGCGTTGTTTCGCCTTAGGTCTAAAAATAAGTTCTATTTTTAGGATACAGCTTAATTTCGACACTACAAAACAACTGCTACGAGATACAGAGAACATAGATATTTCTCAAGGAGTAATATTTTGCAGCGAAGGCATAGATTTACATACAGACGGCTCCATCTAGAACCACGCGCAGAGCAACCACATTAATAAGATTAATAATTTAAGAAACAGATTTGGTCGCATGAAATCTTCATTTGACTATTGCAAATCTTCACTACTGCAAATCGATTTCGATCACTGAGTGGCCATCTTCAGTACTAGAAAAGAAGTCCACATAGACTAGCAGTTTGCATTTTAACGTGGGTCTAACTGTATACAGTCAACGTCAAGCATAGGACTGTAAGTGACCGAAATCGATTTGCAACAATCAAATATTCTTGTGACTTGTACCGGCAAGATCTTTTAAATCCTTTTTTTTTTTTTTTTTTTTTCTAATGGCGTGACTGATAAAAATGTTTTAAGCAGAGCACATAGGTCATCATGACTTGCAATTCTGCACTGATGATGTCTGTGGTGGGCTGGCACAAAATGGAATCTAGTTACAATCAAATAAAGATTTCGTGTGACTGAAGCTGTTTCTAACATTATTAAACAGAAATATTTTTCCTTCTGTAACAATGCTTCTTCCGATAAGAAATTTTTCACCAACAAAGAAGTATCGGACATCCAGGGCTTCTAGCCCATTTTAAAGCACTGAATTCTGAATATAAAATGTTCGAGTTTATTCTAGGAAGTGATTATTTCACGCCGACCGCGTTGGCCGAGGGGACTGCGGCGCGTAAGTCACACTCTGCACGGCCACTATGATCGGGGATTCGAAACACCCCTCGGGCATGAATATTTGTGCCTTCCTTAGTGTTAGCTAGTTCATAAGTAGTTTGTAAGTTTAGAGACTGATGACCCCGTAGCCCGTAGTTAAGTTCAAATTCAAAATGTGTAAATGTTTGTCGAGCTTATGGGACTTAACTACGGGGTACTCAGTCCCTAAACTTACAAACTACTTATGAACTAGCTAATACTAAGGACGGCACCGTAGTGGCCGTGCTGAACGTGACTCACGCGCCGCAGACAGCTCGGCCACCGCGGTCGGCCCGCAGTTAAGTCCCATAAGCTATACAAACATTTGAATTGGATTATTTCACCTAATAAACAATTAACCGCGTTAATTATTACTCTTCGTCACTTGCTGAAACAGTTTTTGTCTCAGTTGTCTATATGTCCGCTACCCTCTCCAGTTGTTTCGTATATGATATTGCCCTTGACTGCTTGACTGTAGCGAAATTAGCATGACTAAAAATTCCCAAATTTTGTTCTAGATCAATAATAATACCGCAATTTAATGTCCCATTCAGATACAGAAATGTACTGTAATATTTCGGTCAGGGACGCTTTTGTTCGGGCACTTTGCTGGTGGCCCGCCGGCCCGCCAGCTCTGGGAATAGTGAGGGTTCGGCCTGAGGGAGCCAGCAGGAAGCGTTCCAACTTTCACCTTCCTTCGCCACTGGCCGCCGCCCCTCATTCTCCCGCTGTAGGGGGCGAATTGTCGCGACTTTCTGATGAGGACGTACACGGCGAAACCAGCCTGACTTTAGGGGCATGCAGATAAATGGCGACAACGGTAGCAGGGCAGAGAAAGCCCTTATCTGCAGATACCAGATGAGTCGTTTCCAAAAACACAGCGACAGCTTCGCAGATAAAACGTGGACCCCTGCAGACGGGAAGAAGACAAGCAAACTCTTAGGCCGGCCGCAAGTTGAGATGCAGGTACGTGACGTGACACAGGGTGAGTCACGGTGTTCTTTCTTCCCGCGCGCTATTAGAGAATGGAACGGTAGAGAAAAGTTATGAAAGTGGTTAATGAACCCTCTGCCACGCACTTAAATGTGATTTGCAGAGAATCTATGTAGACGTAGATGTAGATGACTTGCGCCGCGCACATTGGAGAGCAGCGTGACGTGACGTGACGCAGCTGCTGCGCGCCGTGTGCCTGCGGGCCGCAGTCCCTCGTACGCAGTTTCCTGCCAGAGTCACGGTGACTCTGGCTGTTGATATTGTGTTTGCTAGTTCGTAGTGGGGGAAAAAAATTAATTGAAGCTGTACGAGTTCTGATCCTCTGTACCACTTCTTCATGTCCATATACCAGATGACTAGGAACATGTCACCATCAACTCATTTTTCGTGTGGTTACAGAAATGGAGGACCCATTGCTAAACATTCCCGAGAGAACTCCACAGTCCATCACAGATCGGCGGCTATCATATCACGAGTTGTCCCCGTACAATAACCAAACCCCCAGTCCATGCCACACCACACGGCCCACCGCATCGCTTCGGCTAGACAGTGAGCTACGCGCTCGCGACCTACTCTGCGTGACGTGGCATGCAGCGCGGAGGCCTTCTCTTCAGACGGTGTTGCTCCGACGCGCCGCCACACAGCACCGCACCGATCCAGCGCTTGACGCCCACGTCGAATTAATGTTGCTGCAATAGGAAGAACTTACCTTCCCTTTCCCCGTCCATATTTGAATCGTGTCCATGCCCAGTCAAACTTAAATCACTTAACAAGAACAAGTCTTCTGGTCCGGACTGTATACCCATTAGATTTCTATCTGATTATGCTGAAGCGATAGTTCCTTACTTAACAGCCATATACAACCGCTCTCTCAAAGAAATATCTGTACCGAAAGATTGGAAAGTTGCACAGGTCACACCTATATTCAAGAAAGGCAGTAGGAGTAACCCACTAAACTACAGACCTATTTCACTGACGTCAATTTGCAGCAGGATTTTGAGATATTGAGATATTATGAGATATTATGAATTATCTCGAACATAATGATCTATTGACCCAAGGTCAACACGGATTTAGAAAATATCGTTCATGCGAAACACAACTAGCTCTTTACTCACACGAAATGATGAGTGGTATCGACAAGGGTTCTCCAATTGATTCCGTATTTCTTTAATACAGAAGGCTTTTGATACCGTACCTCACAAACGGCTATTAATCAATTTTGCGACTGGATAGGGGATGTTGTTGTTGTGGTCTTCAGTCCTGAGACTGGTTTGATGCAGCTCTCCACAATACCCTATCCTGAGCAAGCCTCTTCATCTCCACATAAGAACGGCAACCTTCATCAGTCTGAATCTGCTTACTGTATCCATCTCTTGGTCTTCCTCTGCGATTTTTACCCCACACACTTCCCTCCAACGCTAAATTCACAATTCCTTGATGTGTAAGAATGTGTCCTACCAATCTATCCCTTCTTTTAGTCAAGGTATGCCAGAAATTTCTTTTCTACCCAATTCTGTTCAGTACCTCCTCATTAGTTACGCGATCCACCCACCTAATCTTCAGCATTCTTCTGTAGCACCATATTTTAAAAGCCTCTATCCTCTTCCTGTCCGCACTGTTTATCGTTCATGTCTCACTCCCATACAAGGCAACACTCCATGCAAATGCCTTCAGAAAGGACTTCCTTAGGCTTAAATCAATATTCGATGTTAACAAATTTCTCTTTTTCAAGAACGCTTTTCTACCCATTGCCATTCTGTATTTTATATCCTCTGTACTGCGACCATCATTTGTTATTTACTGCCCAACTAACAAAACTCATCTACCCCCTTTATTGCTTCGTTGCCCAATCTGGGATATCCTGTCAGAAAGAACACAGTTTGTAGTAATCGATGGTAAGGCATCGACTAAAACAGAGGTGATATCGGGCGTTCCACAGGGTAGTGTCATTGGTTCTCTGCTGTTCCTTATTTACATAAACGATTTGGGAAAAAATCTAAGTAGCTCTCTTGGTTGTTTGCAGATGACGCCGTCATTTATCATCTAGTACAATCATCTGAAGATCAAAACCAACTTCAGAACGATCTAAATAAGATATCACTATGGCCTAAAAATTGGCAATTGACTCTAAATAATGAGAAGTGTGAAGTCCTCCACATAAGTACGAAAAGAACTCCGTTAAACTTTGTTTACAAGATAAATCAATCGAAAGTGAAGGTCTTAAACTATCCTAAATACCTAGGAATTACTATTACTTCGGATTTAAACTGGAAAGAACACGTAGATAATGGCGTGGGAAAGGCGAACCAGAGGCTGCGTTTTATTGGCAGAACCCTTAAAAGATGCAACAGAACTACTAAAGAGACTGCATACACTACGCTTGTCCGTCCTTTTTTGGAGTATTTCTGCCCAGTGTGGGATCCTTATCAGGTGGGTTTGACGGAGAAAATCGAAAGAGTCCAAAGAAGGGCATCTCGTTTCGTATTGTCACGATACAGAGGAGAGGGTCACGGAAATGATACAGGACCTGAGATGGGATTCATTACAACAACGGCGCTTATCTCTGCGGCGTGGTCTACTTACGAAACTCCAATCACCAACAATCTCCTCCGAATGCGAAAATATATTGTTGATTCCCACCTACATAGGTAGGAATCATCATCAGAATAAAATACAAGAAATCAGAGCCCGAACGGAGAGCTTCAGATGTTCTTTATTCCCGCGCGGTATTCGAGAGTGGAATGGGAGATGAATAGTATAAAGGTGGTTCGATGAGCCCTCTGACAGGCACTTAAAAGTGATTTGCAGAGTATCCCATGTAGATGAAACCGGCCCTGAGAGATTATTGTTTTTCAAATCTTTTAATAAATAAAACTAAATTACATGTAGTAATCCTATGTTTAAACTGTTATGTTCTCGAATCAATCACTTGAATCAAATGTCCCTATCAGCCTGGTTCCATAATTAATCATTATATTTTTTTAAATTTAATTTTAGTGCAGTGAGTGAGGGAGAAATTGGTTTAACACAAACCGTTTCACCCCTCTCCAGTCCCGAGTAGTTCTTTTTCCGTACCTCGCGCTGCTGTGTGCAGACAGAAGTTATACCTCAACGAGTTGCTATTGACAGATACATAAGACAAGCAATTGCTTCGCGACAGAGGACGCTTTATCCTTCGTAAGCTACGTCACTGGATCTGTGGTGGAGGGTAATTCTGTACCACTCTCATTTCTTATTTTTCATAGTCAACTAACGTATGAATATGGACGGTATACATCTGTGTGGGCTGTAATCTTTTCGCGAGATATACGTAGGAGGAAGCTACATACGCAGTCGAGCATTTGCGTCTGCTGTTGAAAAAATGTGGAGTGGTATGACTCACTGGACTGCATGATTGTATCAGAAACATATCATACCATAATTTTTTGAAGTGAAAGGAAAGAAAGATAAATGACTTAACTTGCATGTTGGTGGATTATAATTAATATTATTAGATATAAATGTGGACGAAATTTACAAATTGTCTTGCCTTCACCAAAAATGTTACGCAGAACTTTTTAATTATTATCGCGCTTCGCACTGATACACGACTAGTACTTGGCAGTGACAATCCAGTAAATTGAAAATAAGCGATAGAGATAAGAGGCAGCATTACATTAAACCAAGGAAACACTTTTGGTATCAAGTAAGTGTCTTTTAAATATTTTGCATAAAAAATAACAGTAAAAGTCATATCTGTTTCATTGATAACATACATTCAGTTTTCATTATTTTTATCAATACAAAATCAGAGAGGGAACATGCGCCATTGAACAGGGAAGATGTCATTTCATTTATTTAGTAAGATGTTTTAGAAATCTTCAATTTCTTCTTGCTAAATACACCCTTTAGATCTTTAAAGCAAGTGCTTCCATTAGCTGCCACATATCGACGTAGAATCCAGCGATTCTTCAGCGCTTTGGCATTATTTATGGGGCGTTCAACTAACACACTGTAGTGTTTCCATGTCTGTATTAATAGCGTGCAGCCATTTTCTTTCTCATTTCGGTGCAGTAAGTTAGAAAAAAAGTTTGAATCTCTATGTTCGCCAGGTCGAAAAATCGCTACGTTCTATCCATTGTTCTTGGTCTCCAGTTTTCCTTAATTAGAAAATTCATTGTCTCTGGCTTTTAGGAATTCTGCTTATTCTATGGTTATATCATCTGATTTCTCCAGAATCAAGCGCATACGACTTTCTTTTCTCCTTTGAATTCTTCCAAAAGCATGCTGAGCCCATAGCTTCTTATAAATTAGTAAGTTTGAACAGCATAGTTTCACATAGTTTCATTTTAGTGAACACTAGGATGTTGTTCCTTTTACCATAGCACGATCAATTTATAAACGTCTTCGTTAAATCTCATCTTCATCATCGGTGCTCTATCCCAAAGACTTTAGGCTGTATGATTGGTGTACGTTGTGCTTGGATATTTTTGTTCACTGTCCTCCCACTGAAATTTGGAACTGAAGTTTAGGCCTACATTGAATTTCTGGTTTTAACTACAAAACGGTCACGCTATAGGGCCTTTAAATATTTACTTTACTTTCTAAAGCAACATATGTTATAAAGTGAACAGACGTAAATCTCCAGCGGTTACAGACGTAACAGATACCGTCCAAATAGTCATCATATATCGTATAAAATGGTTTATGCGCTCTTAAATGCTATTTAAGCGTGTATTTACGACATCCGGAGCCGTGAACTCTTTGATAGCTCACCAAACTTCGCTATTGGAGTCCAAAATAATGTACCCCAGCACACATGATAGACGTTTCAGTACCGATATCGCATATTAAGATTGGATTATGCATTGTATTATGTGTGTGTGTGAGCTACGTAAAATACGAAACACTTTTTTATATTCCTTAAAAAAGGACACATTAGGAAAAATTTTATACTGGGTCGAGCTGGGAAAGGTTACGCGCACGCTACACCAAGTACTCAATTTACTGGGTGACCCAATTAGTACGATAAATCCAAATGACTCTAAAACCACGCTTAGTACACAAAAAATGTCCCAGAAAAAAATGAATATTTGAATAGTTAGTAGTCGATCCTAAGGGAAGTTTTTCATTGGTGAAATCCGTTTTTTCCCAAAAATTGGCATAAATGTGATAAATGACATGTTAAATTTGACTGTTCACATCAAAAGAGGACACCTACATAAGAGCTTGATATCAAATTCGGACACTTGTTGAATGAAGCAGTGTGCACCAATGGGAACACAGTATATGATCACTTGACCTCGAAAATCAGACATGGCGACAGTATGTGCCAGGTACTAAGACGTATTAGCCCGTACTTAAAGTTCTTCAGTAATTTTTTATAGTATTACTACGAATAATCATCTTAAAGCGAGTAAAATGGAACGTAATATATCACCAGCGTCCGAAGGAAAAGCTAGAAAGCGGTTGAGACAACCTGAAGAGTGGAAAATGAACATTGAAAAGAAACAAAGGCAAGACTAGCTTGTAAACTACACTGTTCTATTGTAAGGTGTGTTGTATGAAATTATCACTTGTTGGAAAGAAGTTAGATGACAGAAATGACGTAAGGATGTTTACGGAAAAATCTGGCAACAGTTTCAACAGACATTATGCTAATAATTTTAGAGATTCAGTGCCGTAACATTTCATTTTGTATATAAAATTAAAAAGATTAATATGATTATTGTAGTTTTCTTTTTTCCAATATGTAATAGAGTTCAGAATTTAATATTTTCCACTTTATGTCCATATTCCTATAATTTCCCAGATTATATACCTGTACAAGATTCTCGTCAGCAGTAAGCGAATCTCTGTGTATCAAAAACGGACATCTGAAAGCGTGTCCACATCAAGAGCGGACACCTACACGTTTTGGTTTCAAAAACGGACATCTGTATTTTCAAACACAATTTGAAGGTGCTTGAGTAATCAAATTGATATTAGCCACTTCCATGTATAAATCCTCGAGTATTAAAGTTGATAATGCTCAAATCAACTTATAAATATATTAGCTCTACGTTTCGCAATAAAAAAATTACGTTTACCTCAGATGTCCGTCTTTGATAATGGGCTACCCATTTCTAAAGGGAGGATCTACCTGACCGGAAAATGAAACCACTACATCCGCCCCTTGAGGGAGCAGGGGAGACAGAAATCTATACTAATAATAAATCTGTAAATGTAGGCCTGTCGCTGTTCACTTAAATCTCCAAAACTACTTGACGAATTTTCATGGGGTTTTCACACCTAACTTGCACATATCGTAAGGTTACATAAAGGCTTCAATAATTAAAATCGGATCGGACAAAATAAAGATATCATAATTTAATCATTTCTTTAAAAGCCATCGTGTATGTCTATTTGTCGAAGGTAATCTCCAAAAGTACTGCACGAAATTTCAGGGATTTCCACAGATAAATTGAGAATAGTTTGGAGAGTAACATAGGCTTCATTTCATCAAAATCGGATCAGAGGAAGGAAAGATATCGTAACTTGAAGTTTTATGTGTATACTATGCTTATAACTACGGTGTAGTACAGAAAATCTCCAAGAGTACTGGACGAATATTCATGGGGTTTCATAGGTCAACTGATAATACCTTGGGGCAACATATAAGCTTCTTTTAATCAAAATCGCATCAGGGGAATAAAAGATATCGTAATTTGTAGTTTCTGGTGTGTGCTATGCTTGAATTGCAGCGTAGTATAGCAAAGATCCGCTAGAGGCGCTGTTACTTACATAGTATACATAGACCAAAGATCTTTGTCGATGCTGCGTTTTTTATTCACGTAACTAAGGTGTAATACACTGAAACGAGGGCTACGACTTTCCTTACGGCACCGGTGTAGTGTATTGATGTTGGCAACGGCCGTAGAATCCTTTTTGAAAAATCAGTCGTGTACAATGGAGGGAATAATTAGTTGTATTGATAGTGAAATAAATAATTTATGTTGTTCCGATCAGTAAAATAATGATCACCCGAAAGCGAATATTTCGTTGCCAACGTTAAGATAGTAAACCGCTGCCACTCGAAGTAAAATTTAACCCAGGTACGACGCACACAAAAATTCATTTACTAAGAATTGTTGGTATTGTAGTGCTGCAAAGAAACAATCGTGTGTGCATTCCTTCAGTAACATAAGTATTTTGACTTAAGAGCCGCAATCTTTCTCTGCAAATACGAACTAACATTCAACAGCGAGTTGCTGATTACACTTTGTATATTCACAGCTTAACGACACATGTTTGCTTCATTTGACAAGGAACATTTGAATTTAAAATATAACGACATTCCTTCGCGTCTATCGATGCTCTAATTTACATAAGAATTCTTTGCAAGGAAATTCGAATTTATGTACTTCCCTTTTTTATTTCGGTGTATCCTCATTACATTTTGAGAGCGTTATGTTTAGGAATGCATCGAAAACGCCATAGTACAACACAGGAGATACTAAATTTAATCGATGAAAGGAGAAAATATAAAAATGCAGTAAATGAAACAGGCAAAATGGAGTACAGACGACTAAGAAATGAGATTGACAGGAAGTGCAAAATGGCTAAGCAGGAGTGGCTAGAAGGCAAATGCAAGGATGTAGAAGAATGTATAAATAGGGGAAAAATAGATACAGCCTACCGGAAAATAAAAGAAACATTTGGAGATAAGAAAAACAGCTCTATGAATATCAAGGACACTGACAGAAAACCAGTTCTCAGCAAAGAAGGGAAAGCTGAAAGGTGGAAAGAGTATATAGAGAGGCTCTATGAAGGAAATGAACTTCGAGACAATATTGTAGGAAGGGAAGAGGATCTAGATGAAGATGAAATAGGAGATACTGTACTGAGAGAAGAATTTGACAGAGCCCTGAAAGACCTAAGTCGAAACAAGGCCCCTGGAGTAGATGATATTCCCTCAGAGATACTGAAGTCTCTGGGAGAACCAGCCATGACAAACCTGTTTCACCTGGTGTGTAAGATGTATGAGATAGGCGAAGTACCCTCAGACTTTAAGAAAAATGTTATAATATCCATTCCAAAGAAAGCAGGTGCAGACAGGTGTGAAAACTACAGAACCATCAGTTTAATAAGTCATGGTTGCAAAATATTAACACGAATTATACACAGAAGGATGGAAAAACTGGTAGAAGCCGACCTCGGCGAAGATCAGTTTGGGTTCAGGAGAAATGTAGGAACTCGGGAGGCAATACTCACTTTACGGCTTATCCTAGAAGATAGATTAAGAAAAGGCAAACCTATATTTCTAGCTTTTGTAGATTTAGAGAAGGCTTGTGACAATGTTGATTGGAATAAACTCTTTCAAGTTCTGAAGCAAGCAGGAGTAAAATATAGGGAGCGTAAGGTTATTTACAACTTGTACAAAAACCAGACAGCGGTTGTCAGAGTTGAAGGGCATGAAAGGGATGCAGTGGTTGGAAAGGGAGTAAGACAGGGTTGTAGTCTTTCTCCACTGTTATTCAATTTGTACATTGAACAAGCTATAAAGGATAGCAAGGAGAAATTTGGAGAAGGAATTAAAGTTCAGGGGGAAGAAATAAAAAACATTGCGTTTTGCCGACGACATAGTAATCCTGTCAGATGCAGCAAAGGACCTGGAAGAGCAATTGAACGGAATGGACATTGTACTGAAAGGTGCATATAAGATGAAGGTTAACAAGAGCAAAACTAGGGTAATGGAGTGCAGTCTAAGAAAATCAGGTGATGCTGAAGGAATTAGATTAGGTAACGAAGCAATAAAGGAGGTAGATGAGTTTTGTTACTTGGGCAGTAAAATAACAAATGATGGTCGCAGTACAGAGGCTATAAAATACAGAATGGCAATGGGTAGAAAAGCGTTTTTGAAAAAGAGAAATTTGTTAACATCGAATATTGATTTAAGCCTAAAGAAGTCCTTTCTGAAGGCATTTGTATGGAGTGTTGCCTTGTATGGGAGTGAGACATGGACGATAAAGAGTGCAGACAGGAAGAGGATAGAGGCTTTTGAA
Organism: Locusta migratoria; assembly: GCA_026315105.1. Taxonomy (NCBI): domain Eukaryota; kingdom Metazoa; phylum Arthropoda; class Insecta; order Orthoptera; family Acrididae; genus Locusta; species Locusta migratoria. The sequence goes on from CM048748.1 coordinate 180,405,057, forward strand.
ATGTGGTGCTACAGAAGAATGCTGAAGATTAGGTGGGTGGATCGCGTAACTAATGAGGAGGTACTGAACAGAATTGGGGTGAAAAGAAATTTCTGGCATACCTTGACTAAAAGAAGGGATAGATTGGTAGGACACATTCTTAGACATCAAGGAATTGTGAATTTAGCATTAGAGGGAAGTGTGTGGGGTAAAAACCGCAGAGGAAGACCAAGAGATGGATACAGTAAGCAGATTCAGACAGATGAAGGTTGCCGTTCTTATGTGGAGATGAAGAGGCTTGCTCAGGATAGGGTATTGTGGAGAGCTGCATCAAACCAGTCTCCGGACTGAAGACCACAACAACAACAACAAGAAACGACAAAGTGAGGCGACGTTAGTTACTTAGTATACCAAATAACTAATTATGGCGTTGTTGCGTAATTTTCATTCTCATAAATATGGTGTAATACACTACAAGAAGGTGTACAGTTTTACTTACGGTGGCGACGTTGTGGCAACGGCCACTGAATGCTTTTTCAAAAACCAGTCACGTAGAATGAGGGTAATATTTCTTTATGTTCACGATGAAATAAATAATTAATGCTGTTCTGGTCAGTAAATTAATCCTCCTCCTAAAGCGAATAGTTCGTTGCTAACGACAGCAATCTAAACCACTCCCACTGCAAGTAAAATTTAACCCAGGTAGGACAGAAATTTTTTTTTCTGCCTAGCTGTCTCCCATATGCTTTGCAAGGTCATGGAAAGAAAAGAAGCGCATCTTTCGACGGGTATAGCCACTAAATTGTACATAGGGTATATCTATGGAGTGAGCATTGCGTTCTGTGCATCTTCTCAACATTAAGCTGGAATTACCATGTGATATTGAGACAAATACACTCTTTCCACACATTTATTTGCTCTTACGATTTGTACCACATTAGCTGTAAGGAAGCACCGCCTCCTTTTGACAGAGAAACCACATAAGATGAAATAATATCTCAATAAATACGTCACAGAAGCAACAAGAAAGTTGAGGAAGCGTCGCTAAATGGGCCATTTACACAAAGTCACTCGTCTTAACCGAACAAAAAAGGAGCAAGATAAAGTCAGCGATTAGTATATTTAACCCAATATCACGTGCAATTTCCACTTTAATCCGTTGTGCGCATCTGAATGCTCACTCCAGAGATATTTCTGCTCTGTGCCTGCCCCTAGAGATAACATACACACGCGAGCGACAAACTCATCAGAAACCTCTCTGCTTTCATAATTGATTTAAATTTGTAATTACTTACTATTGGTGCGGACTACATTAAGATTGAGAAAGATGTCATTATTTGCAGAGACAATTGTACTTATAGTTATAATCCGACTTCTGAATATATAGTTCTATTACACAAGGTCGATTTCAACTTCGTGCTTAACGAAGTAATCACTGAAGGACGTGGGGGACATGTGTTAGCTGAAAGAGTGGCCGATGCTGCTAACACAGTCAAGACAATTCACTGGAAATACTATATTTAATGGAATGTTTTATACAGACGATCAGCTGACGCCATTCCGTCAACGATTACCCAGACATAGTTTATCGCACATTGACACCACCATGACGTCTTATTTAAACAAACTTGAAATGCTCTGTTGATTGAATTACCAGACTTTCAGCATTCGTCGAGTTTTCGATAATAGGGAGCACTGCATACAGAATAACTATTGTTCCGAGTGCAACACTGCAGCATACTAATAATTCAGCATATACTTACTGTGACAGATAAACAGTTTAGTGCTACGCCATAGAACCAACACATGGGGTTGTTATTAGGATAAGTATTTTTCATCTCAACGATAGACGTGTTTCCAGAAGTTTACGCCAAACAGAGATTCTTAACTTTAGGAACACAAACTAACATTGAATTTACATTGTTCCGCAGTACGGAATTACATTAATTTCATTCTTAGTATGAAAAACGTTATGAACATTCATCGTTTTGGCAATGACTTCTTCTTAATTTTGACATCTTGGCTAGGTAAACTTAGTTTATTGACAGAGCGATCCAACAAGGATTGTGTTTCTGCTGACTTACGTCCGGAACCCAAAGAACCATGATATACACAGGTCCCTCTTTAACAACCGTTGCGATGCACGGGCATATGAGCTAGTCTTAAATATTTTATTGCAGATTCGGATTCCTCGCCAAAATACCTAGTGTTTTTCGACACATAATTTTTCCTTGTTGGTTGAGGATGCTGTAATGGAAAAAGAAATGTGGGTTACCGAGAAAATCACTCTTTAGAGTGAATAATAAACCTGCAGCAGTTCACTGATTCTTAAGAAACGTAATTACCGATACCAATGTAGCTCCTGTACATACTTTACCGTACGAACTGTCAACGGAAAGTCCCATCGCACTGCCCAGCCTTTATCATGAGCCGTACCTGTGCCCTTCTTTCAACACAGTCGTAATGCGTTTCTTTGATGTGTATTGTTTTGGAATTTCTTAGACAATACACCGCTTCCAGCTATTAATTTGCCAACTACATCAACGACCCTCTACTATAAGGATTATGAATTGAGCACCTGGTCATTCACTACGGAGAAAGTGCGTGTTATGGTCCACTTTCCGTTATAATGTTTCGCAACGCGTGATGCAGCATATTTAAGATATTGCATCTCCATCGACCACGAATAAATATAATTTGTCGGGCAAACCCTGTGTGCAATCAAAATCTGCAATAAAGACTCCTTTTTAAGCTTTCAAAGTTGTCCCCCAATACCCCCTCATCGGGCACGGGTTTTGGTTTGATTTCAGATCAAGTGGATCTATCTTTTAGACCCATTCATTTTCTGTTTGGGACATTTTCTGGTACGATGCGTATATTTCTCGTGAATACGATTTGTAAGCTTAAGATCGACACCCTGAATATAACTTCTTTCACCTTCATACACACCGGTATACAAGAGTCAGAATTTGATACAGCACGAGGAATGGAAATCAAGATTACGGTCAGTGTTTATGGCTAAGCAGAATGCCTCTGTCTCTCGGATGAGAGACAGTGGCGACCTTTCACAATATACCTTGCACATCCGATTGTTCGACGAGTCCCGTTCTGCAAGTAACAACAAAAGCGTAGCCCCTCCAGCGCGCGGTCCCAGTGTTGAGACAGACAATAGCGGGCCGTTCGCTGCAACAACAGCGGCAGCTCTGACATAACACGCCGATACTGCGCTCCACATCGCAGGTCTGCTGTTTGTCTTGCTCCGTTTCATCCGCTTAAATTCTCACCGCAATCTCCTATTTATGATTACCTTACATCTGGTAGGGACAATGTAAATGAACGCCCATTTCTAGAAACAGAAAACATAGTATGTAAGCACCAGACGTAGTAAAAATTATTTCGTTCAATTTTGACAGTTTTCAATAGATTACTCCAAGCAAGCAGGAAAAAAAAAAAAAAAAACGCTGACAAGTAATACACTCTACGGTACGCAAGTTCTTCTCAAACTAATATTCATAACATATATTATGCGTAATCTATATCTATTCTATCTCATGTAATAATTTTTCTACTGTATCAATAAATTTGTGAGCACTGTGTAAAGTGCCTCACGCACGAGAAAAGAGATGACGCTGCACTTAACATTTATTACTGCATCCTGAAATTGAAAACCCTGTATCTTCGTGGTTTTATCTAAGACTTTGCAGCGTAATTGTGTTCAAAGCAAAAATTTTACCGTCCTACATGTTATTTTACTATATGATTTTTTTAAATCTTTTTTTTAATGACCTACTACGTTAGCAGTATGTACAGCTGGCGAAAGCCGCCGCGGAGCTACGATGCACGAGGCCGCTCCCCGTCGGGGCTTCGAATCACCCCCTCGGGCATGGATGTTTGTGCTCTCTTTAGTATAAGTTAGTTCATAAGTAGTTTGTAAGTTTAGGGACTGATAACTCCGCAGTTAAGTCCCATAACCTTCACAAACATTTTAGCTGGCGTAAGGCGCCTAGCGTCGTATTGTTTCCTAATGTTTTTCTGTTTCTGACATTTGATTATATATGTAATCCATAATGTATACTATTTACGTAAAATTATTTTACATTTTTATTTTATTTTAATTACTCTATAATAAAGAAAAAGAAAAGTTTTAGTGTTGTTGGAATGTCAATGTACTTTAGGACGTTAACATCGCCCATGCCGACAGCGCTTTTGCAAGCAGCTCGCTCACTCCATCTTAACTCCTAGTACTGTAATGTTCGGAAATTTATTTCCAACGTACCACAAGTGTATATGATATTTCAACTTGTGATTTCATTCACAATGCCTATTATGTATCTTTACTATATGTTTCGTTTGCGGGTTATTAAAATTTGTATTTTATTTTAATCCTGTACTGACTTTGTGATTTCTTGTATATAGCTTGAAGGTGCATTGAAAATGGTCACTATGTGATCGAAATCGATCTGCTGCTACAGTAACAATGCCTCTAGAAACGATAAACGCTGCATACTACGTTTGGTTTATTCATCATTCTGTGGTCTTCCCACAGTTGCAGTAGATATTTATGACATCCATCTATGCAACTGAATAAGTTTTATATTGCCGTTTGAATTTCGCCTTTATTTGTAAGGCATCTTCAGTGGCCTGTAATATATACATGATTTAGTTTTTTTAACGTTTTTAGTATTTTAGGCTATAAACAGTTCTGGCGCATTATCTAAGTATAACTCAGGAGGATGCTGTCATCAGGAAAGACAATACTGGCATTCTACGGATCGGAGCGTGGAATGTTAGATCCCTTAATCTAGTAGGGAAGTTAGAAAATTTAAAAAGAGAAATGGATAGGTTGAAGTTAGATATAGTGGGGATTAGTGATGTTCGGTGGAAAGAGGAACAGGATTTCTGGTCAGGTGAGTACAGGATTATAAATACAAAACCAGTTGGGGGTATTACAGGAGTAGTTCAGATAATGAATAAGAAAATAGAAATGCGGGTAAACTACTATGAGCAACACACTGATCGCATTATCGTAGTCAAGATAGATACGAAGCCAACACCGACCACAGTAGTACAGGTTTATATGCCAACTAGCTCTGCTGATGATGAGGAGATAGAAGAAATATACGAGGAGCTAAAGGAAATTATTCAGACAATTAAGGGAGGAAAACTTAATTGTTATAGGAGACTGGAATTCGGTAGTAGGACAAGGAAGGGAAGGGAAGATAGTAGGTGAATATGGTCTGGGCAAAAGGAATGAAAGAGGAAGCCGACTGGTAGAATTTTGCGCGGAACATAATTTAGTTATAACAAACACCTGATTTAAGAATCACGAAAGAAGATTGTATACGTGGAAGAGACCAGGAGACACTGGGAGATACCAGATAGGTTTTATAATGGTAGGTTTTAAACTGTAAGACATACCCACGGGCAGATATAAATTCCGACCATAACTTATTGGTCATGAATTGTAGGATGGAACTGAAAAAAATGGTAGGAAAATAAGGAGACGGGACCTGAATAAACTGAAGGAACCTGAAGTTCTTGAGAATTTCAGAGGGTGCTTTAGGCAACAATTGACAGAAATGGGGGAAAATAAAACAGTAGAGGAGGAATGGGTAGCATTGAGAGATGAAATAGTGAAGGCAGCAGAGGACAAAATAGGTAGGAAGGCAAGACCTACAAAAAATCCTTGGATATCACAGGACATACTACATTTAATCGATGAAAGGAGAAAATATAAAAATGCAGTAAATGAAACAGGCAGAATGGAGTACAGACGACTAAGAAATGAGATTGACAGGAGTTGCAAAATGGCTAAGCAGGAGTGGCTAGAAGGCAAATGCAAGGATGTAGAAGAATGTATAAATAGGGGAAAAATAGATACAGCTTACAGGAAAATAAAGGAGATAAGAAAAACAGCTCTATGAATATCCAGAACACAGATGGAAAACCAGTTCTCAGCAAAGAAGGGAAAGCTGAAAAGTGGAAAGAGTATATAGAGAAGCTCTATGAAGGAAATGAACTTAGAGACAATGTTGTAGGAAGGGAAGAAGAAGTAGATGAGGATGAAATAGAAGATACTATACTGAGAGATGAGTTTGACATAGCACTGAAAGACGTAAGTCAAAACAAGGCCCCTGGAGTAGATGACATTCCCTCACAGCTACTGAAGTCTCTGGGAGAACCAGCCATGACAAAACTGTTTCACCTGGTGTGTAAGATGTATGAGACAGGTGAAGTACCCTCAGACTTTAAGAAAAATGTAATAATCCCCATTCCAAAGAAAGCAGTCGCACACAGGTGTGAAAACTACAGAACCATCAGTTTAATAAGTCATGGTTAAAACATACTAAAACGAATTATTTACGGAAGGATGGAAAAGCTGGTAGAAGCCGACCTCGGGGAGGATCGGTTTGGGTTCAGGAGAAAAGTAAGGATACGGGAGGCAATACTCACTTTACGGCTTATCCTAGAAGATAGATTAAGAAAAGGCAAACCTACATTTATAGCTTTTGTAGATTTGGAGAAGGCTTTTGACAATGTTGTTTCGAATAAACTCTTTCAAGTTCTGAAGCAAGCAGGAGTAAAATATAGGGAGCATAAGGTTATTTACTTGTACAAAAACCAGACAGCAGTTGTTAGAGTTGAAGGGCATGAAAGGGATGCAATGGTTGGAACGGGAGTAAGATAGGGTTGTAGCCTTTCTCCAATGTTATTCAATTTGTACATTGAGTAAGCTATAAAGGAAAGCAAGGAGAAATTTGGAGAAGGAATTAAAGTTCAGGGTGAAGAATAAAAAGCATTGCGTTTTGCCGACGACATAGTAATTCTATCAGAGACAGCAAAGGACCTGGAAGAGAAGCTGAACAGAATGGACAGTGTCCTGAAAGGGGCATATAAGATGAACATTAACACGAGTAAAACAAGGGTAATGGAGTGCAATCTAAAAAAATCGAGTAATGCTGAAGGAATTATATTAGGTAACGAAACAATAAAGGAGGTAGATGAGTTTTGTTACTTGGACAGTAAAATAACAATTGATGGTCGCAGTACAGAGGATATAAAATGCAGAATGGCAATGGGTAGAAAAGCGTTCTTGAAAAAGGGAAATTTGTTAACCTCGAATATTGATTTAAGCCTAAGGAAGTCCTTTTCTGAAGGCATTTGTGTGGAATGTTGCCATGTTTGGGAGTGAAACATGGACGATAAACAGTGCGGACAGGAAGAGGATAGAGGTTTTTGAAATGTGGTGCTACCGAAGAATGCTGTAGATTAGGTGGGTGGATCGCATAACTAATGATGGGGTACTGAACAGAATTGGGGAGGAAAGGAATTTCTGGCATATCTTGACTAAAAGAAGGGATCGATTGCTAGGACACATTCTTAGACATTGAGGAATCGTCAATTTAGAATTGGAGGGAAGTGTATGGGGTAAAAACCGCAGAGGAAGACCAAAAGATGGATACAGCAAGCAGATTCAGACAGATGCAGGGTGCCGTTCTTATGTGGAGTTAAAGAGGCTTGCTCAGGATAGGGTATTGTGGAGTGCTGCATCAAACCAGTCTCCGGACTGAAGACCACAACAACAACAACAACAACATGATATTTGGATATTATTACTTACAACTTTTGGTTTATGCTGCTCTACATGTAATGCTGATTAGTGACTTTAGGTTGTTATGTTTCCGTCTTTTATTCCATTTGTTGTTGTGGTCTTCGTCTGCAGACAGGTTTGATGCAGCTCTCCACGCTACCCCTGTCCTGTGCAAGTCTCTTCATCTGAGAATACGTTCGGCAACCTACATCCTTTTGATCTGCTTACTGTATTCGTCCCTCGGTCTCCCTCTACGACTTTTACCCCCACATACGTACTTCTAAAGCTACGTCGACAATTTCTTGATATCTCAGAATGTGTCCTATCAATCTATCCCTTCTCTTAGTCAGGATATTCCAGAAACTTCTTTGCTCCTTTTATTATTTTTTGTTATTTATTTATTTAATGACTGCTGCTCATGCAGGGAGAAAGAGAGATAGAGAGAAGGAGAGATAGAGAGGGATAGAGATGAAGGAGAGAGAGATGTGAGATGTGAGTTTGTGTGTTTATCTTAAATCTGTTTATGTATATTTCTCTTTATTATTCATTTGCATAGACGGATTACATAAGTATCTACATTATAATACAGGGTGTTAGAAAAAGGTACGGCCAAATTTTCAGGACACATTCCACACACACAAAGAAAGAAAATATGTTATGTGGACATGTGTCCGGAAACGCTTAATTTCTATGTTAGAACTCATTTTATTTCTTCTCTTCAAATCAGATTAATCATGGAATGTAAACACACAGCAACAAAACGTACCACCGTGACTTCCAACACTTTGTTACAGAAATATGTTCAAAATGTCCTCCGTTAGCGAGGATACAAGCATCCACCCTCCGTCGCATGCAATCCCTGATGCGCTGATGCAGCCCTGGAGAATGGCGTATTGTATCACAGCCGTCCACAATACGAGCACGAAGAGTCTCTACATTTGGTACCGGGTTGCGTAGACAAGAGCTTTCAAATGCCCGCATAAATGAAAGTCAAGAGGGTTGAGGTCAGGAGAGCGTGGAGGCCATGGAATTGGTCCGCCTCTACCAATCCATCGATCACCGAATCTGTTTTTGAGAAGCGTACGCACACGTCGACTGAAATCTGCAGGATCTCCACCGTGCATGAACCACATGTTGTGTCGTACGTTTAAAGGCACGTGTTCTAGCAGCACAGGTAGAGTATCCCGTATGAAATCGTGATAACGTGCTCCAGTGAGCGTAGGTGGAAGAACATGAGGCCCAATCAAGACATCACCAACAATTCCTGCCCAAACTTCTCAGAAAATCTGTGCTGATGATGTGATTGCACAATTGCATGCGAATTCTCGTCAGTCCACACATGTTGATTGAGAAAATTTACAATTTGATCAGGTTGGAATGATGCCTCATTCGTAAATACTCGTGTCTACGCAACCCCGGTACCAAATGTAGATACTCTTCGTGCTCGTATTGTGGACGGCTGTGATACAATACGCCATTCTCCAGTACGCCATTCTCCAGGGCTGCATCAGCGCATCAGGGATTCCATGCGACGGGGGGTGACGGGGGGTGGATGCATGTATCCTCGCTAACGGAGGACATTTTGAACATTTCCTGTAACAAAGTGTTTGAAGTCACGGTGGTACGTTTTGTTTCTGTGTGTTTACATTCCTTGATTAATGTGATTTGAAGAGAAGTAATAAAATGAGGTTTAACATGGAAATTAAGCGTTTCCCGTCACATGTCCACATAACCTATTTTCTTCCTTTGTATGTGAGAAATGTTTCCTGAAAGTTTGGCCGTACCTTTTTGTAACACCCGGTATAATACACACAAATGTATCGGCGAAAACTGAAAATTTTGAATTTTTTCGGCCAGTGGATGAATGTATGACACTTTAGCGCTATTTCACCTTGCATCTGGCGAAAATAGCAAGCAAGGGACCGGTCGATGCCAGAACTTTCCGTGTTCTCAGTTTGGCAGTAACCGTGCCTTCCTGACAAGTGGATGAACAAAAAAACACCGATGTCAACGTATGAGAGCGGACGTGCCATTTTCATCACAGAAGCTGGTTGAATTATTCGGCGAATCGGCCAACTTTTTGAATGTGAGTGGTGGCATCATTCGACGAAGTTAGCATAAATGGACGAACCGCGGCCAAATACAGTGACGTGGTTGACAAAATGAGACAACGGAAAGTAAGGGCCGAGCGATGGTCAATCGAAACAGCGATGCTGGGATTCGGAGCCGAGTCTCCCGCTACGGGCCAGAGTTCGACTTAGCCTCTTGGCTAGCAGCGTTCACCTCACGGCCGTCTCAAAATCACACAAAGCGCACACCACGGCTGCAGTGTCCCACAGTGCTCGCCGCCTTATGCTCGAGGTCGAGGGTTTTGCTGCCTGAAAGAGCAGGTGTCCCACCAACCTAAGTGGAATTATTCATGAGCCCTGCGTCGAAGAGAGCGGCGATTATAGACGAAATATATCTGGTGACGCCTGGAACCAACCTGACCACGTCTCCTCTACATCTACATGGGATACTCCGCAAATCACATTTAAGTGCCTGGCAGAGGGTTCATCGAAACACCATTATACTATTTATCTCCCATTCCATTATCGAATATCGCGCGAGAAGGAAGAACATCTGAATCTCTCCGTTCGAGCTCTGATTTCTCGTATTTTATTCTGATGATCATTTCTACTTATGTAAGTTGGAGTCAACAATATATTTTCGCATTCGGAGGAGAATGTTGGCGATTGGAGTTTCGTAGGTAGCCCACGCCGCAGCGATAAGTGCCGTTGTTCTAATGGTTCCCATCCCAAATCCTGTATCATCTCCGTAATGCTGTCTCCCCAGTATCGAGACAATACGAAACAAGTTGCTCTTCTTTGGACTCTTTCCATGTCCTCCGTCAAACCCACCTGATAACGATCCCACACTGGGCAGCAATACTCCAAAAATGGACGGACAAGCGTAAGTGTATACAGTTTCTTTTGTAGTTCTGTTGCATCTTTTAAGGGTTCTGCCATTAAAACGCAGTCTCTGGTAAGCCTTTCCCACGACATTATCTACGTGTTCTTTCCAATTTAAGTCCGAAGAAATAGTAATTCCTAGGTATTTTGTGGAGTTTACGGCCTTCACATTTGATTGATTTATCTTGTAAACAAAATTTAATGGATTTCTTTTCGTACTCATGTGGACGAATCACACTTCTCATTATTGAGAGTCAGTTGCCAATTTTTACACAATACTGATATCTTATTCAGATCGTTCTGCAGTTGGTTTTGATCTTCAGATGATTTTACTAGACGGTAAATGACGGCGTCATCTGCAAACAACCTGAGAGAGCTACTTAAATTTTCCCCTAAATCGTTTATGTAAATAAGGAACAGCAGAGGACCAATAACACTACCATGTGGAACGCCCGATATCACCTCTGTTTTAGTCGATGTCTTACCATCGATTACTGCGATCTGTGTCCTCTCTGACAGGAAATCCCCTGTCCAATCGCAAATTTGGGGCGATATACCATAACCACGCAATTTGATTAAAAGCCGTTTGCGAGGTACGGTGTCAAAAGCCGTCTGGAAATCAAGAAATACGGAATCGATTAGCGAGCACTTGTCGCTAGCACCCATCACTTCGTGTTAATAATGAGCTAGTTGTGTTTCGCATGAACGATATTTTCTAAATCCGTGTTGACCTTGGGTCAATAGATCATTCTGTTCCAGATAATTCATAATATTTTAATATAGGAATGTTCCAAAACCCTGCTACAAATTGACGTCAGTGAAATAGGCCTGTAGTTTAGTGGGTTACTCTTACTGCCTTTCTTGAATATAGGTGTGACCTGTACAACTTTGCAATCTTTTGGTACAGATCCTTCTTTGAGAGAGCGGTTGTATGTGGCTGTTAAGTAAGGAGCTATCGCTCCATAACGTATCCATCGATTCCGTGAGATGGAGGATGACATTGTGGCCGTTCGATACGTGTAAGGCTTTTCGAGAACAGTAGAAGGAGGTTTAATTTAGTTTTCGTATAGACACATAGATACAAGAAGAAATTCCAAGTGGTGCAGCTGTAAGTTCAACCACGCACACATAGTCTATGTTACGATTTAGCAGTCGTTACGAGCTGCTTAATATGTTGCTGATGTGGTGATCTTAAGGTCTGGCACTGGTTCGATGCAACTCTCCACGTGCTTACCTGATCTGTTCAAGCCTCTTCATTTCTCAGTAAGTACGGCAGTCTTCATACGTCTGAACTTGCTTACTGTATTCGAGGCTCTGTGATTTTCACCCCACACATTTCCCTCCAATGCTGAATTGGCTATTCCTTGATGTCTCAGAATGTATATCACCAATCGATTCCTTGTCTTAGTCAAGATATGCAAGAAACCTACTCTCCCAAATTATGTTCAGCATTAGTTACACGATCCAGCTTCCTAATCCTCATCATTCGTCTGTAGCACCATATTTCAAATGATTGTATCATCTTTCTCCCTGAACTTCTTATCATCTATGTTTCACTCCCTTACAGTGCCGTACAATTGTACACTCAACGCAAATGCTTTTAGAAATCACTTCTTAACATTTAAATCAATTTTGTATGTTAACAAGTTCCGCTTATTCATAAATGCTTTTCTTCCCACAGACATTCTGAATTTTATATCGTCTTTACTTCGGCCATCAGAAAGTATTTTGTTATCCAGACAACAATATTCACCTACTACTTTTATTGCCGTATTACCTAATCGAATTTGTTCAGCTTCACTTGATTTAGTGACACTACATTCCATTACCCTTGTTTTGTTATTTTTAATTTTCATCTTAAAACCTCCATTCAAGACGCTGTCCATTCCGTTCAGCTGCCTTTCCAGGTCCTTTGCTGTGTCTGACAGAATTACATTTCCATCAGCATCCCGCAAAGTTTTTATTTCTTCTCCCTGAGCATTAATTTCTTCTCCTAATTTCTCCTTGCAATCCTTCATATCTTATATATATACAGATTGAAGAACACTAGGGAAAGGCTACAACCCTTACACCTTTCTCCACCACTGCGTTCTTTCATGACTTTCTAGTCTTGTAACTGTTGTCTGGTTTTTGTAAAAGTTGTATATGACTTTTTGTTGCTCGTATTTTACCCTTCCCACATTCAAAATTTGAAAAAGTGTATTCTACTCAACATTGTCACAAGCTTTCTCCAAATCTACAAAAGCTAAAAAGTAGGATTGATTTTCCTAAGTTCAGAGGGAATATCATTTACTCCAGCAGCCTTGCTTGGATTCAGAGCGTTCAGTGCTCTGTCAAATTTCTCTCGCAGCATCGTATTTCCTGTCTAATCTTCATCTACTTCCTCTTCCCTTTCTACAATACCATATTCATTTCCTTTCTATAGGTCCTCAATATATTCCTTCCACCCTTCAGCTTTCCCTTTTTTGCTTACTACTGCTTTGCCATCTGAGCTCTTGATATATATATAGCTGCATTTCTTGTTTCCAAACGTCTATTCTGTTATCTTGTAGTCGGCATCTATTTCTTGCCTAGTTATACAATCTTCTACGGCCTTGCATTTCTCCTGTAGGCACTCCTGCTTAGCTAGTCTACACTTCCTTTTAACCTCATTTTTCATCCACCTGTACTGCCTTTTGCCTGCTTCACTTGTAACACTTTTGTATTTCCTCCGTTCATCAATTAAGTTCAGTATGACCTGTGTTATCGAGGATTTCTATTAGGTCTTTTCCTTATACCCATACGAACCACTGCAGCATTTGCTACTGTGTCTATCAAAGCTGGCCACGCTTCATCTACTGTATTAGCTTCCCCTGTTTCGGTCACTCCTTGCCTAATGCTCCCTCTGGAACTCTCAACAGTCTCGGGTTGCATCAATTTATCCAGGTTCCAGTTCCATAATTTTCTACACTTTACCAGTCTCTTAAGTTTTAATCTACAGTTCATAACAAATATGTTATGGTCAGACACTGTATCTGCACCTGGATATACCATAAAGTTGAAACCTTGTTTCTAAATCTATGTCTTACCAATATAAAGTCAATTCTGTACCTTTCGGTGTCTCCCGGTCGCTTCCATGTATACAACCATCTTGCTTGGTGCTTAAACCAAACGTTTGTGATGATTAAATTGTGTTATGCGTAAAATTCTACCAGACGACCTCGTCTTTCATTCCTTTTCATAGTCCATACTCACCTATTATTTTTGCTTTCCTTTACTACTAGTTATTTCCAGTCTCCCATCACAAGATAACCAAAGCAATATGAAAGCGTTGTCTCACCCTTGAAAATTTACAGAAATACTCGCATGTACACTAACTTTTTTCTACACTGCATGTGAGGAAAATGTAAAACCACCGTTTGAATATTAGAAAGTGAATACCAACTTTTAAAAGCAGTGAACCAAAATGGTGCTTGCTTTGCGGTTATAGCGGCAATTTTTGTAGCAGTAACTCTCGACAGATTCGTAATGATTGACTTAACAAACAAATAAATTAGTAAACCTTTATGTAAATAGCGAAACAGCGCCTAATCAGCACTTAAAAACTCACAGCGCGTAAATAAGTACCACGAATTACTGACATGCTGCGACTGCACCGTAATACGTGATTATTCAAGCATCACAGTGCTCATGTGTGGCGATCCGAACACGGAAGACGAAATGACATTTTCACCGTTCAGCGTGGTACCAAATCGTGCATTAATGATGTGTCTGTACCACTGCGGGGTTCATATCTCTTCGCGGAAGCGGTGATTTACGAATACGTTTTCATTAATGAAGTATGCCTGAATTTATAATGAAGTTAATGAAAGACAATTCATTCATATAATTAGATGTGCCGTATGATCATTCCATGATTTTGTACGGATTTTTAGATTAATATGTGTAGCCATATTGTACTTAAATTGCTATTTGGGAACGCAACCATTGCTGTTACAAAGACGCTGTCCTCCTCTCCAGGCCTGTTAGGGTTTCCTTATCGACCAGTTTCCCATTCACTAGGTCTTAACTGTCCTCTGCCTCGCTGCGGCTCCCGGCTTTCTCTCCTAAAGCAAGCCAAGATTCGCTCTTCACCAGGAGACAAACATCTTCGCCATATATAAGTAATCTCATAAAAGGGCACCTCACTCCGCGCGTCCATTCCTATACGCCATACTCTGGCCACAATTAAAGATTTCCAGTGCCTGCTATAGTTACTCCATATCCGAAATTATGTTATAATGTTATCTACACACAACAATAAAGACTCCCACTAAAGAAAAAAAATCAATCACTAAAAAAATAAACTCCATCTCACAATGGCCTCGACAACACGCACGGGACCAACAGGCCGCCGTGTCATTCTCCTCCAGAAGGCGTCACCAGTTGTAGTGTGGAGGGGGACGTGGTCAGTACGGTGGAACAAAGGGAAAAGGTGGTGAAGAACTTTAAATTGTCAAAATAATCCCGTATCATACGAAACTCGTCATACATTTGGTTCAGTCTTATTAAGAAAACCTGTTTATAGCTCTTATAGTCAGTTGCTAAGTACATATTTAAAAGTTTTCTAACGTCACCTAGCAACTTAACACCTCTCGTAAACCGTGGCACCGAACTTCCCTCCGAAATCTCTGTCCAGCGCCTAATATAAAAAAAATATATACATAATAGTTTATATTTTTATCTTTTCTTAAACACAAACAGGTCCTTATACCCACGGGAGAAAGATAAAAGGCCATTATGTTACTTCACATTCAAAGTTTAAACTCTTTAGCACCAATTAAATCATGAAACTGGCGTTCGAGCGAAAATCTACAGCCTACTATATTTTAGTTTCAAATTTAAAATACTAATGTTTCATTTGAATGCGTCTTGAAATTCAGTAGCCTGTTATAAACTTTTCAAACTGATCGTGTTTTCTTCCTAGATGTAGAAGATCATAAAAGTCTTGAACATCTCCATATTTCACATTAAATAATAAAGCATTCCATATAGATGATGCAATATTTAAAACTCTTCCTCAGTTAAACATCACATGTTTATTGGTCCACTTGCAATACAAGCATATACTGTTTGTTCTGATCCAGTCATACATTCACAAGGACATAATCTGAAACGACGAACATTCATAGCAATAATAATGTTAAAAATCTCCTTAGAGGACGATCGATGTCCCGCAATAAAGAAGGCGCAGAGACGTCCGCTGCCCCGTGACCGTCGGCTAACTTCATATAACGGCCAGCTCTGTGACGTTTATTGCAGTGTCTCGATCGACCATGAAACAAACAGAAACAAACGCAAAACATTTTTTCTTAAGTATCACATCATAAAAATCACTACCCAACATTCTATAAATCGTTTTCATTAATACGCAATCTCAGAAATCTGTCCCACTACATCAGCGCCATGCACTCCTGGCCATAGTGTCGGTTTGGCACACCGAACCTCAGCCACTACTCATAATTAAAAGAGAAATTTTAATCTGCCACGAAGTTTCGTATCAGCGCACAGAGCGAAAGTTTCATTCTGGAAACATCCCTTAAGCTGTGGCTAAGCCATGTCTCCACCATATCCTTTCTTCCAGGAGTGCTAGTCTTGCATGGTTCGCTGGAGAGCTTCTGTGAAGTTTGTAAAGTAGGAGGCGAGGTACTGGCGGAAGTAAAGTTGTGAGGCGGCATCGTGAGTCGTGTCGGGATAGCACAGTCGCTAGAGCGCTTGACCGCGAAAGGCAAAGGTCCCAGGTTCGAGTCCCGGTCCCGGCAAACAATTTTAATCTGCCAGGAAATTTCATATCAGCGCACACTCCGCTGCAGAGTGAAATTTTCATTCTGAAAAGATTGTTGTTGCCTGGTTGTGGTCTTCAGTCTTCAGACTGGTTTGATGCATCTCTCCACGTTACCTTGTCCTGTGCAAGCCTTTTCATCTGAGAATAACAACGGCAACCAACATCCTGTCGAATCTGCTTACTGTATTCGTCCCTCGGTCTCCTTCAAAGATTTTTCCCCCACATACTTACTTCTAATGCTAAGTAGTCGATTCCTTTATGTCTTAGAATTTGTCTCTCCAACCTATCCCTTCTCTTAGTTAGGATATACCAGAGACTCCTTTTCTCCCCAGTTCTGTTGAGCACCTCCGTATTACGAGGTGAGTTGGAAAATAAGACTCCCCTGTAGACTGTGGGCAGAGTTGTGAATGAAAGGAAAAAAAATAGAAAGAGATATTAAAGGTAAGACATCTCTTTATTTCTCTACGTAATTTCCAAGTACATTGAGACATTTGTCAAACCGCTTTATAAGCTTCAAAAAGCCTTCCAGGAAAAAATCATGGCGTTGCATACGGAGGAAGCGTTGAACGGCTATGGGCGAAGGACGACACAGCAGATAAATGCGCACGTGTAAGACACCGATACACCATTGGGTCGAGGTCGACCATGTATATGACAATGATTTTCTGTTTAGGATTGTGGCAGGGGATGAAACGTGTTCCACCGAATCGAAGGTTGCAGCCATGGAGTGGAAACATCCATCATCGCCTGCCCGAAAGAAGTTCAAACGCACTCCATCTACAGGTAAAGTGCTACCCACCATTTTGTCGGACGCCCAAGGAGCTTTGTTGCTGGACTTTTTGGAGGATGCAACCATCAATGCTGCGCGGTACTGTGCCACTCTGTCTAAACTGAAAGAGGTGATTCAGAAAAAGCTGCCTGGCCTTCTCAGATCTGGCGTCCTGTTGCTCGATGACATTGCGAGACCACACCCGGCAACGCAAAACCAGATTGGAACTCTTGATTGGGAGTGCCTACACCATCCACCATACAGCCCTGATCTCGCACCAAGTGACTTCCATCTGTTTCCAGCTTTGAAGAAGACTCTCGCGGAAGGCGCTTTGGAATCAATGCTGACATCAAACATGCCATGCAACGCTTTTTCCGTATGCAGAGCCCTGATTTTTCATGGACGGTTTTTGAAACTTATAAAGCTGTATGACAAATGTCTCAATGTACTTGGAAATTATGTAGAAAAATAAAGATATATCTTATCTTTAATGTCTCATTCTATTTTTTTCCTTTCATGTGCAACTCTAACCACAGTCGATAGGGGAAACTTATTTTCCTACTCCCCCTCTCCGTTGCGTGATCTACCCATCTTATTTCCATCATTCGTCTGTAGCACCTCATTTCGAAAATTTTTATCATCTTTTTGTCTGAACTCCTTTTCGTCCTCGTTTCACTTCTTTACAATGATACATTCCATACAAATGATTTCAAAAAGGGCTTCTTCAGAAACGCTTTTTCCCCATAGACATTCTGCATTTTTATATCTTCTTTACTTCGGCCATCAGAAGTTTTCTTGCTACCTAAATAACAAAACTCATGTACTACTTTTATTGCCTCAATACCTAATTTATTCCTTCAGCATGGACTGATTATCTGACATTACAAACTCATTACTCTTCTTAGGGCTTGTTAATGCTCATCTCATACCCTACTTTCAATACACTGTTCGTTCCATTCAATTACTCTTCTAGGTCTTTTTGCTGTCTCTGACAGAATTACTATATAACCGACAAACCGCAAAGTTTTTATTTTTTCCCTTAACTTTAATTCTCTCTCCAAATCTCTCCTTCCATTCCTTCACAACTTGTTCAATCAACATATTGAACATTCCCAAGCACTGCCTCCGTTTTATGCCCTCCAACTCTTATTACTTCTGTCTGGTATTTATAGAAGTTGAATATAACTTTTCTCTCGCTATATTTTACCCATGCTACCTTCTGAATTTGAAAGAGTGTATTCCAGTCAACATTGTCAGAAGTTTTCTCTCGATCTACAAATGCTAAAACGTCGATTTGAGTTTCCTTAACCAACAATTTTTCCATTTGTCTACAAACAATTCGTGTCAGTCTTTTACATCCACCCTGTCTTATACATCTGGCATACCTGCTGGATCTATTTATTCAGTACTGGCTCTCCTAATGATATCAGCAGTATCTTCGACTCCATGTGCCTTGTTTCGATTCAAATCTTTCAGCGCTCTGTCAAATTCTTCTCGTAGTATCGTATCTCCTATCTCATCTACCTATATTTCGCTTTCCATTCTAGAATACTTCAAGTTTATTACCATTGTATAGGCCCTCTATATATTCCTTTCACCTTTCAGAAAATCAAATGTTCAAATGTTTATAGAGTTTATGGGACTTAACTACGGGGTCATCAGTCCCTAAACTTACTAACTACTTGTGAACAGTTGAAATCCTGTCACTGCCGTAACAAGTTAATTTCTTTGTATTTATTATTTCTAGAATGTTGTAAGTGTTTTTCTTCTGTTTGACGTATTTGTAATTTCCGGAAAATTCTTTTTATGTATAAAAAGCGGAGCACGAGGCAGACTGTTCTTAGTGTATGCTTGTGCTAGCAGTAAACCTGTTCTTAGTGTAAAGTGTTGTGCTCTATTAACGACCAGTCTTCGGACGACCTGCAGTTTACAACGTGACAATATGAGGCCTTGTCCTGTCTATATGAGCCTCTGCGGCCTTCACTGCTCTATCGCTCAGAGCTACTCATTCATCTTCTACTGCATTACTTTCCCCAGTTTCAGACAATCCTTGCCTAACGCTCACACTGAGACTCTCAACCACCTCTGTTTCCTTCAATTTGCCCAGGTTCCATCTCCTTATTTTTCTGCCTTTCTGCAGTGTCTTAAGTTTTACTCTACAGTTCATAAACAATACATTATGGTCAGAGTCTATATCTGCCTCTGGCTATGTCTTACGGTTTAAATCCTAGTATCTGAGTCTATGCCTTACTATTATGAAGTCAAGATGGTACCTACCGGTGTTTCCTGGTCTCTTCCACGTATACAGCCTTCTTTCATGATGATTAAACGAAGTGTTTGTGATGATTAAATAGCGCTCTGCACAAAATACTACCGGGCGACCTTCCCCTGTACTCTCCTGACCAGAAATCCTGCCACCGAACTTCACTAATTCCCACCATATCTCACTTTAACCTATCCATTACTCTTTTCAAATTTTCTAACTAACCTACCCGATTAATGGATCTAACAATCTACGCTCCGATCCGTAGAATGCCAGTGTTGTCTTTCTTGATAATTACATCCCCCTGAGTAGTCCCTGCCCCTCCCCCCTCCCTTCACAGGGCGAATGGGGGACTATTTTACCCGGAATATTTCACCCGAGAAGACGCCATCATCATATATTCATACAGTAGAGCTGCATGTCCTCAGGAAAAGTAACGGCTGTAGTTTTCTCTTGCTTGCAGCCGTTCGCAGTTTCCGCCTTCTAAAGCTATATTAGCTAATGTTATAAGGCCAGGTCATTGAATCATCTAGACTGTTTCTCTTGTAACTACTGAAAAGGCTACTGCCTCCCTTCAGGAACCACACGTTTCTCTGGCCTCTCTGCACGCTGTGATTGCACATACGGTACAGTAATCTGCATCCTTTAGGCACGCAAGCTACTCCCCATCGGTAACGTCTACGGTTCATGGGGGTAATCAGTACTACAAAAATACTTGACATGACCTAAAGGAATAATGAACGCACTCTTAAGATATTTTGTTCCCTTTCTCAATACAAATATGCCCAATTCATAGCTCAAACGTTTTCTCACTCTAACCTTGAGTGAAAAAAATACACTCCTGACCATTAAAATTGCTACACCACGAAGATGACGTGATACAGACGCGAAATTTAACCGACAGGAAGATGATGCTGTCATATGCAAATGATTAGCTTTTCAGAGCACTCACACAAGGTTGGCCGGCCGCGGTGGCCGAGGGGACTGAGGCCCTCCAGTCACGGTCTGCACGGCCACTACGTTCGGGGGTTCGAATCCTCCTCGGGCATGGATATTTGTGCCGTCCTAGTTCGTAAGTAGTTCATAAGTAGTTTGTAAGTTTAGGGACTGATAACCCCGTAGCTAAGTCCCATAAACTATACAAACATTTGAACATTTTTGAACACAAGGTTGGCACGGTTAGCGACACCTACAACGTACTGGCATGAGAAAAGTTTCCAACCGATTTCCCATACACAAACAGCAGTTCAACGGCGTAACCTGGTGAAACTCTGTTGTGATGCCTTGTGTAAGGAGAAGAAATGTGTAGCATCACGTTTCCGACTTTGCTAAAGGTCGGATACTAGCCTATGTCGATTGCGGTTTGTCGTATCGCGACATTGCCGTTCGTCGCGATCAAATGACTGTCAGCAGAATATGGAATCGATGAGTTCTGGAGGGCAATACGGAACGCCATGCTGAATCCCAACGGCCTCATATTACTAGCAGTTGAGATGACAGGCGTCCTATCCTCATGGCTGTAACGGATCGTGCAGCCACGTCTCGATCCCTGAGTCAACAGCTCGGAATGATTGAAAGACAACGACCATCTGCATGAACAGTTCGACGATGAAGCATGAACTATCAGCTCGGACACCATGGTTGCTCTTACCCTTGAAGCTGCATCAAAGACAGGAGCGCCTGTGATGGTGTATGCAACGAGCAACCTGGGTGCACGAATGGCAGAAAGTCATGTCTTCGGATGAATCCAAGTTCTATTTACAGCCGGCCGCGGTGGCCGAGGAGACTGAGGCGCTCCAGTCACGGTCTGCACGGCCACTACGGTCGGGGGTTCGAATCCCCCCTCGGGCATGGATATTTGTGCCGTCTTTAGTATAAGGTAGTTCATAAGTAGTTTGTAAATTTAGGGACTGATGACCCCGTAGTTAAGTCCCATAAGCTTAACAAACATGTGAACATTTTTTTTGTTCTGTTTACAGCATCATGATAGTCGCACCTTTTTTTGGCGACATCGCGGAGAACGCACATTGGAAGCATCTCTTCGTCGCCATACTGGCGTATCACCCGGCGTGATGGTATGGGGAGCCATTGGTTACACGTCTCGGTCACCGTGGCTCTACCCTTTATTCGATCCCTGCGAAACCCTACATTTCAGCAGGGTAATGCAGGACCGCATGTTGGAGGTCCTGTACGGCCTTTCTGGATGCGGAAAATGTTCGACTGCTGCCCTGGCCAGCACATTCTCCAGATCTCTCACCTATTGGAAACGTCTGGTCAATGGTGGTCGAGCAACTGACTCGTCACAATGCGCCAGTCACTACTATTGATGAACTGTGGTATCATGTTGAAGCTGCATGGGCGTCTTTACCTGTAAACGCCATCCAAGCTCTGTTTGACTCAATTCCCAGGCGTATCAAGGCCGTTATCAGAGGTTGTTGTTCTGGGTACTGATTTCTCCGGATCTATGCACCAAAATTGCGTGGAAATGTAATCACATGTCAGTTCTAGTATGATATACCCGTTTCTCATCTGCCTTTGTGCTTAGTCTAGCAATTTTAATGGCCAGTAGTGTATCTGAATAAATATTGAAAACATCACGAAAATGCTAGACGTCCTTCAAATGCAATGACTGACAACGACTCGCAATAAACCAGCAATGGGAAGAGGGAAGATATGGTTGTTGATCGGTACTAGAGTGAGCTCTGCAGTTCCTATCATATTGGCATTGCAGTGCATTTTCTCCCCTCAGTCCGAGGGTTCAAGGCCAACATCGATATCGCGGAGCAAGGCCGTCTGTCGCTATAAACCCTATCAAATGGATCAACGTGCCTTGAGTAAACGTATGCGCCAAAACGTACCGTCTAACAATGAATCTGAAAGAGGGTGCAGTTTTTGCATGAGATAATGTGAAGAAAATACAAAAATGCAGTGAATGAAATAGGCAAAATGGAGTACAGACGACTAAGAAATGAGATTGACAGGAAGTGCAAAACAGCTAAGCAGGAGTGGCTAGAAGGCAAATGCAAGTCAGTAGAAGAATGTTTAAATAGGGGGAAAATAGATACCGCCTACAGGAAAACAAAAGAGTCATTTGGGGATAAGAAAGAAGTATGAATATAAAGAACGCAGATGGGAAAACCAGTTCTCAGCAAAGAAGGGTAACCAGAAAGGTGGAAAGAGTAGATAAGGGGCTCTACAGAGGAAGTGAATATACAGACAATATTGTAGGAAGGGAAGAGGATGAAGATGTAATAGGAGATACTATACTGAGAGAAGAATATGACAGGGCACTTAAAGACATACGTCAAAACAAAGCTCCTTGAGTGGATGACATTCCCTCAGAACTACTGAAGTCTCTGGGAGAGCCAGCCATGACAAAACTATTTCACCTGGTGCGTAATATATATGAGAAATATCCTCAGACTTTAAGAAATAGGTAATAATCCCCATTCCAAAGAAAACATGCGCAGACAGGTGTGAAAATTACGGAACCATCAGTTTAATAAGTCATGGTTGCAAAATACTAACAAGAATTATTGACAGAAGGATGGAAAATGTGGTAGAAACCGACCTCGCGGAAGATAAGTTTGGATTTACGAGAAATTTAGGAACATGGGAGGCAATACTCACTTTACGGCTTATCTTAGAAGATGGATTAAGCGAAGGCAAACCTACATTTCTAGCTTTTGTAGATTTGCAGAAAGCTTTTGACAATGTTGACTGGAATACACTGCTCCAATCAGCAGGAGTAAAATATAGGGAACGGATGGTTATTTACAACTTGTGCTAAAACCAGATAGCAGTTATCAGAGTTGAAGGGAATGAAAGGGAGGCAGAGGTTGAGAAGGGAGTGAGACAGGCCCGGCCACGGTGGGCG
Source organism: Locusta migratoria (assembly GCA_026315105.1). Taxonomy (NCBI): domain Eukaryota; kingdom Metazoa; phylum Arthropoda; class Insecta; order Orthoptera; family Acrididae; genus Locusta; species Locusta migratoria. The sequence goes on from CM048748.1 coordinate 180,428,290, forward strand.
AGCGGTCTGCGGCGCGACAGTCAAGGTCTGCACGGCCACTGCAGTCGGGGGTTTGAATATCCCCTCGGGCATGGATATTTGTGCCGTCCTTAGTATTAACTAGTTCATAAGTAGTTTGTAAGTTTAGGGACTGATGACCCCGTAGTTAACTCCTATAAGCTCTACAAACATTTGAACATTTGAATTAGTAATACAGGGTTGTAGCCTGTCTCTAATGTTATTCAATTGTACAATGAGCAAGCTATAAAGGAAAGCAAGGAGAAATTGGAGAAGGAATTAAAGTTCATGGTGAAGAAATAAAAACATCGCGTTTGCCGATGACATTGCAATTCTGTCAAAGACAGAAAAAGACCAGTAAGAGCAGTTGAACGAAATGGACAGTATGTTGAGAGGTGCAGATAAAATGAGCATTAACAAGAGAAAAAACAAAAGTAATGGAGTGCAGTCTAAGAAAATCAGGCGATGGTGAAGTAATTAGATTAGATAACGAAACACTAAAGGTGGTAAAAAAGTTTTATTACTTGGACAGTGAAATAAAATTTAATGGTCGCAGACAGAGAATATAAAATGCAGAATGTCAATGGGAAGAATAGCGTTTTTGAAAAAGAGAAATTTGTTAACATCGAATACTAATTTAAGAGTAAGGAAGTCGTTTCTGAAGGCATTTGTGTGGAGTGTTGCCTTGTATGGGACTGAAACGTGGACGATAAAGAGTTCAGACAGGAAGAGGATAGAGGCTATTGAAATGTGGTGCTACAGAAGAATGCTGAAGATTAGGTGGGTAGATCGCGTAACCACTCCTCTCCCTTCTATTTATGGAAACATACATATGCGCCAAGTTTCATGGTGATAGGTCAAGTTGTGTCAAAGTCGCAAGGTACCCTCCGCCATGCTAAATTCACAGTCCTGCAGATTATAAAAATCTTCTTCATGAAAACATAGATTTATGTGCTGACTTTCATGACAGTCAAACAATTTAGACGTTTGTTGTAACGTACCCTCCGTCATGCACCTACGTAGGCTTACGAAAGGTAGCCCATGTATTAATTCGAGGTATAAGCTATACACATTCCACATTTCTTTCAATTGTCTACAGCCGTTTCAGCGTGAAGAGTAACAAATGTGTTAATCCCCTGTAAGGTACCTTCCGCCATGCACCGTACTCTGGAATCCTAAAGGTACATCCAGCTGTTTCAGCGTGCAGAGAAACAAATGTACTAACCCATTGTAAGGTACCCAGGCTGTTTACGGAAGGCAGCCCACGTATTAATCAGGCTATTAGCTACCTCTGTTCCAAATTTAATTTATATCCGTCCAGCAATTTGAGCGTGAAGGCATAAGAAACGAATTAGCTAATTGTGAAGCACCCTCAGCCATGCACTTTCTTAGACATGAAGGAATCGCGAATTTAGTGTTGAAGGGAAGCGTGTGGGGAAAAATCGCAGGAGACAAAGAGATGAATACAGTTAGCAGATTCAAATGGATGTGGGTTGCCGTCCTTATGAGGAATTTAAAAGGCTTGCTCAGAATAGAGTAGGATGGAGAGTTGCATCAAACCAGTCTCCGGACTGAAGACCACAACAACAACAACGATGTGGTGCGCCGGTCGCGGTGGCCGAGGGGACTGAGGCGCTTCAGTCACGGTCTGCACGGCCACTACGGTCGGGGGTTCGAATCCCCCCTCGGGCATGGATATTTGTGCCGTCCTTAGTTGTAAGTAGTTCATAAGTAGTTTGTAAGTTTAGGGAATGATGACCCCGTAGTTGAGTCCCTTAGGCTTGACAAACATTTGAACATTTGATGTGGTGCAGCCATCCAGTAAACTACTGTTCGTGTGGGGCGAAGTGTTCCGGCACTGAAACGGGTGTGAGCAAATTGGTTTACCGAGGGTCGTAAGACATGAAGAGATGGATCAGGTCGTACCAGCTATGCCATTCCATGAGACAGTGAATGCCACTGCGGATATATCTGTCTCGTCCTCTACTCTGGTGCAGCAGAGACACATTGTGCACTGTCAGCGGTGAGAGACGCCACCTTTTATTAATGGTATGGGCTTTGTGCGCGTTGTGCACTTGTCTTCCTATCTTTGGAAAATGTGCTGAAACGTGCTGCGCGGAAATGGTGGACAGAGCGACGGCACTGGGTCAGGAATGGGATCAGATAGTGTATTCAGGCGAATCCATGTGCTGTTAGTTTAAAAACGATGGTGGCATTTCAATTCGCCGCAGACTAAGGAATCCGCTGGACAGCATACCGCACCGAGGCCTTTTGGGGTAGGGAGCTATTGTGTACAACCACAAATCATATCTGGTGCGTGTACAAGATATTGTGACGAGCTTGACCTGCCGCGGCGTAGTGGCCGAGCGCATTGAGGCGCTATGCTCCGACGCGCGGGGCCGTTCCCCGTCGGGGTTTCGAACCCTCCCTCGGTCAAGGATGTTTGTGTTGTCTTTTGTGTAAGTTAGTTTGTAGGTAGTTTGTAAGTTTAGGGACAGATGACCCCGCAGTTAAGTCACATAAGCTTCACGAACATTTGTAGCTTGACCTACGTTACTAATATCCTGTGACCTGCAGCCATACCCTTTGTGCACATTTTCAGCAAGGCATTGCACGAGAACCTGTCACTGCAAGAACATGTGCCTTCTATGTGTCTCATGCCTTTTGCTTGGCCCGCGAGATCACGGGTCGTGTCGCCATTCGGAAATCTGTGGTGTACGGTGAGACCATGGGTGCAGTCCTGTGGCTCAATGACAACCAGTTTAGTACAACATTCGTACATTATACGCGTAGATGTCATGAGTTATGGCACATGTTATCATGGCCCATGGTGGACTAACTGTCTATTAGGCAACAGACCACATGCTGTGACTGAAATTCTAATTTATTTATTTAATTTTTATTTATTTATTTAACTGATGAACTTGATCACTGTTGAGCGACTTTCTTGCCGGTGATGACGATATGGGCAACGTACACAACCCCGCTCCATACCGTGAATCGAGCCCAGGTTCTGGCATAGCAATCAATGACGGTGTCCAGTGAACTGCGGAAATATACGGATTCTGGAGGATGCAATGTATAGTTTTCACTGAGAAAATCAATCGATTATTATACTATGTCCATCTACACTCATCCAGTTCCCCGTTAATCTCCTACAGCCTCCGCCAATACATACTTTTGCTGGCGAAACGTCATGGTTTTTCGGTTATCATGATAACGGAGAAAAAATTTCAAAAATGTAAAATTCCGTTTCTAGATAAATATGTATACGGTGTATCAGATATTTGAAACTCACGGACCCAAATCAGATAAAAATTAGGATTTGTGATTTTGTACAAAAGTGCGGTCACGGTAACGGATAAAGATACCGAAAAAAAGTAAAAGTAAAAAAAAATTTCTGGCAGATTAAAATGATGTGCCGGAACAGGGATTCGACCACAAAGTTTCATATCAGCGCACACTCCGCTGCAAAGTGAAAGTTTCATTCTGGAAACATCCCTTAGGCTGTTGCTAAGTCATGTCTCCACCATATCCTTTCTTCCAGGAGTGCTAGTCTTGCATGTTTCGCAGAACTTCTTTGAAGTTTGGAAAGTAGGAGGCAAGGTACAGGCAGAAATGAAGTTTTGGGGCGGCATCGTGAGTCGTGTCGGGATAGCTCAGTCGGTAGAGCGCTTGCCCGCGAAAGGCAAAGGTCCCAGGTTCGAATCCCGGTTCCGGCACACAATTTTAATCTGCCAGGAAGTTTCATATCAGCGCGCACTCCGCTGCAGAGTGAAAGTTTCACTCTAATGGAAAAGTATTTTGAGAATATCATATTTAGAAAATGTGGAAAAGATTTCAACGACTTTGAAATAGAAAATATCGAAGTGCCCAACCCCGCAATTCGTGATTTTAGTACCAAAAAATTCATGGTTTTCCGTGATTTTCATAGGAACTGCCCATGGATAAATCGTGCTTTTGTTGAATGAATCTTTCACTCTACAGAGGCGTTTGCGCTGATAGTAACCTTCCTGCCAGATTAAAATTGTGCATTAGAGCCGGGATTCGAACTTGGAACCTTTGCATTTCGCAGGCAAGCGCCCTACCGGCTGAGCTATCCCGGCACGCTTCACGGTTCGTTCTCGCCTCCTACTTTCAGGAATAGCACTCCCGGAAGAAAGGATAGGGTGGAAACATGGCTTAGGCACAGCCTGAGGGATGTTTCCAAAATGAAACTTTCACTCTGTAGCGGAGGATGCACTGATATGAAACTTCCTGCAAGATTGAAATAACAGTAACAGATATGTGCCTTTTATGACGAACATACATCCGTTCATAATATACAGTCTTGCTCGTAGTGTGTTTTGCTTTAATGATTTTGGTGTTAGTGTCATTGGGATTATATGTTACGTAAATATAATATACAAGGGCGTATAGTACTGATATTGTTATTACGTGATTGTGGAACATAGCAAGCCTTATCTATTTACAAAAACATTCATAAGAGTGATAAATCTGAAGCATTGAATTAAAATTTGTAATGCGACCGGGAATCGAACCTGGACCTCCATGCTTCCTAGGCAGACAACTTATCGCTAGTCCACGGCCCAAGGCGCCTCGGAATAGTCTAAGCACGATTTCCTTCACGTCATAAACTTTACATTAGCTTCTGTGTTCCATAGAACATAAGAGTATTCAACACTCAAGTGGCTCTCAATTTCTATTTCATGTTAATTGATGGTTCTGATTGTACTGCGTTTCGTATATTGCAGCTAAAATATCAGAGGGTGGAAGATAGCAAGAAAGTTTTTTCAGACCGTGGCCTCCTCTTACCGTTCATGCTACTGACATCGCCCCCTTTGCATTCGCTGCAGAGACGTACTTACGCAGTTAACATTCATCTGTCGTGTATACGGACACGTAGCTAAGAGGAGAAAACACAGATCGAAAGGTAACTGCCGCGCTTTGAAGCGCGGAGTTCTGAGATATCTGAATCCTTTATACTTAGCCATCTGCACGATTTCTCTTGAAGTCATCGATTCTGACTTCTATTGTGGAAGCTCTCTCATCAACGACTTAATTACCTAAATTACTTTCAAATCCTTTTATCCATACTTACTTGCTCATTGGCTTCACCAACTGAATCAGATATCAGTGGCCTTTCATATTCCAGTGAAAGAAAATTTCCTCGCCGATATTTAGGCAAGGCAGCTGTAGATGTCGAAGGGCACACATTTCATTCATCGAAATTTTTTACTCTGTGGAAGAAACTTTTAGGAATAAGAAAAATGCTGAAACCATTTATAATTTGTAGTAAGTATAACTCTTAGCAATGAGGCTATGCCTGCTAAGAAATCTATCAGTTTAAAACAGCCGACTGTGCCTTTTGCTCATCACTGCCAGACAATTTCGCGTGTTCTGCGACTACTTCAGCATGAATCATGTGCAGCAGTTTGCTGCATACTGGACTTAAGAGATTAGACCAATTAATATCATACTGAATGTAACGGGCACAGACATAGATGGTAACGGGATCAACTCGCTGTAGCGTCTCTGAAACTAACAGCTATGTAGAAAAAGATTTGGCAATCTGAGATTCGCCCTGGCAACTAGTACCTTGTGACTGTTTTGTTGTTATTGTTATTACCATAATATTAATACGTGAACGTATAAACTGAAGTGTCGATCTTTAATACTAACCAGATACCGATACAAATGATGTTTCTAGAAATCGAAATGTGCTTTGTCAAAGATATGTGTGTGCGTGCACACACACACACACACACACACACACACACACTCTACACACACACACACACACACACACACGCACAGACACATAGCCATTAAGAATGATATAAGGAAGTAGATGCATTTATAGTGATCTCTGACGTTACCTTATTTTACCACTCATTACAAACCGTCGACCACAGATATTGGTAGACAGGGCATGGAATATTTTTCATGGCACCAATACGTCTGCTGTTATACCACATGACATGGTAAAGTAACGGTTTTTCTAGCTGCGAATAGAATAATAAAGAACTTTTCGATCAGCTGTAACATTAAATTTCACTTGTAACTATTGTTGCTTTAAAACAGTGTTTTCCCACCTGTGGCTCGCGACCCCCATGGGGTCGCAAAGTCTTGTGCGGGGGTCGCCGTCACCATAAAACAACCACCCAGAAGCGTGCCTGAATACTAGGTGCTCAGTAATGCAAAAACATAGGCATAAGAGTAGGGAAATTTATTTTATAGTAAATATACGCGGTTCCTCGTTGATCACCAATTATCAGTTGAATAGAACAAAGATTACTTTATAATAAATATACCATGGTAACAATGAATAAACGGAAGACCCGAAAGTGTTTTCAGGTACCAGGCGATAGCTAAATTTACAATATACAATAAGTAATTTTGAGACATTCGATTGTGTACATATTAACTATATAGTGGGACCTTGCTCAACAGGAAAGTTGTATCAACAGAAGAAAATTACACATGTCCCTTTGAAATACACACGGTTGTGGTGTGCTTCAGAGAGGGGATGGGGCGGCGCCAAGATATTTTTAGTTGGAAAGGGGGTCTCGTATTCAAAAAGATTGGGAACACTACTTTAAAACAATAGCATTTCATGAAATCTGTGACGTTGTTATTTATAATATATGACTAACGTTTACGAACATACTCATGATTCTCTGTTGCTACCACACAGTGTGTACAGAGTCTGTACCTGTTTGTGCGGCGTATTAGTGGCAATGGTCCAAGATAAAAACTGAAACATCGAAAATTTAAGTGTTACCAACTTCTGTCCTTCGCATCGAATAGGTCCTATGAAGGAAATAAAACATGAAAGCAATAATGTTATTATAATTTCGTAGGCTTTCACGGCGGTGTCATTTGAATAAAACAATTTTGGGTATTAGGTAGCGTCATTTTAAACAATTATTTGCCGAAGTTTGGACCACTGTGCAGTGGTCCTCTTCAGTGGTCAAAACGTCGGCAGTTCATTTGCTAAGTGTTTAAAAATGACGCGGCCTGATACCCAGAATTGTTTTATTCAAAAACAACAATGTTGTGTTAACAGGAATATTAGAGACATTCATTTTTAAATGTTTCGTTTGAGTAATACACGCATACAGGACAAATACCACGTCAATTATTTTACCACTGGAAATCAGAACATCGTTGAAAAGAAGTCTGCAAATAACTTGTTTGTTGGCGTCTTTATTTCCTGTAAGAATAATTTGTTAGCGTTATCACAGAATTTGAAGTAAATTCGTAATTGTTCATTTCATCATTTTGCTTAGCAGGTGTAATGTATATACCCTAGAAAATCCCTTTTGTTAGAACAAATGAAGTATTCGATACCACATTTGATCTTAGTATTGTGCCCTAATATTCCGTGTTTGTGTTATATAAGCATTTTATGGCGCTTCTGGCTGGTCACATGATCACTTTCATTACTTGGGTCTTTTAATGAACTACATTAATTATTGAAAGTCGTAAGCTTAGTGTTGGACAATTATGTATTTGTTAATAAAATTAATAACCAACAATATCTGAGATCCTCTGTAATGTATTGACCATAATGTAATACTTTGTTGACCGTATAATTCAATAATAACTCTAATTTAACCATTTTAAATAATGTAAACATATATTAACACTACACTAATTGTTATTCACTTACGATCTTTTGTATTGTTTTGATACGAAAAGTCTATTATTGCATTTCTCATAATTTTGTGTATCTTTACGTAAAGCAAGATTCAATTATGTTTCATAAACAAAGTATGTAATATAAAACATTGTAACTTCAGTGTTCTAGAATGTTCTCGAAACTACATTAACTATTAATACGCGCGAATTGGCGCGAACGCAGTCAGTTGTGAAGTTAGTATTACTTAGGACACATTCAGTCTTAGAGCAGTATTGAGTTAGTTGTGAACCAGTCTTACTTTTGTATTACTTATGTTTATGTGCTTCATCAAGAATGAAAAATAAATGTATCGAGTGAAACGTGTCATATTAGGAGTTTCCATGAAGCCTATAAAAACGACGTCCTAATATTTTTTGATGATTTAATGGCAGGAGAGCTATTACGAGACGACTGAACAACTGCAAAAGGTGAAGTATTCATAATGTGGCTTAATGTAGTGCATAAAATACGTCACACAGGGAAAGGGAAAGAATATTTGGACATAGAGAGGAAGAACGTTGTGATGGATACAGAAGTGAGAAGATAGAAGGAAAGGAGGGAGGAGATGGGGAAGAAGACAGTGTGGAGGAGCACAGCCCTAAAGTCAGTAAAAGCTCCAAACCACGTTAGAGCAGTGTCTACAATAATGTTACCACTGATGACGTTTTTATACCAGTAAAGCCAGAACCTGTGGAGGATGATAAACTGGTGCGACATCACGCTTCTCCGCTCTAATTTATGGAGGGGGGAAGGGGGAGCTGTCCCGGGCTATCGCTTGCGACCCGCGCCCTCCAGCCGATTTAATTTCTGCCTCAGAGATAACCACGCCTAAGTAAAGCTTGCCCGTGGCTATCAAAAGCACTCCGAAAGTCAGGCGAAACTACTCTATCGCCGTTCTTCTACAAAAGAAGCACCGAAGAAGTGTTACAACGAAACGTGATCTTTGTACATTTGATAAGACAGTTACCATAATACGAGGTAAGTCTACAAAGTAAGTTCCGTTTGGTTATATAAAAAAAACATATGCAGATACAGAATAAATATTTATTGTACAAAAATCTACAACTGTTAAACTACTTTTCTACATAGCTTCCGAAATGTTGTAGGCACTTGTCATAGCGTGGCACAAGTTTTTGTATGCTTTCTTCATAGAAGATTGCAAATGTTCAAATGTTTGTAAGGCTTATGGGACTTAACTGCGGGGTCATTAGTCCCTAAACTTACAAACTACTTATGAACTAACTTATACTAAAAACAGCACAAACATCCATGCCCCAGGCTGGATTCGAACCTCCGACGCGGAAGGCCGAGCGATCTGCAACATGGCGCTCCAGACCGCTCGGCTACTCCCGCTAGGCGTATGAAGATTTCCTCCTGTCTGTTCAACCATGTGGTAACATGTTCGTACAGCTCGTCATCATCGTTGAAGTACTGACCACCAAGGACAGAATTTAGGTGCAAGAAGAGATGAACGCCGCTAGGAACGAGGTTCGGGCTCTACGGAGGATGATCAAGCACGCCACAGTGGAATTTCCGTAAGAGCTGTTCGGTAACATACGCCGTGTGAGGTCGGGCATTATAGTGAGAAAAAGAAACACATTTTGATAGTAATCCCGGGCGCTTGATCCGTACTGCACGGCGCGATTTCTTAACGGTCTATCAGTAACCATGTGCATTGATTGTTTGGCCTCGTGGTAAGACATAGTCAGCAAAATGCCATATCTGTCACAAAAAATAGTTCACATGCCTTTTCAAGATGAGAAGACTTGCTTAGGGTTAACCTTCGTTGGGGATGAAGTATGCCTCCTGCCCATTGATTGCCGTTTTGTTTCAGGGTGTCGTACGACTATCCGAGAAAGAAAACCTTCTTCATTGTAGCGTGTCAGAAACTGATGGGCACTATCCATCCGTTGATTTCTGTGTTGTTGAGTAAGAATTTTGGGTACCCAACGTGAGCAAAGTTTTCGAAATTTCAGTTTTTCAGTAACAATTTCATGAATTAGTGATCGTAAGGTTTCCATAACTTCTACAGCAAGGGCACTAAGAGTAAATTTACGGTTATGCTTAATCTTCTCTTCAATTGTGTGAACCACTTCATCAGTAACCAAAGACGGGCGTAACTTCGTTCTTCATCGTACACTTCATGACGTCCTCATTGAACAATCTAACCAGTGAATCACTCACAACATTTTGTTCGTATACCTCGCAGATCTGCCGAAGAATTTCCTTTCGTTGAACTTTCTATGCATTTAGAAAACGAATAACAGATCTGATTTCACATGCGGCGGCATTTTCAACTACGGCTGAAATTATAAAGATGCACTACAAAGTACACGTCGGCAGCGGCGATCTTAAAATGGCATGCATATCTTCTCCGTGAGTCAGAGAAACAGATGCACATGCCCGAAACTGCGATCGTAGCGCTGTCGCAGATAGAAATAGAAACGGAACTTACTTTGTGGACGACCCTCGTAGTATGATTTCACATTATAGTACCTTCTATAACACAGGAATTTAATCATCGTAGGAAAACGGAAATTCAGGAAAGCAGGCAAAAGGAATACAGAGTCTAAAAATTGACGTTGACAGGAAGCGTAAAATGGCTGTGCAGAAACGGTTGCTGACTACCCTCTTTGAATTTTTAAGGTAATATGGTTAAAATAAAGTGACCGAAACGGTATTTACAACTTATGCAGTACCAGAGTGCAGTTAATCTAGTTGACCCACATGAAAAGGAAATTGTGTTTGAGAAGTAAGTGAGAACATTTTCAAACGTATGGGTGCCTATATCGCGAATGTTTTAAGTGACACCAACGAGAAATTTGAAAGTGAATTCAAGTTCAAGGAGAAGAAAAACAAAGTATTTCGATGACATTTCAGTTATAAAAGAGTGATGGAATATTGTCGAATTAAGTCAAACAAACGCAGGGCATTAAATTAGGAAATGAACAAGCAGGGTTCTATATGTGTTTTGATATTTGGACTGAAAGTTCACCAGATAGCTGAATTGAAAACAGACGCTAAAAAAACACAGAAAACTAACGAGGAAAAGGAAATTGTTAAAATGAAATTCGAACTCTTTTCTGAATGTATATGTCTGAAATATACTTTTGCACAGAATTTTGTTATGTATGATTAGCACTTCAGCCAACAACAGGAGAAGTTTTTAAAATGCTGTGAAACTGAAAATCCTGAAAGAGAGATTTATGTCAGAATTTAACTGAAAGAAGGGACTGATTGGTTGGACACGGTCCGAGACATAAATGAATGGTAAATGGATGGAAATTTGGAAGGTAAAAATTGTAGAGGAAGGCCTGATCAGAGTACAGAAAGCATCTTCAAACGTATGTGTCGCAACAATTGAATACCTCCATGGAATAAGGATGTAACCCACAAATTTTCGAAAAGTGTGATTTCAGTGGAAACAGGATCTAACTGCATGCCTTTATGCTGTGGTAGCATCTTGTGTCATATGTTTGAACGTCAAGCTGGTTTACAATCACCTGAACTTTTCCCTCCATGGAATAAGGATGGAACATCAGTCAAGATGGTGGATAGTGCTTGTGTTGGTTCATCACCAGGAGTAATGAATCTATTAAATAAAGGCCGTAGGCGAAACATAAATATAGATGAATGGAATGTTGTGATAGGAAGTGTCTAAAAGACAGTGGAAAAGAATATACAACACGGAAAGTCACCGTAAAAGCTACAAAGATGCCAAAAACAAAGTGGAATAAGGATGTTACTTCTTCAAACTATGTTTTAGAAGCTTTAGTTTTATCCCTGTAAGACCCTAATGGAAATAACTATCTCTGCAAAAAGCGATATATATGTCTACGAGTATTAAGATAACCAGGCTAAGTAGCAAATAAGCTGATAGTTAACTGTGTATAATTTTGTTTGCAGGAAAACGGATGCAAGTGTAAATATGAAGGATGCACAATAGTTGATGCCAATGGAAAGGAACGTCTGTTTGCCGAGTTTCCAACGACCAATCGTCATTCTTGGTTCAACAAAGCACGGAGATTTGTGATGTTCAAAGACGTTGCACTGAGGAAAGTATCTCTTGCAGGCAGTGCAGCCTCAAATACTTCTTACTGTGCAATAGGAAGAAAGTGCAAATATGTTTAAAGACTTTGCGTAATGTTTATGCCTTAACTCCAAAACGCCTTCAGGCACTGCAATCGAAAATTAAGAATGGTGAATCACTTGAGGTTCGTAGAGGGAAGTAAGTGAAATAACGAGAGCTGCAAACCATAATAACATTGTAAAATCATGCCTAAAATGAAGTTTCAAATCACATATATATTGTGAAATATTTTGTTGTCATAGTATTTTCTTCAAATCTCCATTCACATTATTCTAATACTAGCTTAAACCTGCGGCTCCGCTCGCGTGTTGGTTGATTATGATAGATAACCTGCCTTTCAGTAGTGTGCTGTGAGATTGGTTTTGAAGAATGAAATGAAATACAATACCTTATTTAGAAACAAACATTTTTAATCAACATTCAAATAAAAAAATAAAATTATGTGAAGTGCTTAATGATTTACAATAAATAATACATAAATTGACTGTGTTGCAATATCTCAATACGTATGGTGAGAGTAATGCCCAAATTCATTTTAATCTCATTTAAGGCATTCTGAAAAACTACGTTATTTGTAGTATTGTACTTGTTGTAATGCACGAACCGCAAATCGATTTCCTTAAAGAAATTATTTTTTACTGCTTTATTTATTTTTTTTCTTATAACTGCTATGGTGTACAACGGGAAACTTCTGACAACAATTACACACAAACCATTCGTTTGCGTTCTGTAGTTTTCGCTGCAGAGCGAAATATTAACACACACGTAGAATTTTATATACACCGTTAACTTTCCATCCCAATGTTCTCCACCCTTTTATCATTATCAACCCTCAAGCAAGAATGCAACCAATAAAACCATTTTCAAAGAGTAAATATAATTTTCGAAGAGTAATTATTGTTCGGCATTTCGCGTTATATTCTTCAAATTACTAAATATCTATCAGATCGCTACAAAACCG
>CM048748.1:183113521-183311021 GCA_026315105.1 Locusta migratoria
CCTAAGTTGTTTGGATTTACATTGGCATCGTTCGCAGCTTTCTTTGGTTTAGCACTATGAACCTTAAATGCTCACTCTCCATCTTCATGTACATGTCTATCAAAAAATTACTACCAAAGTACCCTACACTGCAACGGCAAATTTAAGTCGTAGCAGACCATCAGGTGGAATGTATAGAAATCTTACCTGTAACTTATTTTGTTTGGATTTGATTGCCCAATTGCAGGACTCATTTGAGGAATACCAAAATGATATCCTCCTTGTCCTTTCCCAAACATAATGGGATACTGTAGAGCATAATAGTAGTGGTGTGTATCTGCGATCCTGGTAACAGTCATCTTGCTTGCAGAGGATAATGTCCTTGGGGACGGTATGGTCAGCACCTGCAACCACAGCCGTGGTGACCTCTGCCACTGTCTGTGCATTTTAGCGCTGTAGCCATCTCGTGCTTGCGTGACAGTGCCTCCCTCATGCGTGCCGGCAGCCAAACTGTCAACTACTTCGGCTCCCTCGGCTGCCACAGCTTCCGAGCCACCACTCTCCACTGTGCTGCCCTCACACGCACTGACGGGCAATGTAGCTACTATTTCAGCGCCTCAGCTTTCTTCAGTCGTCACAAAAGCTCTTGAGCCACCTTCCGCCGGCTCGCTCAGTGCCATGCCCCTTGACGCACATGACCCAGTGCCGCCTCACGCTGTCATACCAAATGTCATGTGTGCAAAGAAGCAAACACTTGCTGCTGCACCAACTGACACCACAAGACAATGTCTAATGGATTGAAACATTGAACTCTGGCCCGCACCCATTGACGCCACTGCCACAAGTCGCGCCTTGGTCATCCCCAGTCCCCCCGCCTCATCAGAGTGTACTCCATACTGCGGGAGGGGGGGGGGCTGTGTCCCCCACATCGATATATATATATATATATATATATATATATATATATATATATATATAAAAGTAGAAAAGAGATGACTTACCAAAAGGACCGGCTCGTCGAGAGAAACAAATAAAATCACACACATACAAGCTTTCGCCACCACTGGCAGCTTCTTCAGGAAAAAGAGGAAAAAAGGGGAGGAAAAGGGAAGGATATGGGTTTTAAGGAAGTGGAAAAGGAGTCATTCCAATCCCAGGAGTGGAAGGACTTACCTTAGGGGAAAAAAAGGAAGGTAAACAAATACACACACACTCAGACATATCGAAACGCAAACACACCTAGACAGACATTTGTGAAAAGCAAAGAAGTTGGACAGAGATACCAATTGAGGCAGAGGCTCTGTCCACAGACCCAGGCAAAGATGCTAAAGATAGTGGGCGGGAATTTGAGTTAGCGGAGATGGAGACCAGGTGGGCAACGGGAGGAGAGAATAAGCTGAAGGGCAAGATCCCATCTCCGGAGTTCTGAAAGGTTGGTGTCGGTGGGAAGTATCCAGATAACCCGGACGGTGTAACACTGCGCCAAGATGTGCTGGCCGTGCACCAAAGCATGTTTAGCCACAGGGTGATCCTCATTACCAACAAACACTGTCTGCCTGTGACCGTTCATGCGAATGGACAGTTTGTTGCTGGTCATTCCCAAATAGAATGCTTCACAGTGCAGGCATGTTAGTTGGTAAATCATGTGGGTGCTATCGCAAGTGGCTCTGCCCTTGATCGTGTACACCTTCCGGGTTACTGGACTGGAGTAAGTGGTGGTGGAAGGGTGCATAGGGCAGGTTTTACAACGGGGGCGGTTGCATGGGTAGGAGCCAGAGGGTAGGGAAGGTGGTTTGGGGGTTTCATAGGGATGGACTAGGAGGTTACGAAGGTTAGGTGGGCGGCGGAAAGACACTCGGAGGAGTGGGGAGGATGAGATCCATCCTTAATGACATCCTGGACAACAACTGGGTCGTTCCATACTCGCCACTCCTTTGCAAAATATTTAGTGCCCACATTAATGCGGAGTGCTGTAACTCTGTTAAGGCAATTAAATAAATTTGCAAATGCATAATGGCAGTGACCAGACAATACTTATTGTGCAACGGTGGGGCTATGCTAATATTGATCCAAGAGATGAAGTGGCAGATGTTTTGAGCTGGTGGATATGTCAGCAGCAATAAAGCTGCAAGGCAGATATTGGGCTTGCCACTTCACAGGAGGCATCCGACATTGACACACTGGTGGTGCACCTTCCCAATGACAAGCGAGTGTACTTTTGCACAGTCCAATTTGCGCGATCAAATAGTGTCACCACCCACTTCCACCCTCACCGCATTTTTCCGCCTGTGCCAGATGGACGAATTTGCCAGAAAAATGCTGTAGGCCAGGGGTGGGCACGAGAGCTGCTCGCGCGGCTGCCCGCGAGCAGAGAGAGCCGCTAGGGCAGCGCTGAGCGGCCTCGAGAGCCAGCAGTGCGGGTAGCAGAGCTGTGCAGTGTGAGGGCGCTTTGTGCGCAAAGCTGAGTAAGGACAAGCTGAAATACTTACTGCACGTAGAAAAAAACCTGACGTCGTTTCAATCTGATGCGGCATCCGTGAAAAGGGCACTGGTATAATCATATCTGCCACAGCATGTTTGAGTGGGAAGTAGGTGTTAGTGCTTACTCGAAAATTGTGTATCCTGTACCATGCAACGGTTGTTCATGTAAGAATGAAACACAGTTTCGAACCACCGTAAAACCTACTTTCGTGGCCACAAATAGGACATAGACGAAAATAATTAAGAAGGGCCTCTTTCATTCTAAATTTTACGTTATATTTACACAGAATTGTGTAGATTTCTTTTAACAAAATGTAACAAATCTGAACTTTCTGCAACTAAAAGATTACTTCATTACAATGACGAGAAACTGGGTGGTCGGTCAGAAGGTGACAATTATTAAGGTTCATAACATCCTTAGGAAAGGATGAAAACTGACACCATTGTGAAGGGGGAAAAAATTCCAGGACTCAAGACCTGAGAGCAATGGAAAAAGTTCCCTGCCTATGTCAGTGGTACCACAACGAAGTTGTCGTGGTATGATAAAGAACTTCTAAAAAAATTGCCAAATAAGTACATGGGAAAATTTGTAAGCTAAAGGAAAATAAAATATCCCTGCAGGGGAAGCAAAAACGTAGGAACTATTAAGTATAATTTATCAAGAGTAAAACAAAAACCTTCTCCCTGGAGGAAGTAGAAAGGATAACTAAACTTAACTCCTATGATATATAGAAAACATGAAGAGGAAGAAACTCTATGATCGCAAAGCCTATCAGTTTCCTGTCAAGATAAACAACAAGGTGACATACACATAAAAGAATTGTCATTTCAGAGGAGAGGTACTACGAACAAAAAAGAAATAAGCATTAATTTACATCATTCTGGATTTATTTAAATTATTTTGAACCAACATCTCGATATTTGGTGTGAAATTGCTGGTCATTAGGCGCACTGCACCAGTCAGATGAACGTCAGTCAGACTACTTCTAAGCTTCGATTTTGTCAGTTTCATTATGGAGAAAACAACAAAAACCGCCGGGCGCGATTTCCACAAGCAAACAGAACGGGTGGTTCCGCGTGGTGTAGTGACGTGTGCGGCTAGTCGAGTATGAGTGGGGGGCACTGCTGGCTGGCGGAGTGGGGGGGAGCCGCGAGCAGCCCGTATGAGCCGCTGAGAGCGCTCGCGCAACGGCATTTGCCCAGCCCTGCTGTAGGCCAATGTTCTAAAATATTACACATGAAACACTTCACAGAAAGAATGGAAACGTGTGCATGACACTCTGGTAGAAGGATGGCAAAGTGTGAAGGTGTCAGATGCCCTGGGCAGAATTTACAAAGTGCATGTAAGACATTTTGAGTGTTATTGTGTACGTTTGCTTCTGACCTGTATTCATGGCCTCACCAGTTTTCAGTCGACGGACAAGTAAAAGCCACGTTCCAGGAAGCATGTGAGGCGATGGGACTTTTCGAAGATGATGGCCATTGGGTCACTACAATAGAGGACGCTGTATTGTGCCGGTCATCAGCCAAGTTGAAAGATCTCTCTTCTATCATGCTGAGCACCTGTGGACTCTCAAACACTATGCACCATGATTATGTAATGGCACCAGGTTACGCACCATGGACTTGAAAAAGACATATCACAGGCCATCATCATCACCGATGGAGCCAAGGGAGAGACAGTAATAATACCATGGATTCCCATCATCCCAACAAACTTGCGATTCCAGTTCCCATTGAAAGTGGCCTTCTCAACCACTATAAACAAGAGTCAAGGACAGACATTAAAAGTGGCAGATAATCATCTGACCACCCTATGTTTCTTGCACGAACAGCTCTACCTTGGCTGCTCACATGTATCCAGTGCTAGAAATCTCTACTTATACTCTGAGAACAACAAGTCTCCAAATGTCGTTTACAGGGATGTATTGCAATAGATTTTTTGGCTATCCATACATTCTAAGACAATTGTGTGTTTTGTATCCCAGCCTTGTCGCCGCTTTTGTGTCTCGTTTCCGTCGTAGGTGTCGGTGGTAGAAAAGCACCAACACAGGAATAAAGGTTGCACGCTTGTGCACATACGGAGGGGAGCAGCCAGTGGGACAGTAGAAACTAGAAACAGTAGATTAAATTAGAACGAGATATATATTGCACAGAATTTATACAATACTTAACTTTTACATAGCTCAGTACTGCAGAATACTGATACATAGTTGAGCTAGAGGCCTGCCTAGTGCCTAACTGATAGCCAAGGCTTCACTGGTGCCTATCTGATTCCGAAGGTCTTAACTGGTTCCTATCTCAGTCCCAAGTGAACGATGTCGTTCAGCGGTGGCCACGAGCTGCGTTGTAGCAGAGGGCGCTCGTGGCTGTCGTCGTAAGAACGCCGCGCCGTGCGTGCATGGCGAAAGTAGGTGGCGTGCACTTTGGACTTGTGTGACACCACAATGTGTTCTGTGCTAACCATGTAGCAAACATTTGCGCAGTTATTTACGCCCTTTCCTGGCACTTTAATGTACGACTATTCAACCGCGGGTAAAACCGTTGGGCCCAGCTAGTACATCATATTTGTGAACCTATGTAGTACCACTTATAAAATAGAGAAATTGTAAGGAATAAATTAGCACACTTGCTAAAGCCGCAGTCACCATTAGCATAAAAAATTAATTGTTCACATCTCCCAATCTAAATATAAAAGAAATAAAGCTTGGGTTGATGTAAGACATGAGAAGAATTGAGTATATGACAGGAAAGGAAGAGTAAGAGATTCACACATTGTGAATGGTGCCTGAGATAGACTCGTTCAGTGTAGTTGGCCGGCGCCCAAGTCTGTCTAATGCAACACTAAAAACTTGTGTGGCCATTTTGCAACATGCCCTCTACTGGTAACCATGTAAAATGAAGCAGAAAGGTTCTCTGCATTGTGCTGCCATATAATGAGTGGAATTTTAACTATTTGCACACACACTTTGTATGTCTCACTCTCTTGATGAGTCCTACACTGCTTTCATGTGCTACCTGCATTGCTTGCACTCTACATATTCTCGATCTGGCAAATTTACACGAGAGTGATGTTTTTAATGTCCTGGAAGAGGAAATAGCTGATTCTGATTCAAAGGAATAGGCGATTGTCTGCAAGTATCATATACACAAGGATTTTTTTTTTTCCTTTTAATTTTTTTGGCGGGGGCAACTAAATCAAAATTTACTAAAACAAATTGGTGTATCTGCTAATTTTAATATTTAATAAAAAGTAGATGAAGATTACTTACCAGGCGAAGGAGCACAGGTAGTGATAGTAACAAATAAAACACACACACATACAAATGATAGCTTTCGCAGCCTAGCTGCTTCTTCAGGCAGAAGGGAAAAGGAAATGATGAGGGTTTTAAGGGAGTGGGTAAGGAGCCATTCCAATCCCAGGAGAGGAAAGACTTACCTTGGGGGTAATCCTCTCCCGGGATTGGAATGGCTCCTTACCCACACCCTTGAAACCCTCATCATTTCCTTTCCTTCCGCCTGAAGAAGCAGCTAGGCTGCGAAAGCTAGCGTGTGTGTGTGTGAAATATTTTTTTTGGAATAGATAAATGAGGTTTCATTGTTTTAAATGAGACAGCCAACTTTATTATTGCATTTGTAGTTAGAAAGCTGTAATTTTCGAAAAACTTGTTAAAAACAAGAGTTCAGCTGCCCCATCCAGGGTCACTTACGCCAGTCTTTAACGTGTTAAAAAAGAAAACTAAAATAGTGGCTTATGGAAAAATGAATTTAAGGTTGTGATGGTGGGAGAAAGGCATCAAAGATTGAGGGAGACCCACAATTAATTAAGATTAATAAAATTTTGTTAAACTGCTATCGTATTAGCTGATCATTGAAACTGAACTTTAAAATATTTAAAATTTTCGAGAATGAACAATTCTTCCTCCTAGGTGCTACATGTAGGTTTGGAATGGATTCAACATTGATTTGAACGTGACTAAGTGAAGTTACAACACCTATTTGGAGTGCAAAACATGCTAGTTTGACAATGGAGAGCGTCGAAAGTTGTGATGACTGAACGGGCAATCAGCCGTTGCGAGGAGATGAGATTGCTCAGCTTCGAATTGGCCGGCATAGGACTACATGGAGAACATGTTGGCTGATGTGATGTCATCTCCAACTGCCATTTTTCCCCACCGAAAAACAGCATTGTCTTTATTTTTACATACTACGCTGATACTATCAGAGTTAGACTAGCACGGGATGCAAATGAAAGACGAGAAGAGCACGATTCAGATGATGTGTTGACATCATTCATATTAATTTCATATCAAAAGTTATTGAGAAAACTTAATATTAATGCACTCTGAAAAATCCAGACGCTGAACTAATTTAAGTACAGTAACGAGCAAGGGCTCAAATGAAAGGTCTCATCGAGACGCAAAGTTTGACATATTATCTGCAACATTTATACTGCGCATAATATCGCATTTCTAAGGAAAAACAATAATGATTAGTTAATAATAATTAATATGAGACAGATAAACAGCAAGGCAGTGATAAGTTGCAGGTGTTGTAAACACACATTATGACCTATTTAGAAGATATTATTTTCGTTCATTTAAATGTGTTGTCCTTGTATAAACTAACTTATTTTGTTAAACAAATTACTATTGATAAAATTTATGAGCACAGTAATTCTGAATAGGGCATTGGAAAGAGGACTGGAAAACTACATAAAAAAACATTTCACCTAAATGACTGCTTATACATTCATTGTGTGATGGCCAACAGAATTATTTATCGGTTATGCTGAAAATATTCATTTGTTTAACCCTAAGATTTTGGGGGTATTATTAGTGTTAGAAATTACAGTTAAGTATGTATTTTCATTAAAATCTTACCGTGCATTCAACAATGGCGTCATATCAACCTTTCAATGATCATTATTTAAAAAGTTTTGTACACTACTGCGAGAATCACTAAAGCTCACTAGGTGATGTATTACTGGAATGACGTCACAGATTGTATACAAGCTGCAGCCCAAAGTGACCGGAGAGGATTCGCCGCCAGCTGCATCTCAGTGGCAGTGAATTTTGGAGTAGTCTTGACAGTGCAGCAGAAATGAGACGATAGGTGTTCAACATAGCCGCAGTACCCGCCACGCTGGACTCTGAAATATTTTCGGATGTATGTGGATGCAGTTGGAACTCTGAAATTTTTCAATGCTTTGTGACTTATTTTATAGGAACATTATATTATTAAACATTCAATAGCTTTATTTACATGTGCACACAGTCTGCAGAATACGACGTGCGCACTGTCAGTAGTAAAGACGTAATGAATTGAAACCTCATGCGTGATGTCGCTGTTTTTCATTAATCTAATTCTTTAACACCTCATATTCTATGGACTGGCTCTTGTAGTACAATATAATTTCTCAAATACAATTAGCACTGTAAAAGTAATAAATTGTGGCATCATGCCAAATGCCGCAGTTTTGCTGCACTAACATCGGAAAATTAGTAGACGATAAACTTTTATTTAATCATTTGTTCAGGTTGTCAGCTTTAACCCGCGGCATCAGCGTGTCGCGTAGTGGGCTATGTGGTGACGAGCTGTTAGTTTTACGAGGGCAGTGACTTTTTCCGAGTGGACAGCGGTACGCCTACATCGAGAACCCGTCAGTCGTACAGCAGGAACACCGTTATTTATTTACTTTACGGTTTCTACGATAAACTCTAACCAAGTCATTCTATGTTTTTGGGTTTCTTCGAAGGGAATACACATTGATGATGGTCCACAACTACAGGTTTTAATTTCATATTAACAGAAAACTCACCGTTTCCCCAGGTATTTATTTATTTATTCCAGCTTTGAGTTAGTACTTCTATCCCTTCTCTTTCTGTCAATCTCTTGTTTCGAACAACATGTTATATTTACATGTACAAAATTTCAAGTACAGTATCCAAACAAAGATAGAAATAAAAATAAATTCACCAAGCGACATGGCTTTAGCAGTGGCAACATAACACATAGGCCTCGCATTCGGGAGGACGGCGGTTCAGACCAGCTTCCAGCCATCCAGATTTATGTTTTCCCCAAATCTCTCCAGGCAAATGCCAGGGCGGTTCCTTTCAAAGGGCACAGCCGATTTCCTTCCTCATCCTTACCCAAACAATCCAAGCCTAAGCTCCACCTCTAATGACCATGCTGTCGACGAGGTGTTCAACACTAATCTTCCTTCCTTCCTTCCTGACTATAAACAATATTTCTTGTGACTTGTCCAGCATCTAATGGTAATATTTCCTGTGGAGAGCCCGTCCCTGAGCAAGCGACGTAAAACTGTCCTCGTGAGAAACATGGAGATTTCAAATACACTCCACAGTAACGAATCATTTGCCGTGTGATTTATTAATCATAATAGAAAATGCAAGTCTCAGTATAAACCACAGTCTCTTAAAGTCTGTTCGAAATAATGGGTATTTGTCGGATGTACACCGTTTCATTCTCTTCATTTCCTCGTAGCTCTATAGAAGTCTATTGCTTCTTCACAGTTCAAAGTTGCTTCAAAGTTCTCAACAGCATTGTCATCTTTCAGAAATTTCCTTAACTTCACTAGAATACAGGAGTGTCGTAGTAGTAAATAAGAAATGTAATAAAATATGTACCTGATGTGAAAAGTTTTAACCCATTGTAGAATATACGATCTCATATTTATTGAGTTACATGTTATACAACTGTATAATTTTTCAGGTATATATTCATTTGTAAAAGGTGTTGCAAATACAAGTAGTAGTAAGAATAATCGATTAAAACTTGGTGCGTGATGGGGCGGTTTCCCATTAACATAACTATTTGTGCGCTCATATCTCATGAGCTGCGATACTGTTTGTAAAATTTCCTGCGACTACAATTTGTAGTGTAGAAATTATAAATTGCAACATTATACCAAATACCGTAGTTTTACTCTGTGAAAAGCGGAAAAGTTTTTCCTTTCATCATTTTGCTATGGTTGTCATCAAGAAAAAGTTTCCTAAATGTTTGAAATGTTTCAAGTCGCTAAGTGCTCTCCTCCTCAAATAGTGGACTGATAAAGTCACACTATTGCGTGCTGCAAGACGGGGAGGTATTCATTGTTTATGACATCATATCGCCTGAACTATCGGTCCTATCACAAAATCCTTTTTTACCTAATTTCTTCTACCTATAAACTACATTCATCCTAAATTTCGGCTTGATAGGTAAAGTAGTCAGTGAGTGACTGACTGTCCTGTCACTTTTATAGAGATTAACATCTTGGCAAATCAGACAAGGTCGTTGGCATGGGAAGTAAAACTTTAACGAGTCCCGCGATTTAATTAAAAATACAAAGCAATTGAAACATTTATTATTTGCAGTTGGCTACAAATGAAATACGGCTTTTCCGCCATGTTGTTGACATTATAGGTCAAAGCAGACGGGTGGTAAAATTAAGTGGAAACACGTATGTAACACAATGTAACCTTGGATCTGCATTCGAACAAAAACACAGTAAGCAATACTCACATTACGACTTAGGAAACGGAAACCTAAGTTTTTAAAGTTTCTCTATTTGGAAGAAGCTTTTGACAATGTCGACTGGAATACACTATTCCAAATTCTGAAGGTAGCAGGGGTAAAATATAGGGAGCAAAGAGTTATAATCAACCTATACAAAAACCAGACAGCGGTGATTAGAGTCGAAGGGCAATAAAAGGACGCAGAGGTTGGGAAGGGAGTAAGACTAGGTTGTAGCCTTTCCCCAATATTGTTTAATCTGTACATTGAGCAGGCAGTGAAGGAACGGAAGGAGAAATTTGGAGAGGGCAGGGAGAATAAATAAAAACATTGCGGTTTGCTGATGACATAGTAATACTGTCAGAGAACGCAAAAGATCTGGAAGAGCAATTGAATGGAATGGACAGTGTCTTGAAAGGAAGATACAAGATGAACATTAACAAGAGTAATACGAAGGTAATGGAATGCAATGTCAGAAAATCAGGCGATGCTGAAGGAATTAGATAAGGACTTGAGACAATAAAAGTAGTAGATGAATTTCGTTATTTGGGTAGCAAGATAACTTCTGATGGCCGAAGTAAAGAAGATATAAAATGCAGAATGGCTACGGGAAGAAAAGCGTTTCTAAAGAAGCAAAACTTGTTAACATCCTGTATTAATTTAAATGTTAGGAAGTCCTTTCTGAAAGCATTTGTCTGGAGTGTAGCATTGTATGGGAGTGAAACATGGACGATAAGGAGTTCAGATAGAAAGATTATAGAAGCTTTTGAAATGTGGTGCTACAGACGAATGATGAAAATTAGATGGGTAGATCACGTAACTAATGAGGAGGTGCTTAACCGAATCGGGGAAAAAAGGTGTTTCTGGCATTTCCTGACTAAAAGAAGGGATAGATTGGTTGGACACAGTCTGAGACTTCAAGGAATTGTCAACGTAGCATTAGAAGGAAGCGAGAGGAAGACTGAGGGATGAATATAGTAAGCAGATTCAAAAGGATGTAGGTTGCTGAAAATATTCTCAGATGAAGAGACTTGCACAGGACAGGGTAGCGTGGAGAGTTGCATCAAACCAGTCTACGGACTGAAGACCACAACAACAGCTTTATTTATAGCAAAATTGGGGGGGCTTGGACTAATCATATCAGATTGAGTCTAACGAATTTAGTGGTTCTCACCAGACAATCATGCAATGGGAAACAATTTTTTTTTTTTTTTTTTTTTTTTACAAATGCAACCCTCATGTTGTAGTCAATTATTTAGTATATGCCACCCTAGTTAAAACTTCATTGACTTTGAGATTTAATTTTACAAATACAGCAACGAGCGAAAGGCAGCAGGAATAAGTCATCCTCTAAGACAAAATTTGTTGAAGTAAAGATCCATAACGTTACATACAACTAGAGACCTGGTTTGACTTCTTGGGACAGCCAGCCAGATATTTTTCCTATAGTCACACAGATCACTTCAACCAAATGCCAGGGTAATTCCTTGGAAGTTCTCACCTGTTTCACCGTCAGTGGTAAGAAATCTATAAAATCTGTCACTTCAATTATCTTCCATCAGGCTGGTACATTAAATAACAGTCTCCAATTCCATCTTCTTGTGGTGAATTCAATCAAGTCGTTTTTGTAAGCAGTGGCTCCAGGAAACTACCAACCACATTTC
The DNA here is from genome assembly GCA_026315105.1 of Locusta migratoria. NCBI lineage: Eukaryota > Metazoa > Arthropoda > Insecta > Orthoptera > Acrididae > Locusta > Locusta migratoria. The sequence goes on from CM048748.1 coordinate 183,125,164, forward strand.
AACAACCATAAGGTTAAAAGCTCTTAGACAACTGAAACCCTTTATGCTCTCAATAATTTTCATTTTGTCTTTGACTCTCATCCAGTTCACAATCCAATGCAACATTGCTCATGGCCCACTTGGAACCACTGCTCAAAGTAATGTAACAGGCTCAAAGACTGTATGATGTGATTTGTTCACAACTATGGCTTATAATGATAGAATACACTGTGGAAAAATAAAACTATGACATGTTATGACCTTATATAATGTTTCTCACAGTAGAAACTTACAATATATTACAACATATAAGCTGCTATTACATTTATTTGTTGCAAATCGAACAACTGATCAGAATATAGTCATACTTTCTTAAAACATTCAACGGCCCTTCTTTATTTTCAGTTTGTCAGCATCTAAATTCTAGTGTGTGTGTGTGTGTGTGTGTGTGTGTGTGTGTGTGTGTGTGTGTGTGTGTATACAATTAAGATCCACCTGCAGTCCTGCACTTAACAGCGTATTTACAGAATTGTTATTTTATTTGTGAGTACATAATTCTGGCTACAAAACCAGAAAGAACATTCTATTCTCTCATACTTATAAACCATATCGTAAAATATACACACATTTCCTGTTACACTGGTTGTTACTTCCTTATATGAAAATTTCTTCAGAAACAAGGACTGTATCCACATAAAAACTGTGGACTTGAAAAATGAACTTCACATTTGTGGCAACTGGTCAATTGATGTAGCAAACTTAAAATCTTCTGGGAAGAGCTTAGCAGCATGTGGATACATCAATTTGTAAGATTGCCGAATGGTCACATCTGCCACACCAGCAATGTCACCAATTTCCTTCTGACTTCTTTTAGCTTCTGAAGCCTGCAAGTACAAAAATATGTAATGCTCATCTGATCATGGATGCATACACGTGTGAATGTTACATTGAAAGAAAAAAATACTGTAAAAATATGAAATGAAAAACTTTTTTAATTTGTTTTATTTTTCCATCTTGGAGTGAAATAAGTAAAAATTTTATTGTAGTAGTGCTACTTAAATTTTTTCTCTGCTCAAGCACTTTAATAATCCTGTGTACTTTGGAACAACACTTTGTTATTTTGAATGATGAAAAACTTGTTTAATCCTACTGTTACTTTAATTTTATATGATAACTAATAACACAAATATCATTAAAATTTTTGATTAGTGCTGTCAAAATGTTAGGGGAGAAAGTCAAGTTACATAGTTATAAAAAAATGTGTGGGAAATCCTGAACTTAAGTGATTTCGCCGTTCTTGGTAGATCATGTAGTTTTTTTTTTTTTTTTTTTTTTTTTGTGGTTTTAGGGCGCACAACTTCTATGGTCATTAGCGCCCAGTCAAAAACATAGATTCGCTATGGCCTAAAAAAAATGGGGACTGTCAGAACTTCCAGAAGAGGCTAAAAACGAAAGATAAAAGACAATTAAAAGGGTTAAATATCCTTGGATAAGTTGGCCAAGTTGATAAAACGCAAAACTCGAGCAGCTGCTCGTGTGTCATCAGCTAAAATTGCCTCCAGAGTAGACGGAAAGTGAAGGGCTACACGGAGATGATTAAAATTAACACAAGTCAGTAAAACATGTCGCACTGTCAGCAGTTCACCGCAGGAGCATAGCGGTGCAGGTTCGGCGGACAGCAAGTGACGGTGGCTGAAACGGCAATGACCGATCCGCAACCGAGCCAGGATGACCTCCTCCCGCCGAGAGGGGCGTGAGGATGTCCTCCAAGCGGTCGGGATCGGTTTGACAGTTCGCAATTTATTATTGTACAGTGAAAGCCACACACTGTGCCATTGCGACACGATACTCCGGCGAAGAGCCCGTTGAACATCGTCCGATGGGACGCAAAAGGTAGCCATGCGAGGCAAAAGAGCTGCTGCCTTGGCTGCTGTGTCGGCGGCCTCATTCCCGGGCACACCCACATGGCCAGGAACCCACAGGAAAGAAACGTGACAGCTGTCATCAGCCAGCAACTGGAGGGAGCGTTGGATCCGATACACGAGAGGATGGTTCGAGAAAGGGTCCTTAAGACTCTGCAGGGCACTAAGGGAGTCAGAACATATGGCATAGAAAGGGTGGCGGTGGCGGCAGGTATACAAAACGGCCTGGTGGAGGGCGAAAAGCTCAGCCGTGAAGTTTGAGCACCGGTCAGGGAGCTTGTATTGGAAACGGTTGTCCCCGACGACGAAGGCAGATCCGACACCGGCAGTGCTCTTGGAACCATCAGTGTAAATAAATACGGCATTATCGAACCGCGAACGGAGTTCGACAAGCCTCGAGCGGAATACCAAATCCGGAGTGCTCTCCTTGGGGAGCGAACTAAGTTCGAGGTGTGTGTGAACCTGGGCCTGATGCCACGGTGGCAATGGGCTTTCGCTCAACCGAAGGGTGGAAGGAAGGGTAAAATCGAGCCGCTGTAGCAGGCGGCGAAACCGAACTCCCGGTGGAAGCAAGGCAATCGCAGACAACTGATATTGGCGATCGAGTGAGTCGTCAAAAAATAATCTGTAAGATGGATGGTTGGGCATCGACCGTAGGCGGCATGCGTACCGACACAAGAGTATGTCACGTCGATTGGTCAAGGGTAATACAGCAGCCTCGGCATACAGACTTTCAACAGGGCTGGTATAAAATGCACCGGTCGCCAGACGTAATCCACGATGGTGGATAGAATTGAGACGGCGGAGAATCGACGGCCGTGCTGAAGAGTATACAAGGCTTCCATAGTCGAGCTTCGACTGAACAATGGCCTGGTAAAGGTGAAGCAGGACGGTACGATCCGCTCCCCATGACGTGCCACTGAGGACACGAAGAACGTTAAGGGATCGGGCACAACGGGCAGCCAGGTAGGACACGTGTGTGGACCAGCAAAGTTTCCGATCCAACATGAGTCCCAAGAATTTCGTAGTCTCCACGAAAGGGAGAGCAACAGGGCCGAGACGTAGAGAAGGTGGAAGAAATTCCTTATATCTCCAGAAATTGATACACACAGTTTTCTCAGTGGAGAATCGGAAGCCGTTTGCGATGCTCCAGGAATACAGACGGTCAAGACAGCGTTGGAGAGAACGCTCCAAGAGACACGTCCGCTGGGCGCTACAATAAATTGCGAAATCGTCAACAAAAAGAGATCCGGAGACGTCGGCTGAAAGGCAGTCCACGATTGGATTGATTGCAATGGCAAAGAGCGCCACACTCAAGACGGAGCCCTGTGGTACCCCATTCTCCTGGCAAAAGGTATCTGACAAAACAGAGCCCACCCGCACCCGGAACTTGCGATCCGCCAAAAACGCTTGAATGAAAAGAGGAAGGCGGCCCCGAAGGCCCCATGTGTGCAATGTGCGGAGAATGCCCGCTCTCCAACAGGTATCGTATGCCTTCTCCAAGTCGAAGAACACTGCTACTGTTTGACGCTTCTTTAGAAAGTTGTTCATAATGAAGGTCGACAACGTAACGAGGTGGTCAGCAGCAGAGCGGTGTCGACGAAAACCGCATTGGATATTAGTCAGGAGGCGGCGAGATTCGAGGAGCCAGACCAACCGAGCGTTAACCATGCGTTCCATCACCTTACAGACGCAGCTCGTCAGAGAAATAGGACGATAACTGGAAGGAAGGTGTTTGTCCTTCCCTGGTTTGGGGATGGGGACAACAATGGCTTCACGCCAACTTGTGGGAACATGACCTTCAGTCCATATGCGATTGTAGGTACTAAGAAGAAAGCACTTGCTCGCAGGAGAGAGGTTCTTCAGCATTTCAATGTGAATGGAATCGGGCCCGGGAGCAGAAGACCGGGACAGGGCGAGAGCACGATCTAGCTCCTGCATGGTGAAGGCGACGTTATAATTTTCCCGATTAAAAGAACGGAAAGAAGGCGGCCGCGCCTCCTCTACCTGTTTGCGAGGGAGAAAGGCAGGGTGGTAATGGGCAGAGCTCGAAACCTCCGCAAAGAAACGACCCAATGCGTTTGAAACATCAGCTGGGTCCACGAGGACTGCGTTCTCCACGGTCAGGCCAGGAATCGGGGAGTGGACCTTGATGCCGGACAAACGGCGTAGGCCGCCCCAGACAACCGTGGAGGGAGTAAAACGGTTAAAAGAACTAGTAAAAGCTGTCCAGCAAGCTTTCTTGCTGTCGTTTATGATACGACGGCACTGCGCTCTCATACGTTTGTAATTGATGCAATTCTCCAAAGTTGGGTGGCGGCGGAAGGTGCGTAAAGCACGGCGCCGGGCTCGAAGCGCGTCGCGGCAGGCAGCAGTCCACCAAGGGACCTGGACACGACGTGGAGAAGAGGATGTACGAGGTATGGAACGTTCAGCAGCAGTGAGGATAACCTCTGTGAGGTATTCGACCTGACTGTCACAGTTGGGAAAATTCTGATTGTGAAAAACAGCCATGGAAGAATAAAGCCCCCAGTCGGCTTTAGAAATGTTCCAACTGGTGGGACGTGGAGATGGGGAATGATGTAGGAAGTGGATGATACAAGGGAAATGGTCACTCGAGTACGTGTCAGAAAGTGCATATCACTCAAACCGACCGGCAAGCTGAGGAGTGCATATTGCGAGGTCTATATGGGAATAAGTGTGTGTTGTGTCAGAAAGGAAGGTCGGTGCACCGGTGTTGAGGCAGACAAGATCGAGGTGGTGGAGAATGTCCACCAAAAGGGAGCCTCTCGGACAAGGTGCCGGAGAGCCCCATAGGGGGTGGTGGGCATTAAAGTCGCCTACCAACACGAAAGGTGAAGGGAGCTGGTCAACAAGGTTTAGCAAATCTGCCCTAGTAAGGGCAGATGACGATGGCGAATATATATTACAGAGGGAGAAGGTAAAGGTGGATAAGGTGATGCGGACGGCAACTGCCTGTAGGTGAGTGTGCAAGGAAATGGGATGGAAATAGACGTCGTCTCGAAGGAGCATCAGAACCCCTCCATGGGCTGGGACACCTTCCACGGGTGGCAGGTCGAACCGCACAGAGGTGTAGTGTGGAAAGTCTGCACGATCACGTGGACGCAACTTAGTTTCCTGGAGGCAGACTAGAAGCGGGCAGTGCAATCGAAGGAGTAATTTTAACTCCTCCCGATTAGAACGGATGCCGCGAATGTTCCATTGAAGGAGCGCCATGATAAAAATGAGAGAAGAAATAAGGATAAAAACCAAGTAGCGAGCGGGGTCACCTCGACGGCCGCTGAGGACCGGATTTCGAGGGAGCACTGCTATCGCTGTCCAGGGGCAAAGGGTCATGTTCCATTGGTTCGACCGACGCGCCTGCCACCTCCCTGAGTTGATCAGGAGGGGCAGTTTCCACCGCCGGTAAAGGGCCGGGCGCCCGGCAAACGGAGCGTCCCGGTGAAACAGAAGACGGCCGAGGCCGGCAACTGTTGGACGGCGCGACAGATGGGTCACGCCTCGGCGGGGAAGGAGAGGAACTCTTTTTCTTGTCAGCTCTTCTGGAAGAGTGACGGCGGGAAGAGGCAGTTGACGGTTGGGAAGCCTGAGAACGCAGAAAATCCTCACGGACGGGTTCCTTTTTCAAGGTCCGGGCATCTTGTTTAGGTGCCCGCGGTTTACTAGATGTTGACGAAGACTGTACCTTAGAAGCAGCAGGAGGAAGCGGGGACGTGGAACGGGCAATCTTCGGGCTGGCGGATCGCACAACTGTGTCAGCGAAAGTGAAATCACATGTCTGGGTACTGGAATCTTTGGTAGGTCGAGGTGAGTTGAGTACCTTACTGTATGTACCCGCTGGGAGGACAGTGGGCTTTCGACTCGCCAACAACTTACGAGCGGCAGATGTTGATACCTTCTCTGTAACCCGGATTTGCTGGATTACCTTCTCATCCTTGTATACAGGACAGTCGCGAGAGGAAGCCGCATGGTCACCGTTGCAGTTTAGGCAGTGAGGGGACGGAGGTGGGCAATCCCCCTCATGGGCGTCCCTACCACAAGTGACACACTTTGCTGCATTTGGGCAATGTTCACGGGTATGATTGTACCTGTGGCATTGAAAACAGCGCGTTGGGTTAGGCACATAAGGTCGGACAGAGATGACTTCATACCCTGCTTTGACCTTCGACGGGAGGTCAACTCTGTCGAACGTCAAAAACACAGTACGAGTCGGTGTCAATTGGGTATCGACCTTTTTCATCACCCTGTGGACGGCTGTCACACCCTGATCGGACATATACGATTGGATGTCTTCATCAGACAGCCCGTCAAGGGATCTCGTAAAAACTACCCCCCTTGACGAGTTGAGTGTGCGGTGTGCTTCTACCTTAACGGGAAACGTGTGCATCAACGTAGTACGTATAAGTTTTTGGGCTTGGAAGGCACTTTCCACTTCCAGCAACAATGTGCCATTGCGCTGACGTGAACAGGTTTTAACAGGGCCAGCAATTGCATCTACACCTTTCTGTATAACGAAAGGATTGACAGAATTGAAATCCTTTCCGTCGGTGCGAGAGACAACCAGAAATTTAGGCACATTAGGCAGAGTCTTTTTAGGCTGAGGCGAGTCTAACTTACGTTTATGGGTCAACGTCACGAAAGAAGATAAGGAAGTCATCGCGGAAGTGTCCCCCGTGATTACCGGCGTCTCCGATGGCGCGCTCCTTCCTAGTGGGGGCCCTCTCCGAGGGCTTACCCGCCTTAGGTGATTGTTCACACCTCAGGTCACACCTCCCGAGAACTGACGGAGGGACCAATCGGCACGTTCGGAAGGTACCAGCTCGGGTAATCACCCCTCCCTGGGCCTGGCCTTTACCAGGGGGTACGTACGTGCCCTACTTGTCTACCCGGGGCGGGGAATTACGCGTTACCCCGTCACCTGCTACGCACGATAATGCGTGGGTCGGCCTTCAGACACGCACAGGGAGGAAAGAAGAAGAGGATAGGAAATGAAGAGAAAGAAGGAAGAAGTGTCTCAAACGCCGAAGCGGAGACTAATGAGGAGAAGAAGGCTAGGAGAGTTCAAGGAGAGAAAGACAGAAAACGAAGGGTAAGAAAGGAAGGAACGAAGGAAGAAAAACCACAACAAGAACCACCGTATCTCACGAAATATGCCCGTCTCCGGGCGAAGGCATAAACCGGGAGGGACAGTGAAGCAGCCTGGGGCAGAAGAAAGGCTGCTCCGGCTCGGGGCCCCGTGCGCGCCACACACGTACCCACAAAAGAACTGTGGGCCCCCTGGGGGGAGATCATGTAGTTATTTGCTTAATGCCTGTGTATTACAAAACCTAGTTCTCTCTCTCTCTCTCTCTCTCTCTCTCTCTCTCTCTCTCTCTCTAAATGCTATATAACAAGGAACTGACCTGAGATGCCATATAAATGGCTGCTGCTGCCACAGAAATTGGTGAACGACCAGGTGCAATATCCAACTCAACTGCTTTTCTTGCAATGTGTGTTGCTGCTCGTTGTACCATATTGGGCAATCCTGAAAAGAAAGTGTGATAAAGAGGGCAACTTCTAACAAATTAGTTCAGGGTACATTATACACTATTTTGCAATTTTGAGTATAACATTTTGAAATAAATAATAAAAAATTAATGCATGATTAAACAAATTTAAGACATTAGTTGCTCGTGGGTGTTAAAAATAGTGTGCAGCAATCGCGAATTTGTGGGGGATGGTTAAGTGTGCACAGACAACCAATCAGACAGGTGGTTGTGACTGTGTTTCTAATCAATGAAGGTTTTAACAGTCAAAAGCTATTTAGTAGTATTCTATTATTTGTGCCTTTCCGCGGCTCATCGGACCTCTCTGTGGTGAGAAGCAACCTATCCTCCTCAAAAATATTGTAAATTATGTAAACAAGCATATTAAAAGTGGACACCCCTATTGTAACACTAATTTAAAACTATTGGTAAGCAATGGTTAGAGAGAAGTTTGAAGTTATCAAGTTTTAGAAAAGGAAAAAAAAAATTAACTCACCAAGATTGGAGCAGAAACGTAACATGAAATCACTAGTGGTGATGATATCCACATTAGTTTCTAATGCTTTCAAAATCAATTTGAAACAGCGACCAATTTCCTTTTTACTTATCTTGCTAACTGCACATATTTCCTGCAGAAAGAAATATAATATACATTGTGGAAGTCTTCCTGGCTTAGGATACAAGGTGCTAAAAATAACTAAAAATCAAAAAACAGCAAATTTTCTCATACAGTACTTTGGCAAAAAATGTTTAACTGCTAACCTATACCTTAACATTCTAAACTAAGTTAATTTTTAAGAGTACAGTTAAATTACACATTTACTCAAAACAGTGAAGCTGAATCTACATCTTCAGTTCCCCAGCCAAACACCGTACATGCCTGTCACAAGGGTGTTACCATTTTCATCCAATTTTTTGCAATTTTCATGCAGTTCTTCCTCAGCTTGTTTCTATAGGAAATAAACTTTATTCATACGATATTTAGCACAGCCCAATTATTCCTCCCTGCAGCAACTAACACTTTCATATTACAAGCCTCTGCTTCATAACCCCTCCCCCCTAAAAAAAAGTTATGCAACAGAGTCCAAAACTGTTTGGTAAAAAAAAAGAGCTGGGGAATTTCCACGTAGTCCGGCTTCTTGAAAATAATGATTCTTCTGGGTTACAAGATACAATAGTTTATGTTTTAAACAAGATACTTCAATGAAATCATATCTACTTGTGTCATAGGCCATTGTTTCTAGCAAAACATAACAATCAAGAAGAAATCCATGTTAAATAGCAGCAAGTGTGGTGAATATTGGTTTAGAGTATATAAAACAGGACTTCCTTGATAACTTACACAGATATGAGATAGCTGAAACAGGTTTTCCACAATAAAACTAATGCAACACAGTTAAGAAATAATATACCACATTTACTCGCGTAATCTTTGCCCTCGCATATTTTGCACACCCTAGTTTTTAAAACCAATTTTCGTACTTTTTAAATCGGCTAGCGCACCCTAATTCTTTAGCATGTTCTAGATTTTTTTTAAATTTCATAAAATTTTCTCTCGTACGATATGCCATATATATTCATATGGCATTAAATGTGATGTACTCCATAGGGGAAATTTGGGCAGAAAGTTAACATCACTGGAAATTCTGGCTATTAACAAACATCTATCAGTGAATCCTGACTTAGCAGTAAATGACCAAACCCAATTTCATTATTCGCCATCATTTGAAGTAAGGGCAGCAGCTCAATATTTGTTTCATCACAGTACATAATTTTGTTAGAACTGTTCCATACCCACAATCCACAGATACTATATATCCACCCAGTTACTGTCCCTCCACCCCCCTTTTTGACTCTTCAATACATTCTCCATTCTATCCATACAACACATTGCCCATCAATACAATAAATTCTCAAATTCCTAGTCCTTCAATTAGTAAACCAAAGTAGTAGTAGTAGTAGTAGTAGTAGTAGTAGTAGCAGCAGCAGCAGCAGCAGCAGCAGCAGTAGCGGTCTTCAGTCCAAAGACTTGATTGATGCAACTCTCCACACTATAATGTCCTGTAAAAGTCTCTTCATCTGAGAATAAGTTAGGCAACCTACATCCTTTCAAATCTGCTTACTGTATACATCCTTCGGTCTCCCCCTACGATTTTTGCCCCAAACACTTCCCTCTAGTGCTAAGTTGATGATTCCTTGATGTCTCACAATGTGTCCCACCAATTTATCCCTTATTTTAGTCAGGATATACCAGAAACTCCTTTTCTCCCCAATTCAGTTAAGCACCTCCTCATTAGTTACACGATCTTTTTGTCTGAACTCCTCATCACCCATGTTTCACTCCCATACAATGCTACACTCCATACAAATTCTTTCAGAAAGGACTTGTAAACATTTGAATTAATACTGGATAACAACAAATTTCACTTCTTCAGAAAAGCTTTTCTTCCCATAGCCATAGTGCATTTTATATCAAAACTCATCTACTACTTTGTAAAAAACACACAGATAATGTCGTGGGAAAGGCAAACCAGAGACTGCATTTTATTGGCAGGACCCTTAAAAGATGCAACAGACCTACTAAAGAAACTGCATACACTATGCTTGTCTGTCCTTTTTTGGAGTATTACTGCCCAGTGTGGCATCCTTATCAGGTGGGTTTGACAGAGGACATCGAAAGACTTCAAAGAAGGGCAGATCGTTTTTTGTTGTCACGATACAGGAAAGATAGCATTACAGAAATGATACAGGATCTAGAATGGGAATCATTACAACAACGGCACTTATCGCTGCAGCGTGGCCTACTTATGAAACTCCAATCGCCATCTCCTCCGAATGTGAAAATATATTGTTGACTCCCACTTACATATGTAGGAAAGATAATCAGAATAAAATACGAGAAATACGAGCTCCCCCGCACTATTATCTGCCATATTGGTCAGTGAGCTGCGACGTCACCCAGAAGCTACCGCAGGTTAGATACAACAGTAACGCCAAGAGTTCTATTGAAAGCGTGCACATGAGTTCATATTGCGTGTTAGTTTCTGTGTATTTCTTGGCCTGCAGAATTTTCAGTCGTGAAACAGATTGAACGGAGAGATTCAGGTGTTCTTTATTCCTGCACACTATTCGAGAATGGAACGGGAGATAAATAGTATAAAGGTGGTTTGATGAACCCTCTGCCAAGCACTTTTAATGTGATTTGCAGAGTATCCCATGTAGATGTAGATTGTCTCATTACCTAATCTAATTCCTTCAGCATTGCCTGACTTTCTGATGCTATATTGCATTATCCTTGTTTTACTCTTGTTGATGTTCACCTTATACACTCTTTTCAAGACATTGTCCATTCCATTCAATTGCTCTTGCAGATCCTTTGGGGTCTCTGACAATTACTATGTCATCAGCAAACCAAAAAGTTTTTATTTCTTCTCCCTGAACTTTAATTCCCTCTCCATATTTCTCCTTGCATTCCTTCACTGCTTGCTCAGTGTACAGATTAAAACAACACTGGGGAAAGGCTACAACCCTGTCTTACTCCCTTCCCAACATCTGTGTCCCTTTCTTGCCCTTCGACTCCAATAACCGCTGTCTGGTTTTTGTATAGGTTGAATATAACTCTTCGCTTCCTATATTTTACCCCTGTAATTTGAAAGAGTATTCCAGTCGACATTCATTACGTTTACATGTAACATTTCCGGAAGACGAAAACCGATTTTCGTAAACAGTTTTTCGCTGTTGTGTTTACATGACGCAACCTGAATCGGATTTCCTCTTCTACTTAAGATGGCGGCTGAAAAACAGCTGATTCAGTCCCCAATTTAGTCAGCATAATCGCTATTTTTCTTTACTTTAAAATGCACATTCATGATCACTCTAATATTAAAACTTTTATTTCACATTAGAAAATATCACTCTGTCCATATGTGCCGAAAATTCTTACCCAAAAAACACAATCTGACAAGTCAAGAACACTTCAAAAACGGTTGCATTTACATGGGCACAAAAATCTATTGTGGAACTGGAAAACTGCTTTAGAGAAGTGGATTTCCAGAATCGATTTTGGAGTGTTTACATGACCAACCAAAAGCGGAATTGGGCAATCGGCTTATGAAATCCGGTTTTGGGAGCCCATGTAAACGGGGTGATTGTTAAAAGCTTTCTACAAATACTAGAAACGTAGGTTTGCCTTTCCTTAACCTATCTTCTAAGATAAGTCGTAATGTATTGCCTCCTGCGTTCTTACATTTCTCCTAAATTCAAACTTACCTTCTCCAACATTGGATTCCACAAGCTTTTCCATTCGTGTGTAAAGAATTCGTGTTAGTATTTTCCAACTGTGACTTATTAATATTAAACTGACAGTTCTGTAATTTTTCACATTTGTCTGCACTTGGTTTCTTTGGAATTGGAATTACAATATTCGTCTTTAAGTCATAGGGCATTTCTCCCATCTCATACATCTTGCATACCCGGTGGAACAATTTCTTCATGACTAGCTCTCCTAACGATATCAGCAGTTCAGATGGAACAATCTCCAGGGGCCTTGTTTTGACTCAAATCTTCCACAGCTCTGTCCAATTCTTCTCGCAGTATCATATCTCCTATCTCCACTTCGTCTTCCATTTCTAGAATACTACTATGAAGTTTATTTCCTTTGTACAGGTCCTCTATATAGTTTTTCTACATTTTAGCTTTCCCCTCCTTGCTCAGTACTGGTTTTCCGTCAGTTCTTTATGCTCAACAGCTGCTTTTATTGTCTCCAAATATCTCTTATTTTCCTGCAGGCAGTATCTATCTTTCCCCTGGTTATACATTCTTCTATGGTTCTGCATTTGTACTCTAGCCACTCCTGCTTAGCCAGTCTGCATTACCTGTCAATCTCATTTTTCAGATGTTTCTAGTCCCTTTTGCCAGATTCACTGGATGCATTTAAAAATATTATTTATATATTTTATATATAAATATATTGAATATTATAGAGGGAAACTTTCCTGGTAGGAAAAATACGTATAAAAAATTGAGATGATTTAACTTACCAAAAGAACAGGCTCGCTGACAGGTACACAAACAAAAGACACAAACACAAAGATTCAAGATATACATATTTTTTATACCAAAGTAATGTAATGTGATTTATTAAAATACTTCTCTGGGATTTATATTATGAGTGTATCATAACTCATCTGGACAATATTTATTTAGATTTTATTTGCATTTTCTGGTATTGAAAGTCACAAAATTCATATATCTTTGTAAGACCATCTTTGCATAACCACGTATTGTCACTGTTACTGTGTGGACTATCTGCTGAGGGCTTAAAAAATCCAAAAACCAGTTCATAACAAACAACTAAATAAAATAAATGTTAATTTGCTCCAGTTTTGCATTAACACAGTCACGACAGCGTAAGTAGCCCTGGATGGAGCATGGGGCAGCTGGACTGCTGTTTTTTGAAAATTACTGCATTCTAACCACGAATGTAATAACCGAGTTTGCTGTCGTCTCATTTGAAACAATGAAACCTCAGATGTATTTAAAATAATAATAATAATTTATTATAATTTTCAGATACACATTTTTTTAAATAAATCATGATTGTACTAAAAAATAAATTAAAAAAATTGTACTTATGTCTCATACAGATAATCAGCTTCTCCTCCTGAACCAGAATTGTCTGTTTCCTCTTCCAGGACATTGGAAACATCACTCTCATCTGAATTCGCAATGTCGAAAATATGCAGAGTGTAAATACTCAGCAGACAGCAATATAGATAAAGGTAAAGCAGTCAACAATCCGAAGTTTGATTTGAACACCACAGTGCCTTATTAGGTATGGTCCTGTTTGGAGATGGTACGCTGTACGCTGCCTTCCTCCGACCTTCGAACTAACTTACCCAGCCAGTTATATAGGGGGGACCTACAGTTTAACGTGGGTTGCGAACCACGGTGCTACTCGGTATTTTTCACATGAGCATTACTGCCAGAGGTGAAAGAAGTGGAAAGTGACAGATAAAAATCTGTAGGGCATGGCAGGGATCCAACCCGCGACCTTTGGATTTGTAGTCTGATACTCTACCACTGTGCAACCGGGATATAGGTATCAGTAGAAAATAGTGTTGGCCTCAACGGAGAGCGGGAAATATGAAGCCATTTTGATGCATACAGATGCTTAAAACTCAACTCACTATGTGGCAGCACAATGCTTCATTTCCTTGTTCATTTTATGTGGTTACCAACAGAGGGCAGGCTGTGAATGGCGGCTACAATTTTTTTTTTTTTTTTTTTTTTTTTAGCATTGCACAAGTCATACTCAGGCGCCATCCACCTGACTAACTGCCGCTGAACGAGTCTAGCTCAGACACCGTCCACAATGTTTTAAACTCACCTTTTATAAACAATGAGAATGTTGGTTTAAGCGCGTTTTTCTGCACATTTGGGGGGGGGGGGGCACAGTTTGTTATAAAGTAAAAAAGATGACTACAGTCTGAGATATACAAACACTGCAAAAGTACTTATGTACATATTGGTGCTAAATTACACAAGTAAGTTCTCTAGTATCATTGTGCAAAACATGCAAAGATACAAACTTGTGCAGTGTTTCATTGTTTAAATAATAAGCACGTTCACAAACCTAGATTATAATGAATTAAATTTTTTCAGAAAGTTTTTACTTCCTATAAGTTAACAGTTCCAGTTAAAATCTATGCTAAAATAGTACAAAATTCATATAAACTGTATTACATAATATAGCAAGCTCAAGGTGAGTATTTTGTTGTCTAGTATGTACATGTACCGAACATAAACTACGAAAATACAAGGGGGATCCAGTATGCAAAGTTTTAACATACAAAACATTATTTCCTACATTTTACAATAGCTTTTGAAATCACTTGAAATGTTTAAAAGTGGGACTGTATTGTATATTATGCCATTCCTGTACCCAGTGACGTCATACCCATTTCTGCGCATTATTCATAGGTAGGCGCGTGTAGGCTAATCCATAATAAAACAATGATGGACTGGCATCTCTGATATTGCACAATATGTTCCACTGTTGTGCTGAAGTCTAAGACAAATGTGCCCTACAATGCTATTCGGGTGAGCTGATGATCTTGTCAGGGGGACTGGGTAATGGTCTTTGTGGTGCAACAATCTCGTGTACTACGGTTTTCAGGAATTATTCTGCACACACCCACTGCACTGGTGGAACACACTGTCCCACACGAGCAGCACTTCCCAGATGGATACATCACATTCTCCCTCATGCCAACACAGCTCCCTTTTTCAAACTCACTGCATTGTTTGTGGATGTATCTGCTCAAGTCGCAATGATCCAAATCGCAGGCACATTTTACTGGTAGGTTATGTTGTGCCGCAATAATGGTGTTTAATCTGCAGACCGACATAGCTCCAATGCTAATCAAATTCTGCATTACATACCAATGTACATGTCATATGAACTTCCTATTTCTCGAGAGTCACTTAGTTTTTACATGAGTATGTCAGATTGTAGTATCTGCCATAGTAACACAGCAAATGAATAAAAGATAGCAACTCTCAATATTGCTATACATTACCTTATTACATTGTGAAGATTATTGATTGATTTATGTAACTTAAAATTAGTCTGGCCATCATCTTAACTAATTATACTAAGTTCAAAGATTTGTTTTAATGTATATTATTTATTATTTGTCGTAAGTGTATATGCTCTAGATCTAAGATTATTTTTGTTTAAATGCCATATTAAGAACACTGTGCTATGTAGAACCATAAGAAAATGATCTTAAATTTGTATGTTGTACTGTACCATAGTTATTAAGCAAATGGTGATCTATTTTCTATACTGTACTAGGTTTCTTTGGTGCTAACAGATAGGTACTCTAGCATTTTGAACTAGCTGAAAATCCAGCATTGCCCAGGTATTTATTTATTTATCCCTGCCTTGAGTTAGTACTTCCCTATCCCTCCTCTGCCTTTGTCCATCTCCTTTTTTCTAAATACATATTATATTTATCGGTGAATATATAAGAAATAACACTGTCTTGCATAATGTACAAAATTAAAAGTGCAATATCCAAACAAAGAAAGATAGTAGTCAAAATACAAATGACAAATAAAATTTGAACGATCTCATATTTATTGAATTATATGTTGTACAATTGCATAATTTTTCAGGTATATATTCATTTGTATACGTTTTGGATGTCTGTAAAATCTCTTGGGAATACAATTAGTAGTAACGAAGTAATAGATTAAAACTTGGTGAGTGATGGGACAGTTTTCCTGTAACATTGCTGTTTATGTGCTCATATCTCATGAACTATGTGCCATGCTATGATACAATTTAGAGGGTACACTCAACTATGTGCATGTATACTGTCTGCAAAATTTCCTGCAGCTACAATTTCTAGGGTAGAAATTATAAATTGTAACATCATACCAAATTAGTAGTTTTAGTCCGTGAACAGCGGAAAAGTAGTAAGTGAGAAACTTTTTTCTTTCATAATTTTGCTACGGTTGTCAGAGAGAAATAGATCAATAAAGGATTGAAATTATATTTTAAGGTTTGTTTCAAGTCGCTAAGTAATCTCGTCCTCATATACCGTATTCATAAAGTTTCATCGCATCATGTGGCAGTTTCTTGAAACTCCTATTGTTTATGATTTTGTATCTCCTGAACATGTGCCGTATATGGTTCTTAGCATTAAAGAATTGGTACCTCACGGTAAGGAAGATGTGTACCAAATTTAGTTGAAATCAGTCCTGTGGTTTAGAAGGAAGTGTGCAACATTGTCATTTAATGCAGCAGTTTTTCTCACATCTCACTGTTTATGACATCATCTCATGTATTATGTATTGTACGTGATCCTTAAACTTATGGCAACCATCCTCACGAATTGAAGCTTGTGTGTGCAAAATTTCATAAAGATTAGAACAAAACATTAGATTTGTATGCAATATGTACACAAACATATAGACACTCTGCTTTATATATATAAAGATTGCTCTAGGGATTAAGAATGGAGTCAGGAGAGACCTTAGTTAAGACACAGTGTGTCAAGCAGGCAGGGAATTCAGAGATGCTTCAGGTAACACATAGCAGATCTGATAGTTGGGTAAGTGTTTCTGTGTGGCAAAAGGCCTCATAAAATTTCTGAGTCGTGTAGGTTTCAAGATTAAGAACTGTCCGATTACAGTTTTAGTTTTTAATACTGGCCAATGCCTAACCAGAGGTCCGTTTGTTAACATGTTTATCACCTTGGTGAATAAGTTGTGATTAGTTTAACAAAACAGGACTTTTCTTATCACTCCTATGTTCACTACAGCTATTATTATACATGTTTAGTTCTTGTAGAAGTAACAACTAACCAGTTGCAGAAACTTTATTATCCCTTGCAAATGGTTCTGACAAAATTAATTTAGTTTTCTTCAGAAGGAATAATGGACCAATTGAATACGAGGCGCGTCCAGAAAGTACGTTCGGTTTCAATTTATCTCCGCTGCAGCGCTGCGACTGCATTTCCGAACATGCGCTTTAGACGATGTGTATCAAGGAGAAGAACATATGCCATCTGGAGATCGCTGTCAGTTACATATGCCTTGTTGTGCTAGTTTGAAATGTTGGTCTTGATTGAAAATCCTGCCGCCTGTGAAATCAGGTCGATTCGGTTTCTGAATGCGAGGTAAGTGAAACCAAGTGAAATTTATCGGCAAATTTGCGATGTTTACGGACCAAATGCGATGAGCGATTCAATGGTGAGAAGGTGGGTCTGACAGTTCAATGGCGGGCATAGTGATGTGCACAATGAAGAACAAAGTGGGCGTCCACCTTTGGTTACAGAAGAACTGGTTCACGCGATAGATGACAAGATCCAGGACATCTCAAGTCTTTCCTTGAAGGTCATCACTTCACCAATGACGACGAGCTGAAAGAAACTGTTTCCAACTGGTTGAAGACAAAGGCAGCAGATTTCTATGAAGAAGGTATACAAAACCTGGTGCCACGCTATGACAACTACCTGCAAAATTTCGGCAGTTATGTGGAAAATTAGTTTAAGAGTTGTAGAATTTTGTGCAATAAAAATTTCTTCTGTATCTGTGTACAATTTCATTTTATTACCAAATGGAACTTACTTTCTGGACGTGCCTCGTATATTACACAACTCCTCTGAGTGCACGTTTTCACAGCGATATCCATTAACAAAATCATCTCTGGTTACAAGCCGCGTCGTGGTTAGCCCACAACCTTTCAATAGAGATCTCCTCTGCTACTGTCTGGTGGATGAGTCATTATGAGGCCACTACCATGCTTACATAGCTGCTCCGCCACCAGTGACGTCACTGGTGTCCAGTTCCTTAACCATATATGGCAGTATTTTGGTAGTGCGCAAGTTGCGCCCACTTCTCAACTCTGCAATTCCCATGTCATACTAAGCTTCAAGCCGCAGTCTTTATTGAGGGTGTTTTCAGAAATTTTTATCTCTATGGCCTCATTTATTACGCTGACCCAGAAGTTGTTAATAATAGATGTTAGTTGAAAGCAATTTGACGTCCGTTTTCCAAAGTATGTTCCACCATGGCTGATTTTTCAGGATAGCGTAATTGAAAACACCTTTCATGTTCTGCGCGTTGCTGTTCAATAGTGCCAATAGTTTAAAATATAAAAAATAGACGAAGATTACTCACCAGGCGAAGGAGCACAGGTGTGACAGCATCACAAATAAATAAATGAATACACACACACACACAATCGCAAGCTTTCGCAACCCAGTTGCGTCTTCAGGCAGTAGGGAAGGAGAGGGAAAAGGAAATGATGAGGGTTTTAAGGAAGGGGGTAAGGAGCCATTCCAATCCCGGGAGAGGAAAGACTTACCTTGGGGGAAAAAAAGGAGGGTAAACAAATGCACACATGCCCACACATTCACACAGACACAAGTACACCTAGGCAGACATACTGTAGAAAGCAAAGAAGTTAAGTTATAGAAGTTAAGAAGTTAGACAGAGATACCACTTGAGGCAGAGGCTCTGTCCAGAGAACTGATGCAAAGATGTTAAGAAGGTGGGTGGGAATTCAAATTTAGCGGAGGTTGAGACCAGGTGGGCAACAGGAAGAGAGAATATGCTGAAGGGCTAGTTCCCATCTCCGGAGTTCTGAAGGATTGGTGTCGGTGGGAAGTATCCAGATAACCCGGACGGTGTAGCACTGTGCCAAGATGTGCTGGCCGTGCACCAATGCGTGTTTAGCCACAGGGTGATCCTCGTTACCAACAAACACTGTCTGCCTGTGTCCATTCATGCGAATGGACAGTTTGTTGCTGGTCATTCCCACATAGAACGCTTCACAGTGCAGGCATGTCAGTTGGTAGATCACGTGGGTACTATCGCAAGTGGCTCTGCCTTTGATCGTGTACACCTTCCGGGTTACGGGACTGGAGTAAGTGGTGGTGGAAGGGTGCATAGGGCACCCTTCCACCACCACTTACTCCAGTCCCGTAACCCGGAAGGTGTACACGATCAAAGGCAGAGCCACTTGCGATAGTACCCACGTGATCTACCAACTGACATGCCTGCACTGTGAAGCGTTCTATGTGGGAATGACCAGCAACAAACTGTCCGTTCGCATGAATGGACACAGGCAGACAGTGTTTGTTGGTAACGAGGATCACCCTGTGGCTAAACACGCATTGGTGCACGGCCAGCACATCTTGGCACAGTGCTACACCGTCCGGGTTATCTGGATACTTCCCACCGACACCAATCCTTCAGAACTCCGGAGATGGGAACTAGCCCTTCAGCATATTCTCTCTTCCCGTTGCCCACCTGGTCTCAACCTCCGCTAAATTTGAATTCCCACCCACCTTCTTAACATCTTTGCATCAGTTCTCTGGACAGAGCCTCTGCCTCAAGTGGTATCTCTGTCTAACTTCTTAACTTCTATAACTTAACTTCTTTGCTTTCTACAGTATGTCTGCCTAGGTGTACTTGTGTCTGTGTGAATGTGTGGGCATGTGTGCATTTGTTTACCCTCCTTTTTTTCCCCCAAGGTAAGTCTTTCCTCTCCCGGGATTGGAATGGCTCCTTACCCCCTTCCTTAAAACCCTCATCATTTCCTTTTCCCTCTCCTTCCCTACTGCCTGAAGACGCAACTGGGTTGCGAAAGCTTGCGATTGTGTGTGTGTGTATTCATTTATTTATTTGTGATGCTGTCACACCTGTGCTCCTTCGCCTGGTGAGTAATCTTCGTCTATTTTTTATATTTTATTTTTCCTGCTAGGAATTTTTCGTCTTAATAATAGTGCCAATAGTTTGGTTGACAAAACAGCTCATACTCACACAGAATTTTATAAAATACCTGGTGTAATGAGACCTGCACCTTTAATAGGATTCATTAGTTGCCAGTCTCTAACTTTCAAGTAGACGGTTCCTAGATAGCTTCAGGCCAATATTTTCAGTAGTATTGAAACTAAATAGTGCTCAGCGTTAGGTCCTGCATGTTTGTGCTGCCCGTCATATTTATGCATTTTTGTTTGTTCTGTAGTGCATAACATGGTTTAATCTCCACCTCACTTTTACTTGTCTTTCAGTGGTACATATATGTGAGGATCTCTCTCCTTTTTCCTCTTTTAAAAAGTTTATTCACCTGTTATCAAACCATGTAGTTGACATTGCACAGTGTTTATTGTTTTTGGTTCTTTCATATGATCTCAATCTTTTATGCGCACCTCAAATCCTCTCTCTACCATCAGTAAACAGCCACTAAAGAGTGCTCCTCTTGCGCCCAGTACTACCCTGTACTAATAACTAAACTGCATCCTTCCCCAAGGTTTTGATCTGTCCTCATGCCCAGAAATGAAATCCTGCCCAAGGTTCTTCCCACCCCTCCTAAAGTGGCGTTTCTGCCAAACTCCTCTCGAGTCCATCCCTATGCCACCCAAACCCCAGCCCCAGGTATCATATACCTGTCGAAGACCCCACTGCAAGACCTGTCCAAACCACCCACACAGCACTTCTTATTCCAGTCCCGTCACAGAGTTATCCTACCCAATCAGAGACCAAGCCACCTGTGAAAGCAACCCTGTAATTTACCAACTGTGCAGCAATCACTGTGCAACTTTTAATACTGACATCACCACTAAAAGCTCTCTTTTTCCAACCCGGGTCATCTAAACAGATGGGAGTTAACCTTGTAGTACATTCTCCAATTCCAAAATTATCCAGCATCAAGCTACGAAAAACCCCTTTTTCTCCACACTCAATAGTTCCTACCCTCTCTCCCATTTCGTGTGCTGTGTTCCACTCATCCAGTACGTACATGCTCCACGAGGCCATGCTGTTTTCATCCTCACCACCGTAATGCGACCTAGTCCCCCCCCCTCCCCTCTTTATATTCCCTCCCCGCAGATTGTGGTTTTGAGAGCAGCAGCCGGAGATATGGTTCTGTGACACTCTGTTCTGAAGAAGACCAATGGCCGAGAGCATAAGTGATGTATGTGTACTTTTTATGTACTTGTCGCAGATCACTGTACATCTTTGCAGTAAGTTGTAAACTATAATTGTAATGTTAATCTGGTAATATCTTAGAACTTGTGTACATTTAAGAAAATGGCATTGTGATCAATATATATCAAATGTTAGACACTAGCGCCACGGTTGATGTGGTGACGAATGGGAAGCTAACATGGTGGAACAGTGATTTATGAAGCTAATGACAAGAAACACAATTGAAACAAACTATAACTACTTCATCAGGATTATAAAGGATGCGGTTTGGCAGGAACCTAAGAGTACAGCATGAATTGCACTAACTAAACAATCATTTATTATAGAAATAAAATTTTTCACTTACATTACAGGGTGGCCACCAAATCTTCATTTCCAAATTCAAGGTTTTTTCCAGGTTTTTCAGGTTAAAAATAATTATTTTCCAGGTTTTCACGAAACTTAATTTTGCTCAAAGGGATTAGCAAACAACTATGCCGGAAAGAAACTAGTTACATATTTTTAAAACACATGTCATCCAAGTTGAACCATGTCACATTGTAATATACACCAAGCAGTGGCGAATCAAGGATTTATGTTGGGGAGGGGGCGGGGAGGAACAGAGCTAAAAAAAAAAAAAAAATTGTGTCATTGTACCTCAAACTGATCTAAAAAGAACCAGCTCATATTATGATGTTTTACTCATGGGTTTGGGTGATCTGCAGCCTCATAGACCCCCCTCCCCCACCGCAAATTCGACATTGACACAATGTAAAGAACAGGGTGTACATTTCAAGTTAAAGCAGAATAACTAGGAAAAAAAACAAAAACGGTTTTCACCATTATGAACGGACAGCAGAGGCTTAGGAAATGATACTAAACTTGAACCGTCTCCACCGTTTGGGAGCGGTGTGGGTGTCTAGTGTAAAATTTTAAATGGAAACTACCATTTTTTTATTGCAGATTCAGATTCTAAGGACCGATTCATGTATAGTTTGGTTAATTTTTTTTTTTTTTTTTTTCAATTGGTAACATATTGCACTGTAATGGTAAGAATTATTTGCCATACTACTGAAGAAATGTACCACCCAGGAAAGAAAAAGGTTGACCATATTGATGATGCTTCAGAATCCAACCAAATGATACTAGATGTACATTTCTTCCCGGCTAGTTCAATTAAGTGTTTTTTCGGCAATTTATAACTGGTATTCAGACAAGGGCAATCTGAACTAAGGTATCACTTTGGAAGACTGCCTTGTCCACTGTGGGGAGATGGAGGGATCACTTTTGGTATCATTTGGTAGCATTCTGAAGCATCATGAATATGGTTTTCATTTATTTTATTTCCTGTTAGTACTTTTCTTCAGCAGTATGGCAAGTATTTCTTACTATTACAGCGCCATCTTCCGTAAAATATATAAAAATAAAAAGCAAAAATCAACAACCAGACCGTACATGATGTGGGCCTTAGAATCCGAATCTGCAATAAAAAATCTGGGTTCCCATTTAAAATTTTACACTTGACACTCCCCTCGCTAAGGAAATTAATTATTCTCATAATTGTTACCGCGACTCCTCATTAGCGCTAGCCGGACCCGCATGAAAAACAATTCAGCCATCAACAACACGTACATGATGACTGTGTTTACTATTTATATATTACCATTAAGACTCCTATAAATCCGAGCTGAACTGTCCGCCTTTTTTCCCCAAGCTGTAGTAGTGGCCACGTTCCGGACGAAGCTCACGCGTTACCTCCCGTTTCATTCAACTCGCGAACTACTCGCTGTATGAACCTGCAATTTTCATGAATGTGTTCGTGAAGGACTACACTACCTTTTCATTTTTTTTTGCGGTAGTAGTTTATTACCGCAAAAAAAAAAAGAAAAAAGTCTTTTCTGAAGGCATTTGTGTGGAGTGTTGCCTTGTATGGGAGTGAAACATGGACGATAAGCAGTGTAGACAGGAAGAGGATAGAGGCTTTCGAAATGTGGTGCTACAGAAGAATGCTGAAGATTAGGTGGGTAGATCGCATAACTAATGAAGAGGTACTGAACAGAATAGGTGAGAAAAGGAATTTTTGGCATACCCTGACTAAAAGAAGGGATTGCTTGGTAGGACACATTCTTAGACATCGAGGAATCGTAAATTTAGCATTGGAGGGAAGTGTGTGGGGTAAAAATCGCAGAGGGAGACCAAGAGACGCGTATAGTAACCAGATTCAAGTGGATGTGGGTTGTCGTTCTTATGAGGAAATGAAAAGGCTTGCTCAGGATAGAGTGGGGTGGAGAGCTGCATCAAACCAGTCTCCGGACTGAAGACCATAACAACAACAATAGTTTATTAGAGGATCTACTGACAGTTTACGAACACGCACTTACTGACGACGTTACAGAATTATCGACATGCCAGTAACTTTTTTTCTGTTGAAGTTAGGTGAACACATTAAGCAAATGAAATGTTCAAAATACATCAAATTTTCATAGTCTCCAAACAGGATCTATGTGAGAAATGTATATCTTGAGATAATGTCAGTTAAACATGCAGCATTGGGATTCGCTCACCTGTCTGGTAATACCTCGTCTTCAGTATTAGAGCTAAGCCAGGTTGTTACTGCATTATGTCCATATTGAAGATACTGGTACTAACTTCTTACCCCATTAGATTCGATAGTTGAAAACTACAAAAGTGCTGTTTTTCTATGTAATATTCAATTGTTCAGTTATATCAAAAGGACATTGTAAATATCTCAATACAGAGTGCTTTAATTATGTGAGGAAATGAGAACAAGTCGGTTCATTGGGTAGTGAAGAGTTTGTTGGTATCTGTCATTTTCTAGTATTCTCGCATAAAATCCACGTTAGATTTAGTAATTTTCGTTCTATTACTGCTAGGAAATGTAACTCTTACTAGTTTTTGGAAACTGAGTAGTAGGTCTGAAACACGTTGGACAACAAGCAAAGAAATAAACATTTGTGACTGATGAAGGAATAACTGAACACTGATTAATAAATCCCTAACTTTACCCTTTTTCGTTCAAAAAAAAAAAAAAAAAAAAAAAATTACGTTTCCTTGAATAAAGCGACAGTTAATGAAGTTTTGCGTAGTAACCATATGGCAAAATACGCCCCTCTTTGCATGTTATCATTTGCGAAAATATCATTTTGATACCTCTAACCGAGTATGAGACGCACTATATTTCATGCTGGCCTTATCACCATCGGAAATGAGTTCGCTACATAAAATAAATTTTAGCAGTATGACTGAAAGGTAAAGGTCTCCTGCTAAGTTTAAAATAAATTTCAATACGTCACGAAAATTTCATCCGCAGCAACATATGGTGTAACATGCACCAAACGAAATAACATAGCAGCCCTTATTTTTTACGGCAAAGCTTTCCTAACCTAGCGCTGTCTCTTATTTCAAAGCCAATATCTTACTAACTATGGCTCTTCACAAAATTATGCAGATTTTGTCAATATGCTGACATATAAAGATTTAAGTAGCGAAAAAGTAAATATTTCTACCAATTAGTTTTCGCGAAAGAATTTGTGAAAGATGGCAGGACATGCGCCTGTATGCTGTTAGTGCAGCTGAATTCCAATCATGTTGGGGAAAACATGGCGGACGTTTCAGCCTGGGTATTTAGGAGCTCTAATTTCAATGTTACGTCAGTCACAGCAATCGTCTAGAATTATTACTAACGAACATAAACGCCAACTTTTGAAAATCTTGGGCTATGCTCAGTGGCGTACCCAGGTATTTCTAAATAAATAAATCCAAAGCAAAGCGAAAAACTTATACAAAACATGCACGCTGTCGATACCATATCACAGTCACCATCACGATTATGAGTCGAAGTCCTTTTGTATTTCACTATATACTTACCCATTTTAACGATTTTCACACGCAAGACATTAACCCTTTTACCCAAATTTTATTGATTTATGAACAAAAATATTTCTTTGCATATATCTATAAATAATGATCGGATTAATGTATATTTGACAGAATTTTTGATTATTTTTAGGTTTTGGAGGGAAATTTGGGATGACTACAGATGGCATCAGTATGCAGGATATGTTTCCTTTACCGTAACTAATAACATTTTCAAACTGTTGACTACTGATTTAGACATTGGACAATTATTTAGTAATAAAGTTTTTAAATTACTTTGTTTCCTTTACATTGATAAAATTATTTGGAAGTATTGTTGCATTTACTCCAACTTAGACATGAAGCAACGATATATATTTTGACAATGCATTGTAGCCTAATGCTCTGTTTCCTCGAGGTAATGATAAAAATCTAGTCACAATGAATTATTGGAAGTCCTGCAATGTTATTTACAATCTTTGAACAAATGTTTGTGGCTAGAGGGACAGATAAAGATGAGGGGAGGGAAAGGTTTAAGACGTAATTCCATGCACAGGTGACACAGGTCAAAAAGAGCAGAAACTAAGGTCCGACTACTACGTTCAATTGTTGACAAATTGTTGAAGCCTGAAAATTCAAATACAGAAAACAAAAAATCTATCACTAGCTGTTGCGTTTCGAGAATTTTGGAGGGCTGCCAATTAAAACACAAAGACCTTCGCAAGTTGTTATGAGGACTGTCTGTTCACAGAATGTTTTAGCTAGAAGGGATAGGGCAGTCTTCGCAGCAAGTAAGTCGGCTCACAGGTAACTATGTGGCTGTCAAAAGGTTACCTCAAAAGATACGGGAATTAAATTCGTAGTGTAAACATTTTCAATGTATCATACCAAACCCACTTCATTTCTAGTTATTTAATACAATTAAAGGTTGCCGCCTTCAGTTTACAATATTGACTTAACAAGCGGAATTCCATTGACATTCGGGCTACTTAGAAAACAGTCACTTCACTCACATGTGAACGTGGATTTCAATGCCTACGAATTCAATTACCCGTTTAAAATAATCTTTTTAGAGCGGTGTCTTACAAAAGCCAGCCGGCCATCAATGGGATGAGAGAGTCGATTTTAATTACAGTCAAGAAATATAACGTAAAGAAAAAAGTATACCAAAATTTTCAGTGGGGTACGCCTAGCATATACCCACTCAAATTTTGGGATATGCTTGAGCGACCGAGCATACCTGTACTCGGCGCCTATGCTAACGAAGCATCACAATAGCAACTTTTACGGAGTTTACAGTTAAAATCAACAAAATGCTACCGTGAAGAGATTTTTCAACACGGAATCAGTCAAACGATATCCGTGTTGGAGATATCACTGGTGGGGGGGGGGGGGGGGTCAATTACGAAAATTGATCAAACTTAGTACAAATAAATATCGCCTTTCATTCTAGCTGCGATTTCGTACTCACGCCTTACGATAACATAGCGTCTCTTCGACGTAACATCGCGAAGAATTGAGTCGCCTGGTTGAACAACAATTCGAGATAAATACAGAAATAGATATCGGAATACGTAACCTATAATAATAAAACGTTTTAAACCGCCCAGAAATATATTTGAAAATGTTTTTGTACACAAACATAAAGAGATGAATATTATTTAACCCGCGGGCACTGGCGATCTGAGCATTTTGCTCACCGTAATTTTAAAACGACTGGCATTTTTGTTACTTTTAAATATTAAACTTTGAGGGTTTATCTTACTAAAACTACAGGGATTACTTATTTACATTTATTAAGTACATTTCTAACTGGTCGTGTAATCTCAGCAAAAGGCTATACACGCGAATGATCATTTAACTCTGAAAGCCGCGAAATCTCATGGGTTAAAAATCCCGGTTTCTGGCTGAAATTCAAGGCTTTTTCCCGGTTTTCCCCGGTTTTTTCAAATTCAAGGCTTTTTCCCGGTTTTCCCGGTTTCAAGGTTCGGTGGCCACCCTGCATTATTCCTTAGAAACACCTCCGGTACTATATGAAAGTGGTAGCATTCTTACTTTTCCATATCTGGGATAAACTTTGGCAATGTCTTTAAGGAAAACTGGTTATTTCTCACAACACACCTGTATTCAACTTATTTGTAAACATGGGAATACAAGAACTGAAACATAAATGTTCAAATGTTTGTAGAGCTTATGGGACTTAACTACAGGGTCTTCAGTCCCTAAACTTACAAACTACTTATGATCTAGCTAACACTAAGGACGGCACAAATATCCATGCCCAAGGGGGGATTCAAACCCCCGACCGCAGTAGCCGTGCAGACCATGACTGGCACGCCACAGTCCCCTCGGCCACCGCGGTCAGCTGAAACAAACAAATCTTCGTTGTCTGAAGGTTTGGCAATAAGCCATATTTCCAACAAAACATCATGGAGTTCTCTGTCACTTATTTGAGGAATTAATTCGTTCCACGACAGCGACATGGATTCACACTTAGTACTTTATATCCTCCCAGAGATGCACAAGGAAATATCACCCACTAAGCACAACTGAGAATACTATTCAAAACTAGTGCTTCTGTCTTTCACCACATCAAGCATGGGGCAAGAGTCGAATGATCGATACATATAGATTGCAATGCTGTTTTCTTTAAGATGTATACAGAGGCATAATGTTTTACATATTGAATGGTATAAAATCTTCCTTTCTTTCTTGTCATCTTTATAGGATGTAGAACAAGTCGCACATACTGCGGAAGGCTTGCTTGGCACATGTTACACCTTTGGCACTGGTAGCTGGCCTTTTTCTTCAGGTCCTTCCTAACTGACACCAATTTCTCTCAGCTCGATAAATCTTTATTTATTTATTTATTTATTTATTTATTTTTTTTTTGTAGATTTGAATGTTTGAGAATTAGTCATCCTTTCGACAATATGATTGATTATTTAAACTTTAGCCACATTCATTTGGAACTCACGTCTTTACTTTAGTCTCAAAGCTCAATTTGTACAGTATATATCTATTGAAAGCAGAACCAAAAGAAAAAAAAAATTACAACACACTGCTAATTGCTATCTTCTCATTCTTCTGCCAACACTATAATTACAACATAACTGATCAAAAGTGTCAGCTCCAACCTTTGTATGGTTTTAAAACATTATAACTTCTGGCTTGTTTCAAGAGCTTTCATCATTATGCAGTGTGGAAATGAGTAGAACAAACTGCAATTTAGCTGGAACATATAAACACTAGTGTTACAAGCTTTTGTAAAACTGAACAGGCTTGAAGCTACAGTTCTTTGTATATTTGGAAAATATTGTGAGGGGATATTCAGTTTGCTTTTTTTTTATACGTTTCCTACTATCAACAAACTTTTTGTAAAAGAAGCAGGCCGGTGTACCAGTTGTAGGTAGTTAGATTTCTGACTGTACCTTCTCGAGAAGTAACAAGAAGATGCACAGTTGCTAAAACTGTGTTTGGTTTGATGAAAGGATGTGTGCCTGCATATATTTAAAAATACGCAAGATAAAAATATTCTCAAATTACCAGAGCAAAAATGTTTATGCTATGTTTCTTTAAGGGGAAGAAAGAAAGAAGAAAAAAAAAAAAAAAAAAAAAGATCATCAGAACCAAATGTCAGAAAGAACAACAGTCTGAACATAGCTCAAGCAATGATGTGCTGTGCTTAATATAAAAATCACTGCAGTATTTTACAAAGTGAACATTTCAGATAACATTGACATTGATTTGCCCACCATTTTTCCTTTCATTCCCTATTTGCACACACAAGATGAACTTATGTCCACACCTACATTTACTGTCGCATACCACACCATACCACACTTGATAGAGCCTTGTTCAAGTCAGTGATATCAGATTCCTTTCTTACAGGACACATGAATGACAGGAAGTGCTTAAAGAAGATTTTACAATTTAAGTTTCACTTTTCACCACAGTAAAATAAACTAATAACACACTGTACAATTCTCATGACAACAAATAACTGAACACAATCAACTAACTTATGCTCACATAGCAGGAACTGAAATATAGGTACCTTAAATGTACGTGGTACACCTTCCTGTCTGCATGCTATATATAAGCAAGCAGATGCAATAGCATCATTGGCCCGTCCTTTCAGGTTTTTGCCATCATGTACTTGCTTGAATAAGTTATTTGCACGATCCACAATTGTCCTTGGGAGATTTATCCGATCTGCCATAGTAGCTATTTCACGGAATGCATTTAACAGTGCTCTATCCGAGCTGCTAACCTGTAACAACAACAAATTGAAGATAGCTACACCATTTAATGTCCAAATGTTTGTTAAGCTTATGGGACATAGCTGCAGGGTCACCAGTCCCTAAAATTAAGGACTACTTATGAACTAACTTATATTAAAGACAACACAAACATCCATGCCTGAGGGAGGATTCAAACCTCTGACGGAGAACGACCTTTCGCATTGGAGCATAGTGCCTCAATGCGCTTGGCCATTCCGCCGCAGCACCATTTCATAAATTTTAAATTCAGGACAATTGAAATAAATATATAACTTACATTACATCTTCATTTTTACCTTAAAAATATATACCTGTGGAGTACCTCCATATGTAACAACATGAGAACTGCTGACCTATACTTACTTTCACATGGCAAACTAGCTTTTAGAATTAACAGTTTCTTCCTCAATGAGGAACACCAACCAGATACCACCTGTAGTAGAGACGAAATAGGCAAAAAACAATAATACAATTTTTAAATGTATTGCTAACATTCCTGTTATATATACATTACTTACACAATATATTCACATCAACTGAAGTATTAAATACCACTTTGCCAACCAAATTGTCCATTTTCAACTGAAACTACACCTCAAATTTTGCTTCAGATCAGTGCATCACTACATCTAAGATTTAGGGTTCTTATTTGTTGGTCCCATCAAGTCGCAACCAAAGCTTCATCCTCCAACAACAACAACAACAACAACAACAACAACAACAAAAACAACCACCAAACACTCCATGCCGCTGTAACTATATACTGAAACTAATCTATATAAAAAAATATGAATTGTTGCACGTATTTTTTTACTTATGGGACTTAACTACGGGGTCATCAGTCCCCAAACATAGAAACTACTTACAAACTAGCTAATACTAAAGACAGCACAAATATCCATGCCCGAGGGGGCAATTAAAGATAATGAACTTAATTCAAATTATGTTGTGGTGATGACAAATAACAACGAAATTACTCTTATTCCAGTCACATATAAACTGTTTGCGGAAAGAAAGGTTGACAGTATGCCTCTGTGTGGGCTCTAATCTCTCTAATTTTATCTTCATGACCTTTTCGCAAGATATACGTAGGAGAGAGCAGTATACTGCTAGATTCTCCTCATAATTTTCTCAAGAGAAACTGTACACCGCATACTCCTTAGTCAGTAAACTGATCATGTTTACATAGAAAACAAAAAATTAAATTTCTTGAATGCCTTCAGAATAAAATGATGATCTTTTTAGGTAACTTTTTCGAAATTTTATTTCACTGCACATAGACATAACAACACAGAGCACAATCTGTATTTGATTGGTGTATTTTCTCAATGAGTATGAATACTGCAAGTATTCTTTTATGTACTTGCCCATTCATGTCAGACTGACCAAGAACAAAACATGGCAGAGTTTAGCTAATAATTATTATTATTTGCTTGAAATTCTGTAGGTCTACGGAGTTTCAGGTGAAGTTAGGATAATCTTTTAGCTGTGAACCACTTTTACATCCTTCTAAGCTATATCTGTTAGGACTAAGCTAGGACCTTTAATTAGCATGCTTCTTTTAGCACCAAACTAAGTTCATGAAAAATCACTGTAAGATTGTTTGCATATGTTAGAAAGAAGGTCAGGCCCCATACTGACCCCTGTGACAGCACTGTATGTTACACCACTCTGAAGTAATTTTCTTCAGATCTGATATTGTGTTATAGAGGTAAGATTCAACTGATGCAAGATGGCTCTCAATAATCAATCAAACTATTGTTTAATATGCAGAATTTTGTGATCCACATAATCAAGATTTTTGGCAGAAGCACAATATACCAACAGAATCCTTTTCCTTGTTTAGCTCTACCAGTACAGCACTTGAGACATCTTGTACAACTTCCTGTGTAAAGAATATAAAGAAAGTTTGACTTACCAGGTGAAAAGGTACCGGATGTAAGCCCTGTAAATCATGAGGAAGCCAATGCCACTGAGGAAGAGGTATTTCAGACATTAGCACATGTCCGTCCCGCCAGTCACACCCTACATGAAGAATGGCCTCGCCCTACAATGACTGCAGACGCTAAACAACAGCCTATGAACCGGTTGACGCGGCCACAACCAACTCCCCCCGCAACTATGACACCCTGCAGAAGAAGAGACGTCTGGAGGACAGAAAACAACACACCAGTGTGTTTCCACTGTGGGCGACCTGGACATGTCGTACGCAACTGCAGAGAGAGAAAAGGCACGTATTCGACGATTATTTCGCCGCAAGACGTCAGCCATCAGAGTACTTCTATCACAGGCAGTCACCTGCTGATGAGTTCAGTCGACCTATGGGAAGAAGCCCATCGCCGCACCCTGGACGAGGTTGCTCCCTGACACGCCGCTGCCATTCCCTGTTGTCGTACAGAGGCACCAGCCACTGCCCTAGCCGCCACGCCCAGGAACACAAAGCTAGGCAATCACCTACGGAGGTGAGGCCACCACAGATGAAAATCCTCCATAAACGACAGTCGCTAAGATGTCAGCAAATCTCACTGACATCATAATCAACGGCCAACCTGTCCAGGCACTGGTTGATTCAGGAGCTTCTTTCTCTGTATTGTCTGATAATTACCACGAACTCTAAAGAAGACAATGTTCTGTGATATGGGAGCAACTGTGCTGAAGGTCGCAAATGGAAAGTATGTCCAGCCATCAGGATTTTGTGTCACAAGAATAACCATCAACAAAAGGATCCAGACGTTTGAATTTGTCATTTTAACAGAATGTAGTCATAATGTCATCCTCGGATGGGACTTCCTTCAGCCATCCCAAGCTATCCTTGACTGTGGAAGATCTGAGCTGCAAATTGAAGAAGTTGTTCCGACGGATACTTGCAATACAGAATTTTCTGGGAAGTTATTTGCCATTGACAATGTGACGATCCCGCCGTTGAAGACGAGAAGAGTTGCAGTCACAAACACAGATGAGCGATTAAACTGTGAAGTGCTTGTTGATAGTAACAAGTTTATCAGGCTCACCAAAGAAATTTAGATACCAGCGGCTATCATAAGCATTACTGGTGGTCAAGGAAAGATTCGGATCACTGATTGTCACTAGCAGTCACAGCTTATCCCCATAGGAATGGGTACTGGGGCAGCTGAACCAATGCAGGACGGTGAGCTCAACGCCATCAATGAAGACCAATGCTCTGCTGTTAGTACAGACAACATGCTGGAGGAAACAACCACGGAACTGCTAACTGGGCCTGGACTAACCAAGGAACAACGCCAGAGGTTGTTAGCTATGCTACATCAATTTTTGGGTGTATTCACACCCCCAGCAGGAGAAAAGTCAGCTGAAACGGCCCACGATAAGGCACCGTATCAATACTGGGGAGCATCCACCAATTAGTGTTTGTATAGTCATCAGCTGAAAGATGGATAATTCTGGAGGAAGTGGAGAAGATGTTGCACGATGACATTATTCAATCTTCAGAGTGTCCTTGGTCAGATAGTAGACCCCATAAAGAAGAAGGATGTCATGTGGCGATTCTGTGTCGACTCTCGATGGTTGAACAAAATTACAAAGAAAGATGTCTACCCATTGCCGTGCATTGACGACAACTTAGACTGCTTGAAAAGAGCTACATACTTTTCAACCAATGACATGCAGACAGGGTACTGGCAAATCAATGTTGACGAAGCTTACAGGGAAAAGGCCACTTTTATTGCGCCTGACGGCCTCTACGGATTCAAAGTAATGCTATTTGGCTTATGTAATGCTCCAGTCGCATTCGAACGCACGATGGAGAAGTTGCTGCGACACCTTAAGCGGAAGACATGTCTTTGCTATTTAGATGAGATGGTCGTTTTCTCGGAAACATCTGAAGAGGATCGAGTCGCCTGTTAACTGTGATGAAGTGTGTTCAGACTGCAGGACTCTGCCTCAATCCAAAGAAGTGCCTTTCGTCACCAAAGAGATTAAAATCCTAAGGCACCTAGTCAACGGAGATGGTGTCTGTCCTGATCCAGATAAAGTAACGGCAGTCACAGAATTTCCAACTCCTCAGCACATTCGTGATGTGAGAATATTTTCTCGGGCTGTGCTCATACTACCAACGTTTCATGAAAAGTTTTTGTTACAAGACACATCAACAGCAAGAACTTCTGCAGGGATGAAACAAAAGAAAAAGCTTTCCAGGCACTTAAGGAGGCTCTAACGTCCGCACCAGTTATAACCTTACACGACAAAAATGCGGAAACCAAACTTTACACTGACGCTGGCGGGTACGGGATAGGTGGAGTGCTTGTGCAAATTCAGGAAGGTACTGAAAAGCCTGTGATAGCCTATGCATCAAGAGTACTGTCAAAGTCCGAGACAACTACACTACAACTGAGAAAGTAAGTCTCACAGTTATCTGGGCTATCAACAAGTTCCGGCCCTATTTATTCGGCAAACCATTCACCGTCATGACAGACCAGAAGGATCCATCAGGTCGACTAGCAAGATGGGCACTAAGACTCCAAGAGTATGATGTCACAGTGGTATTCAAGAACGGGCACAAACACAAGGATGCAGACTGCCTTTCGAGGAATCCATAAGCGGAACACAACAGCATTAATGAAATTTCAGCCCTCACTGAATTGGGTGACGTTACAGCTGAACAGAGGGAAGATCCGGCACTATTAAAAACCATACAAGCCTTGGAGAAAGGAGAATGGACCAATGGAGAGTTCCAACTTACAAACAGAAAATTGTAAAGTGCAACTACGATGCAGTGGGCACCAAATGGCTACTGGTCGTTCCAGCTCATCTCCAGCCGTCTACTCTCATGTATTTCCACAATGCCCCAATATCTGGTCATCTGGGATCTTTGAATACCCTAGACAGACTGATGCAGGTATTACTGGCAAGGTGTCTACCGATCTGTCAGGCACTATGTGAGTCACTGTAAGGAGTTCTAGGTATGGAAGCATGTGTCGCACCACCTGCAGCAGCTCCATTCCACCAAAATGAAATCAATCAATCCTTTATGGAGGTTACTGAAGTCGACAACTGGTACCCGATGGATACTAGTCTGCACTAATTACCTCACACGCTACACTGTCACCAAACCTGTGCCGACTGCAGAAGCTCCAGAGATTGCAATATTCCTTGTAGAATACATTATTTTGAAGCATTGAGCACCACGTGTGATGATATCTGATCGTGGGGAAGTATTCCAGTCAAAACTAGTATCAGAGGTAATGTCATGGTGCGACGTTGTCCACAGAATGATAACTGCATACCATCCTCCAAGAAATGGTCTTACAGAACATTTTAACAAGACAGCAGATGTGCTGTCAATGTACGTCAACGTTGAGCAGAATGATTACAATACAATACTGCCCGTTGTGACATTTGCTTATAATACCGCAAGACAAGACACCACAGGCGTCATGCTGTTTTTCCTGCTCCATGGCCGGGAAGCTGAGATGACAATGGATATGCTGTTCCTGTTCCAGCTGGACAACACTCAGGATGACTATGTGAAACAGCTCATCACCAGGGTCGAAGAATAAAGACAGCTGACTCTCATATGGACACTGGACGCCCATGAGAAGGACCATAAGCAGTATAACGACAAGCACCGACCTGTTGTGTACAGCCCAGGAGATCTGGTTTGGATTTTTACCTCTGTATGGAATGTTGGGCTATCAGAAAAGTTTTTGAAGCGTTTCTTTGGTCCATATTGTGTCATATGTCACCTGTCAGATACGAAGTCAAGGATTATGAGCCATCGTTTAAACGACAAATATGAAGAGACATTGTTCACGTCCTCCGCATGAAGCCTTACTAAGATCCTGAAGCGCAAACAGGCAAAAATGGCTTCTTGTTCAAGGACTAAGGACGATAATGATACTGATGAAGCCACAACAAAAACTTCTGTAATCACAAATTGTGCGAAGGAAAGGATTACCCAGAACTGCCATACAAAGGACCCATGACAAGATCAAGATCCAGGACTTTGCAGCTGGCTCTAAAGGGAACCTAACAGTGGGTTGCTGTTTTTTCAGGAGAGGGAGCAATGCCACAAGACCACAAGTTATCCGACTGCCAGCATGGCGTAATGACCAATGTCACTAATTGCGGTGCTTCAAGTTGCCGGTTCAATCCCGTCCACCAGCAAAAAATTATTTCTTTGTATTTATCATTTCCAGAATGTTCTACATGTTTCTTATGTTAACTATTCTTCTAATTTCTGGTACATTCTGTCTGTGTATAAATAGCAGAGCACTCTGCCCGAGAGGCAGTCTGTGCTGCATGTATGTTTCAGTTCACAATAAACCCCTTTCAGTATATATGCTGTGTTCAGTCAACAACCCTGCCTTTGAAATCAAGCCCGCTTCCATTTCAAGGCGACAATATCAATATTTTATTCACCTTTTCGCCTCCCATCCGCTCCGAGCATTACTCGAAAAGCAACAGCCAGAGATGACAGAGTTGTGTGTGTCAAAGTGTGCCTATGTGATTGTATGAAAGAGTATGTATCTTTCTAGTGAAAGCTTTAAGCTGGGTATATAGGAGTTTTCGTGTAACTGTTGTGGCTTGACGGAATGTGTATATGCAGCGAATTGCAAACTTTACTCATTATATTGCAGAATTCCAAATTGGACTTTACATTGTTAAAAGCAAGACAGCCACTGTGGTATCATCTGCTGGCACCATGGGGTAGGGAATCAGGAAAACTTTTTATTTCACGGCAGCTAGGTTGGCACCATCTGGGAAATGGAATCCCACATTGAAGAAGAACCAAAACGATGACATAGGCACACAATTAAAAGGGCAGAACTACAAGGTCATCAATCCTTCCAAACTAATTTCCATAAAACCAGTGAAATATCGAATAAAACAAAACAGGGACAACAATAGCATTTGCATTCAAGAACAGGGTTTGTACTGAATTTACAAAATAAAAATTAAGGACTTTTAAGCACCTTCCGGCCCAGTTTAGGTTATGATAGTAGCACTGAAATTGGGCCTTTGCAATTGCCTTTTGACAGCTCGCAATTTAAATGAAAATATCGGCTCGACCTTTCATCTTACATGAAAACTGAATAAACGAATTTGTAGAAGAGAAAATTCTCTACCAGTCGTCTACCTGTAACATGTTCCTACTTTGTAGTTTGAACCGATCAACCGATTAGTGCCAAATTTTACAGACATAATTGTTGGCTGCCAGCAACCAGAAACTCTTTTTCTGTCTTTTCATTGGTTTTTAGGTTTGATCGGTCCTTTGTGGACATCGGTTTGTTTTGTTAAATTTTGATCATTTCGTCTAACTCAGGGTTTTTGTTACAGAGGCCACTGAGCCCTCTGAGCGAGCATGCTGAGCTACCACGCCAGCAACCCTTTGACTGAGCGCGCTGAGCCACCGCGCCCTGTAAGTTTCTGATTATCGTCTAATTTGTTTGTACACCACAAACTAATTCACCGCCCATGACGACATGCCGAACAGCTGCAAGAGTAATCCGTAATTCTCATAACATCGATGGCAGGTGTTATCTGCTGACTTGGCATTTTTAGACAGATTATAATTCATTATAGCTGTGACGGGTAAGTTATATCAGCTGGCAGAAATTTCCATTGTGGATGTCTAGATGGCACTAACCATTCTTTGTATTCATCTTTTTGCAGCCATAGTTGGCGAACCGCACACTTTCCAGGATTTTAACACAATTTTAAAAATACACCTATTTAGCAACTTATAAGAGTGGCAGTGGCTAATGTATCGCAGATGGTTCACCGCTTAAAGATAACTCCACAAAACCCAGACACGGACAATGGTGCGAATGAAATATATACTTTTACGCAGCACTAAGCACACGCTACTGGATTCTTTCTTACAAGCAGTAAATAAAGCCACATACACAAGTATTATATCACAGATATCATCTTACTTCACAGGAGCATGGTGCTGTATTACATATGTGAAACCAAGTTCTTTGAAGGCTACAATTCAGTGTCGAGGGTCACACATAGCCATCTACGAAAATATATTGTTTTGTAGCACAGTGATATAATATTAGGTCCCTGTACATAAGATTGTGGGTTTGAATCCAGTTATGAGATTAATAAGTAACAAAATAATTTTGATTTAGCAATTAAAATAATTTGTTTAGTTGAATTTTTTAAGGTCTCGTACCATCTTTTCAACAATAGCATTGCCTTTTTTATCATACATTTTTTTTTATTGGTATTTAATGACAACAGCAGAGTCAAAGCAAGACTGCAGATTGGTTCATAACAGCAACTCGTGTAACCGCTAGCCAGTGAGAGGATATTTTCAGGTAACAAATGAAAGCAAAAATTACGGTTTGCTTTTAGTGCAGTATCTGAATTTTTTCTGTCCGAATCTGCCGCAAATGTAGCAATCATGATTTCAGTTCTACTAGAGACGGTTGACTGCTCTTTTGTTGAATACATAGAACATCATGTGTGGTTAGGTTACAAAATAAGATTAAATTGAGAACTGCAAAATGTGTGTTCTGCTGCAGTTCAGTCACTGATTACTTAAAATTATCTGTCAACAAATTGTTGCATTGGTGCCTGTAACTCTTAGTGGCCTCTTCCAATACTGCTACACAGTTATAAAATACAATAACACCATTTGTGAAATGACTCATCGAGTTTTTGCGTCGCCTATAGCTCAGCAGTAGCTGGCTGCGCCTCGGGAACAATGTAGTGCCCTGTGACAAATGTCAACTAGCAATTAGTCTAGTTTTAATCAGATTACAGTTCATCATTCTAAAACAATGACAGATGGCTACAAAAAACTGTCCAAACATTACAGATGAATATGAAGCACAACGAAAGATCAATATTTAAGCTACCATCAGACAGCCTTATTTAACCATTAATTGTGAGTGTCACTTTATGAAGTGTACCACCGATGAAAGCTCTAATTAGATTTCATTTTTGTCAGGAAATACAAATTGCTTACCTTAGGGGAATGATCCTGGCTTATTTTCTAAGAATTTGCCTCTTGCGATCAATATACACAGCATTTGTTGCATTGCTCTAGCTATTTTTAACTCGTGTAAACTGTGAAATCATGGTTG
This sequence comes from Locusta migratoria, assembly GCA_026315105.1. Classification (NCBI taxonomy): domain Eukaryota; kingdom Metazoa; phylum Arthropoda; class Insecta; order Orthoptera; family Acrididae; genus Locusta; species Locusta migratoria. The sequence continues at coordinate 183,163,329 of CM048748.1, forward strand.
TTCAGAGAGATGTGAACCAAAGGTCCATGAAAGGACATAAGAGGTTCGTTCCTGCAGCTGCCAGACTGCTTGACGCGCATGCGCAACACTGAAATTATGTTCCAGCAGCGCCTTCTCCTGCTTCTGTCTACTTGGAGTGTCGCTGTTTGGTGTTCCAGCAGTTGTCGCAAGCAGCCAGATGCTACCCGGAAAATTATTTCAGGCACGGTCAAGCTGCCAATTTGCGCATGCGCAGAAAGGTCTGAGTTAGAGAGGGGGTAGCCATCACGTGATGCGTGTATGTTTGTAGCGTGTTTTTTGATTATTCCGAAGTCACTGCAATCCCACTTGAGATCAGAAATTTCTCGTTTACACTTCTTTGTTATTAGGAAGGAAAGTATTTTAATTATTTATTTAAACTCACCTTCGCCTGCAACCAGAAACAGTGCAAAATGCGTTCCAGCAGTGCAAGTATCAAACAAGGGTTTTTACGTCACAGTAGCTGCGCATGCGCGGTAACACCTGTTTCTTAGTGCTTGAAAGTAGCCGTCTGGCAGCTGCTGGAACGAACCTAAGGTGATTAGTTGTGAATGAAGATGAAAATGAATATGAGTAAGAAATCTTTGTTGTTGTGACAGTACAATACATTGTGCAGAATGACCTCTACTTCATTCTTCATGCAACCTGGCAGGTTACTTTGTACCAGTTCTGCAGTTCCATAAAGTTTATGTGGTTATGTGGTTTATGTGGGCACCGCGAGTACAGGAATCTAGAGCAAGCAATTATGCCACAACACCACAATGTCAGAGTGGATTGAAAGGCTGAGTAAAACTGAGGAACTGTGCGACTGCAGCAATGGGTGTGGAGTAGGATGAATGAATTGGGATCATGGATACTGTAGATGTAACTAAGTGTATTCTGTTAGATTTAGGAAAGAATTTGCCTGAAACCTCAAGTTTCATCTTGCTCATGTGCATACTGATGACCGGCTCAACTATACAATGAATTGTTACCACTACCCCTCAAACTGTTTATAGAAATGCAAGTGCTACAGATTACTTTGGATGGCTAATACGATAAATTAGCCAATTTGCTTTGTTGAATGTCTCCTGCCAAAGCAAACCGTTGTATTATCCCCTGGCAACAAAATTTTAATGCAATCTGGGCAGATTTTTTTTTATGGAGCCATGTGCGAAGAAGTTAGCAAACAACCTCATCTACAGATATTTGGAACATGAAGATCAACAGTTGCTCTATCTCAAATCCAATATTAAGTAGCTATGTCGTAATAAATTTAAACACATAAGATTGAAGAAAATTACTTACCGTTCTGCGGTTCTGATACTTTGAAACTCCAAACCCATCAAATGAAGCATCACCTCGGCCTGGACCAATCATTGTTGACAGATCTGAGCCATTAAGTAAAGGATTCTCTGGCCCACCAACTCGAGATGGGTCAGCACCAGCTTTCTCATTGCTGAATGTTCGCCACTCAGATCCAACATCAATCACCCTAAATAGGAAATGAATAATTTTCTGATTATATACTGAAAACCAAAATGCAGCAGGACACATCCAATCTGAGACATAACCACCTTATTTGTTGTTACTGTGTGTGCACATTAAAAAAATTAGCCTTAACATCGGTATCTCCGTGTGCAACAGCCTTTCAAAAGTTCAAAATTATTTTGTAATTGGTAAAACAAAAAAGATACAATCCACTGTCTTTGGACAGTGTCACTACTGACATATTTTAACTATTTAAATATTCGAATCTTTGACAGGTTATGTGTAATTTTAACACGTAGCAAAACATTCAGACTGCATACAGAGATTGCACAAAAAAAATCGATTGAGTCTCCAACTCTTAACCACAATACGAGGAAATTACTAGCTGAAATATGTAACAAATAGACTAATGACCATTGCAGTGTGATCAAACAGCTTCAAAACATTTGAACATTGTAAGAGATCTCATGTAGTATCCAAAAGAGTTCTCGGTCACTCATATTTCCATCTACTCACCATACTTTAAAACAACAAGCAGAAAGACTTCCTGCCTGAAATGTCGTGTTCTGCACATACGCATATAAACGATCGGTATTGCATGTCCTCGACGCAATAGAAGGGGTTCTATTTCTCTGCAGCGGAACAACCTGGTAAATTTGTAGCTTCATCCATTCTGTTGCTATGTGGCACACCACCTACACATTACTTCCACACATTTGTGTTGGGATGGTTATCTAAACTACTCACCACTGTGCTCACATCAAGTGACATAAGAGCACTTTCATTCGATTTTGCGAACACGGCATGTTACAAAAAACATGTTGAAAGTCACGTAAGTCCTGCATTGTGATGATATAAGGAGTAGTTTGTTCGTACAAGGAGCTCCAAGCATAAGTCATAACATCACAAGTGACACTATTGGGATCTACTCTGCTGATGCATTTGCCTGTGCTCAGGCCTAAACACATGTGAGGCACTTTCTAAGGTGGAAGAAGCCCCACATATATTTTCCACAGTGCAAGCATCAGGACCTGTGCTCCTTCACAAGCAGAAGATGCACACTGAAGTAAAAATTGATTAAATGTTATTTCTAATAGAGTGTAAATGTTTGTTAAGCTTAAGGGACTTAACTTACAAATGACTTATGAACTACCTTATACTAAAGGTGACACAAACATCCATGCCCGAGGGGGGATTTGAACCCCTGACCGTAGCGTCCGTGCAGACACTGACTGGCGCACAACTGACAGTTCGGCCACCGTGGCCAGCTACAGTGTAAATGATATAGTTTTATGTATTGACATGTTTCGAAAGCCAACAATTTTTCACACTTGATGTATGGAAAAGTAATAGCAACACAGTAGGCAACAATATTAACTCACAGTATAGTCAACTGTGAAAAATAAATACCAGTCAGAACCATCAGATTTCTGCCACCTCTAATTGGTCAACAGAGTTAACATGCTATACAGATTTAAGTGATGGAATGCCAGTCTCTGCAACTAAATATCAATTAATGTGAAAATATGTATAGGTGGAAGGTGATACAGCAGTAGACTGACTGCGAATTTCTCAAACCACCAACCATAACTGCTCAAATGTTTGTCATATCTTAATAGAGGTTCTGTCCTTTCAATAGAGTAAACTGTAAAATACACATGGGCTACAGAAAGAAAATTCACTGAATATAGTCTAATTATCGCATTTATGTAGAAATTGGAGAAAGATTTCGTCATTTTCGTTGCACTGAAACTTACATTGAACACACAACTTCCAAATAATTTTCTTAAGCATTTTAACATTGAAAACTAACAATTATTAGAATAGAATCAATAATCACAATTTATCCTATACATTCCACAAGTAGGTCTATGTTTTGTAACAAAACTGCACAGTTATAGTTGGTTACATTTTAACATTTTTGCCATTTGGCTTTGTTTATGAGTAACTTAAGTACTACTTACTCTAAAGGAATGACACTGTTCACAAGACAAAATGTATAGAATTAGTGCAGTAATTTTAACAACATCACATTAAAAAAATCAAGTAACTCCCCTGCCCCCTCAAATCATCTACATTCATTGTTTACTCTGTTTCTCGTTGAAATATTACTGGTAAATAGTCATATTACAGGTGATAGTTTGAATGTGACAACTAAAACAACGTGTACCAACAAACAAAGAAGAACGAAAATTTCCAGTAGGCATAAAAATGACATCTCACGATCTTTGTTATACGTAATAAACAGTCTGACGTGAACTACAGAACAGTACTTTACTTCTTAACAGAATTCAAACTAGAAACTAACCTGTCTCCAACAACCAAGCCACACTCTGAACAAATCTGATCTCCAGCTCTGTAATCCTCTATAAGAGGAGCATCTGGATGCGCGTAGCAACATATCTTGTTTGTGTCAAATCTGGAAGAAAGAAAATATAATCATCACACTAGCTACACAGATAACTGTAAATCATCTATATAAACTTCCTCGGCCTCTGTCAGTTACCTCGATGAACTCGCCATTGTGCGGCCTACAGTGTTTCAACAATAAAATTGTTACATTACGACATACATAACACTTCTTCAAGCAAACCTTGCAGCAAAACAGAGATGATATACGCAGGTTATCAGAGATTGTTTGTTGAACTGTCAACTACGCAGTGCGCTCACTGCAGGAGACAGAGCCCCACATACACTTATCACTAGCGCCATCCTACGTTAGCAACTAATGATACGTTTCATTCTGGTGGACTACACTTCTTTCTATCTATGTTTTATCATATAAAACATTTGTATTTCAATATTTACAACAAATTTTCATCTTCTCTTGGTGTTAAGGTAATTCGATGAGCAGAGCCATGCGTAAATCTTTCGAGTACCAACTAATTAACAGTAGCTAACAATTCCAGGATAAAAAAATGTAAACAACGGGAAGATTCTTTGCAATATAAATGTCTGTTTCAACTGTGTAACAGTTCATCAGCTGATGAAGTAGGAGTTTATCCCAGCATGAGAAAGGAATGAGACAGGGCTGTTGCCTTTCACCAATGTTATTCGATGAAAGTAACAAACTGAAGAGAAACTGACAAAAGTAACTGAAGTTCAGAAAACAGAAATAAAAACATTGCGGTGGGAAATGACTTGCACTTATATCACAATTACCAAATTGCAAAGTTGTGAACAGACTAGAAAAGTGTTTATTACATAAATAGTAACAGAAATGATATGAGAGTAATAGAATGTAGTCGAAATATATTAGACGATGCTGAATAATTTAGATTATGAAATTAAACACTATGAATAGTAGACAATTTTGACAGCAAAATAACTAACAGAGTTTGACATAGAGTAGGAATACAATTTATACTAGGAATAACAGGAGAAGCGTTTCTGAATATTGGATGTAGAAGTTTTTAAAAGCGGTGCTACAGAAGAATATTGAAAATTACATAGATAGATAAGATAGTTAATGAGAGAGTACAAAGATAATTACAGTCATTTCCTATCTCTCGTAATGATTAATTACTCTTGTGGTGCACACATGATGTTTCAGGACGCTGTGGCGTCGATAGCTTGACATACAACTGTGTTATCTTTAAGAGAAACTATCTTTGGCCAGCGTCTAGACTGAGCTGCAATGTTCAATATTCAGTCTTGTATATGTCTTTGTGCGATGCGGAAATAAAAGTTTAGTTATACTGTATATATGGTGTTCATTTGGGAATACAACTCCTTATTAGTTCCCATAGTGGTGACCCCAAAGTTTTTAGAGTTTCGCAGTGTCTCCACGACCCTGCGCCGGTGTGTCTTGCGCATTTCGTCTAGAAATACGGCTTTGTGCCTCGCCGGAAAGATGACGACGCCCAACCGCTCGTCGCCTGGATTCACTACGGACCTTCAAGTCTCGACCGCCGTTCCTACTCATCTTTGCAGTGCTCAGTGCTCCACGCCATCAGGAATTTAGCCTGCTTCGAACATTTCACGAGTTTTGTTCCCCTCACCCCCATCGAACAGTGCTGTGCGACAATCCAACGATTCAGATTTAGTCACTCCCAAAGCTCAACCCTTGCCTGGCTCACAAAACTGTGCATTTCAAGTGCCTTACTTTCCTGCACACAGTGTTCTAAATTCAAACTTCCGCCCTGCAACGGCTCCTCTGATTGTGTTGAGATATCACTCCGGCAAGCCTGTGCTTACTCAACCATGTTACTTTGTGTTGGCCGCACCTATTCATGCTACCTCTGCATAAGACTTCAGCCTGTCTCAAAGGGTGCTTCTGGACTCTGTGTCGAGTTCAAATTTGAGCTTGGACAGTTCCTTGCGATTTTCGGCAGCCACTTTTGCACAAGCGCAACCTCAGTTACACACTGGCTAGTGATGTCACCCGTCGTGCAATCATATATCCTGCATGCTGTTGGTGCCAGTGCTGATCACTTGGATACTATCCACGGTGATTTCGCACATATGAACATTTTCAATCAAGACTACGATGTGCTCATATGTCCTGTGTCACGTGACGCACCTGCCGCACCGTTTTCACAACCCCCACTCTTGCAGGCTCACATGGCAAACACATTTGAACATTCGCGGTTACGTCCATTGCCTCAACCGCCCACATTCGCAGCACTTCCAAATGTTTCTGCTTCGTCAGCTTCGTGACACCCACAGCTTCAGCCTCAACCAAATGTGATTTTATGCCGCAGCAACAAACTGTGTCACCTCTGCTGCCTGGGCATGCAGGCCCACTGTGCATCGGTCAGTTCCCAAAACTGCTGGCGTTCTCACAAGAGAACCTATGGACGTGGTTTACGTTGGTTGAACACGTATTCTTGATACTTGGCATCACTGACGGTGCCTCTCATAGCGCATACCTTGTGTCATGCCTGCAAGACCATTTGGACCTCCTCAGTGACGTGATTTTAAACCCGCCACAAACAGACATGTACAACCAAGTGAAATAAATTTTCCTCGAGAGACTGTCACAAACTGCTGACGAGGCCATTCAAGACTTCATTCATTCGGCATCCCTGAATGACAAGTTGCCGTCAGACTAGTGGTGCTCCTTGAGATCTCAAGTCAACCCCTCTGTCGTTCCTGATGTTACACTCTGGCCCCTGTGGCTCTTAAAAATGCCAGTTGAACTACAGCTTCAGCTCCTATCCTGTGCCGGAGACGCTTTGGAAAAGCGACTATGCCTTGCAGATTCAGCGTATAACCTGCTGCCTTCGCCAGGGCGCCCACTCTCATAGCCATGCCCACTTAGCAGGAAGAAAACGCCATCATCCGCAGCGGACCTGGTCAAAGACCTCCCTTTGCTCGTTCACTCCCTGGAACAGCAGGAAACCAATATCACACAATACTTCTACCACATCAAGTTCGGCGATGCTGCATGGAAATGGCGTCCCCCTTGCAGTCACCCAAACACATCACGCAAGTCAGATTAGGCGCCGCCACCTGCAATGCAAACAACAGGCGCCCTCACACTCTCCACTCTGTACGTAACTCTGTTGTCGATGGCTCCAGGCTCTATCTGTGTGATTCAACATCTGGCACCTGTTACCTTGTCGACACAAATGCAGCCGTCTCCCTACTACCAGCCTCAATGTCTTCGCCTAACATTGAACCACATCATTCAGTGCTATGTGCCGTCAATGGATCACAACTCAGTTGCTCAGGTTTGTTGTCTTTTACTGTACATTTGTCCACTGAGTGTGCCCTCAACTGGAACTTTTTGATCGCTAATATACCTGAATCCATAATCGGTATCAACTTCCACAGTGCTCACAAACTTTCGCCAGACCTGGTCCGACATGCAGTGTTTCACCACCCCTCCAAAACTTTCATTCCATGTACCAGGCCACTTTCTGCAAATCGCATCAGTGGTGCTTTGGAGAATGCTTCCTTACTGCACGAGTGTCTTGAATCAGTGTCCAAACCTGAACATTTCATGTGTAAGTGGAAATTCGAACATCCTGAAGTCCAGCGGCTTCAGAAGGAACAACGTGACCTGAACCACCGCCTGGAAATCATGGACTTTACACTCATCGCTGCTCAGCAAGTACCTGCTCCCCTACATGATGCAGCCAACAACAACAACAAACAGGTTAGGGCCAATAACATTTCTGTGTGCCCCCCTTGTGTCACCTCCCCTGTAAGTGATCCTGCATTTCCCAGTGTTAACTTTCAAATCTCATGTCGTTCCTATGCGGATATTTGCAAACAGACTTCTGTTACCATGCTAACGTCACAATCTGTCAAATCTGCTGTCATGCCCTTCCTCTAGCGCTGGCGCGTCCAACCACTCTCTCACGCTCGTCGTGTGTTTCTAGCTCCACAAACTTTAAAACTGGAACAATAAATTTCCCAGCTCCGTCATCGACGACCCACCTGCTCTTCTCTAATCATGTAGTCACACGCCATTTGCTGTGGTGGCCGTTCCTACTACGTCGCCACCACTGTCTGCTGCGGTCGAGACGGTGACTCCCTCAACTTCCTCGCCGGCCACTGCTGCAACTGCGTCGCCTGTAGGCCGAGGTGCAGTCTTCCGTCATACCATGCGGGACTGCGCTCTGCCACAGATTGTGTCATATTGCTCGACACCATCGCCCCCTCCCTGCCACCTCCTTTGCCACCCACTGTTTCAGTAATCACAAATGGCACAGTTTGTAAACTCATATTGACAGATTCTTCCCCAATTTCTCATAACCTCGCCCCCTCTGCCCCGAAAAATATGCAGGGTACCGGAACAAATTTCAGAACTGCTCTCCGGAGTAATTGAGCCCTCTTCTAGGTGCTGTGTCTCTCCTACACACCTAGTCAAAAAACTCAATGGCTCTTGGCATATGTGTGGCGATTACCGCAAACTCAACGCCAAGACCATCATTGATAGATACCCACTCCCGCACATTGCCGATTTCACCCACGCGCTTGCAGGTGCCAAAGTCTTCTCAGTAGTCGACTGCAAGCGCGAATACCATCAGATACCAATGGCCACTGAGGAGATTGTAAAGACGGCAGTTGCCATCCCCATCTGCCTATAACAGTTCCATTTCATGCCATTTGGCTTACAAAACGCCACTCAGACCCGACAATGTTTCATTAACGAAATTGTGCAACATCTCAAATTATGTTTCGTCTATCCCGATGATATGCTCATTTTCAGTAACTCTGTCGAAGATAGCAAACGAAATCTGCAAACCTTCCTCAACACACTTGCCATGGCTGGTATTGAACTTAACATCAATAAAATCCAGTTACATTACTCCTCAGTCCAGTTTCTTGGCTACACTGTCTCTGCTGATGGCATATCTCCACCAGCAGAAAAAGTCAATTCTATGAAAGACCTACCCTGACCTTCAACCTTCAAAGAACTATGTCGCTTCCTGGGCATGATAATTATTACTGTAGACACATCCCTGGTGCTGCTGACCTGCAATCACCCTTAACCAATGCACTTGCGGGTAAGCATGCATCAGGTATACACCCTGTGCCCTGGAGTGAAGAGATGACCTCTGCTTTTAACGCTCTGAAAAACTCACTTGCTCGAGCTGTCACTATTGCACATCCGCATCCCTTAGGTGAAATTTTCATCACAACTGATGTGCCAGCCACGGTGGCCGAGGGGACTGAGGCGCTCCAGTCACAGTCTGCACAGCCACTACAGTCGGGGCTTCGAATCCCCCCTCGGGCATGGATATTTGTGCCGTCCTTAGTTGTAAGTAGTTCATAAGTAGTTTGTAAGTTTTAGGGACTGATAACCCCATAGTTAAGTCCCATAGACTCTACAAACATTTGAACATTTTGAACAACTGATGCAAGCAACAATGCCATTGGCACGGTACTCAGCCAATCTCTCGATGCCTGCATCTCTCCATTGCAATAATAATAATAATAATAAACCATGCCCAAAGCAAATACTCCATTTTCGATCATGAGCTGTTAGCAATTTACGAAGCGATCAAACATTTTTGGGCGGACATGGAAGGTCGCCCCTTCTATGTCCTCACTGACCACAAGCCCCTGGCTGCGGCCATCCAGAACCCTCCCGCAGACCCTCCATCCTGCCGTTTCAGACGCCTAGATTACATTTCACAGTTCACCACAGATATGTGATATGTCAAGGGCTTGGACAATGTCGTTGCGGATTTCCTGTCCTGCATTGACGCGGTTTCCTCTCTGATCGATTTTTACAACCTCACCGCCCTTCAGTCGGTTGACAAGGAGACCCTGTACCTCATTTCCTATCATGGCTCCTCTCTCCACCCTATCAGATCCACTTACCCTGGGGTTACAGGCGAGGTCTGGTGTGACGGCTCAATGGGCAAGCTTCATGCCTTCATTTCACAACCTCTTCGACGAATCATCTTTGACAAGTTGCACGATCTTCCTCACCCTGGCGTTCGTGCTCCAACAAACTGCTAACTGATCGTTTTGTGTGGAAGGATATGAAATGCATGGTCCTGATCGTGCCTTGCCTGCCAGTGCAACAAGGTATCCTTCCACACCTCTTCCCCTCTACGTCCTTTCAAACCGTCCTCAGACAGATTCCAACATTCCAACCTGGTTGGCCCTCTGGCTCTCCTCGAGGGATTCAGGTACATTTTATCCGTCATCGACCATACGACACGTTAGGGAGAGGCAGTTTCTCTACCCAATATTACCGACGAAACGGTGGCTCGTGCATTTCTCGCCACGTGGATATCAAGCTTTGGCTGCCCATTGGTAGTCACTACTGACCAGGGATGCCAGTTCGAAAGTTCCCTCTTTCGCAACCATTGCTACCTCTGTGGCACCAAACAAATTCACACCACCGCCTACCACCTGCAAAGCAACGGGTTGGTGGAGCGGTGGATTGAACACTAAAAATCTCTCTTTGATGTCACAACACCCTGTGGCTCTGGTCCTCCTTGGCCTCCACTCCTCTTTCAAGGAGGACCTTCAAGGCACTGTGGAGGAATTCGTCTACAGCCAAACGTTGGTGCTGCCAGGCGAACTCGTCTGTCCAACACCTCCCCCACCTTCTTCTGATCTTCCTTCATTGGTGGGGCATATGAGAATCATATGCCCGACTCTCCGTCAAGTCACTCCCCTCCCTCCATTCGTGTCCCGCGTGATCTGGCAGACTGTCAGTTTGTCATGTTATGCAACATCTCCCAGCTCCCCTTGCATACTCCCTATTGAGGCCTTTACAAGGTCTTTTTCTGCTGCGAAACACCTTCTCCATATCTGCCAAAGGAAAGCGTACCACGGTCTCCATTAACAGACTTAAACTGGCATATGTCGAGCCGCCCCCCTCCGATCCCTATTTCCCCTCTCCCACACACACATCTTCCCCCCCTCTTTCGCTTCTGATCATCACATTCCCTTCCCCCTCTTCCCCCCTTCTCATCCCTCAGGTTCACCCCTCCTCCCCTGATTCCCCCTTCTGCGATTTCTCTCGCCCTCCCCTCCCCTGTCCTCGAATTCAAGATCCTCTTTCCTCTATCCCTATCCTCTGCAAATTCTGTTATCCGTCACGAAAACCTACTCTTCACCCTGTGTATGACCGCTGCCACAGCATCGCCCTCACCTGACACACAGTGCAAGCTCATTAAGTGTGGCGAGCTCCCTCTTTCAGTTGACAGCTCTTTAGCTAGAGCCTTCCTGCTCTCGTCAAACGAGGTTCTTCTCATTGCCTCCTTCCCCTCCCCCCCACAACCCCCCTACCCTTCGCCCTCTGCACCATAGAATCAACCTTCCTCCCTGTCTCAACCATTTCGTGCTGTCAGTCTGTTTGCCCTGCCGTCTGGGCCCACCTTCTGTGATTGAAGAACTTTTACATAAATGTTCAAAATTAAAGTTCAAAGTTACATAGGTTGTGCATCAGATACATAATGAAATAAGACTCCCTACTGGCATGGATTATGCATCCAATCAAGGATGAAACAATACTCGGGCCTGGCATGGATTGCGCCTCTTAACAAAGTGTAACAAGACTCGGAAGTGGTGTGGATGGTGCCTCAGATCACGAACGAAACAATACTCAATTACATGGCGCTAACGCATCCTATTTATATCTTCCAAACAACGATACTGGAAATTGTTTGTTAATTATGTACATTAAATTAATTACAGATGGAAAAATAAACAATTACATGCACCTGGCTAAAGTAAACGATAGTGTATATAATACTGAGTAAATTGATATACAAATTTCTGTTAAATTAATGTTGGCTCACTTTCGAATATATCTAAATGGGTTTTTAAGCAATTTCTTCATAATAAACGGTAATTATACAAAAACTAATAAGGGCAAAACTTCACTAACATTACTTGTGAAATATATCCTTTAATATGATGAGAAAATAATTTACTTAGTTTTATCAAAATACTAATAGCATTCTACCTTAAATATAACAATTTGCCTTTGGCATTGACTAATTAATATTTGCTAATTATAGAAACTTCTGCAATGTCAAATAATACAAAATGGCTTCAGATAGTTAAGATATAAAGGCCAATTCACACTGTCCGTCATGTCATGTCACGTCACTGTCCGTCAGAACATTCCGCAATGTATTTCTAATGGCAGCATTCACACTGTCCGTCACCGGACTGTCACGTCACGTCAACGTCCGTCAAGCTTTCTCGAGAAGAATGTATTGACGGAACGGCCGTCTGCTAACATCAGAAGTTAACCTATTTTCGTCACGCGAATTACGTGTTGCAGTCGACGATTGCACTGTTTATATGCAAATGTGTCTTATTTATCTTTGTGTTGTTGTTGTATCTCGTTTTAGGAGTAAATCTCAAATGTTTCATGACGACTTAAATATTTTTCTCAATTGAGTGTCCCCCTAAAATCGAGGTCTCATATCTGAAACCAAAAAATGGTTTATGTTATGTAACATTGTATCAGAAACGACTGAAGCAAACTGTTTATTTGAATAAGATTGAAATTTGATTACGCACTTTTCATTAAATAACACTTTAAATGAAAATGTCAGTTCTAATGAAAGACAAAAATTGTTGTTACGACGGTATTAACAATGTCAGCGAGCAAATCGTAATGGTTAAAGTATACAGGCACTATTTATGCTCATACAAGTATGGTTTGATGTCTTCATATGTTTATTTTTTCGCTTGAAAATAGATGTCGATGTTTTGAAATGTTGTTTCAGTTCCCAGTAAGTTGGCCAAAAACAAACACTGTAAAGTTTTCTTTAGCCGTTAATAACATTTAGCGTTGTTGTTCCCCCTTTCTAGTATTAAACTATGACTTTCTACATAACAGATCGCCACTCATAACCTCACTTTCAACATCGCGTATTGAGATGGACGAATTAACGTGACGGACACGGACGGACAGTGTGAATACAACTTGACGTGACAGTTCCGTGACGTGACGTTGCCGTGACGGACAGTGTGAATTGGCCTTAAAAAGGTAAACAAAAGTTTTGGAAAAGAAAATGATAATAGACTAATTACATTCATATCTATTACTATACAATAGTGGAATCAGAAGATTCCATAATTCAAGCAGATGGGAATAAATTCCAAAATGCTTTGGTATGCACTGATCCTCCTTTGGTCGAGCTATTGGTAGATCGAACTGGAGCCTTCTTTGTGGAAATATACAGAATTTTTATGCTTCAATAAGTGTTATCAATTTAGGTGTTTGCCTTTTAGTCTGCAGCATTTATAAGAGCACTGTATCCTGTTCTTACTGAAGACTTACATAAGCGCATTATGTGCTACATGTATTATGTGTTGGTTGTGGAGTGTTCGCAGGAGGAACATAATATAGTAACTAATAAGCTTCTAATTGTTCTAAAAAATAACAATGTTAATATTAACTCTGAAAAATCAGAATTCGCACAACAGAATATTCCGTTTCTAGGACTCACTGTGCTGACTGAGTGAATAAAGCCCAAACCAGAAAAGCTGGAATCGCTGAAGCATTTCCCAGTGCCAAGACCTAAGTTACAGGCTGAGATAATTCCTCTGGTTAATAAATTTATATAAAAGATTTTTGAAACTTGTCGATATTACGACGCCGTTATTATGTCTAATGAAAAGTAAAAGGAGAGGTTCGTACTGGAATGATGTAACTCAGAGTGAGTACGATTCTCTGAAGAGGGCCTTGGTAAAATAACCATTACTAGTACACCCAGATCGAAAAAAGAATTTTGTAAGTTCTCATTGAGGAATTGGTGTTGCTATATTTCAGTAGAAGGACGTAAATGGCGTAGTTGTCCCTCAGACAAATGGCTTTGCAAGCCATGTGTTAACAAAAGAGGAAAATAATTACTCTCTGATGTAGTTGGAGGCGTTGGCTACTGTGTAGGGTTCACCAAATTTAGATATTTGTTTGGGAGAGAAACATAAATAGATCAGTCACTTCAGTTCTTGCACTTTTGTGACACTGATTCACAGTCATTTGACTTGATAGACACAGATACTACAGGAGTTTAGATTCAATATAGGTTAAGTACCAGAAATCCAGAATGTTGTGGTTGATGCACTGTCAAGAAATTCTGTAAGTTTGCCCCTGAATACGGACGAGGGAGTGGATAACAGTCTGTTCAACATTCTTTGCATGAAATATCTAATGTTTGAAAGTTATGTTTGTGCTCCTCGAACAAATATAGAATGGGAGCAGGACAGACACGAGGTGTGACATGACATTAAGTATAAAGTTAGTAATCCTGATGAGCTGCGTTTGAAAAGTTACCATTTGATAAAGGATGGAGTGATCTTCTTTACAAGACATCCAGAGAGCTCTGACTGGCTTCTGTGTATACACGAAGAACTAATAAATAAGCTCCTTTGGTATATCCATTTAAGTTATGGGAATTTTGGTGTACAAAAATGTTGTGAGAAGTTAGAATTCTCTTCAATATTATGACAAGACACATAAAGCGAGTATTGAACATATGCAAGGTTTCTCAGAAAGTTAAGCATTCCAGTGTTTCTATGTGGGTACCTTTATTCCCGATATTGCCTGTCAGACTTAAAGTACTGGCAGCAACTTGTAAATAGCCAATAGTGGCGATCTTCCCACCTGGCTGAAAGGTTCCACAGATAACCCATGTTCAACGTGGGGAGAGGCCATCCCTGCATGGCGTTGCCTGAATGTCGTGCTATAATGTGGTCAAAGACCCAGCAGCCTGACTGATTCCAACACCTGCGGACAGGAGTTCTTATATCCCAAGCAAAAATTTCTTACCCTCCAATGAAACTCGCTGTTACATTAGCCAATGAACGATGACTTTGGAAAGTGATGTGAAAACGATATTCACTTGTTCCTTCCATGTCACAGACGCCATCTTGATTTGCCGTATATCTCACAGTTTTGGTTTTATAACTTGCAGTAAACCGTTTCAGAGCAACAGCGAAGCAACCATGAATTACAAAACCATCTCTGGGTGAATTTATTATAACTAAATATAATTAAACTCATTTTAACATTGAGAAACAAACATGTGGAAACGAGTATATTAAATAAGAAGGATCCGATAATTTTGAGTAGCCGTAGTGTAATTGGTAGAGTGGTGGACTACCAAGCAAGAGATTCTGTGATCAAAACTCGTCCCATGCATTTATTTTAATCTTATCGTTTGTAACACATTGTTGGAGTTATTTATCCATAACGCTTTGTGGGATTTACTTATACACATAACAATATTGTGTTATCCAGTACTCTTATATGCTGTCTCAGGAGTTAGTAACATCGATTAGGTGATTTTTATGTGTGACTGAAGAACCGAGAATGAAATTGTTGCTGCAAGTGATACAATCAGCAATGACATTTATGTTCTTCCTTCTCACAAATATTTGACTTTGTTCCAACTATCTCGCGATTTTCGAGAATATCGTTGGAGACAAAACTAGGGGCACGTTAAAATTGCTGGTACAGTAAGTTAAATGAGTATCAATGACATTTAGGCCTACACCATTCGCTAGTCAGAAAGATTTGTCTATTTATTTCCGACTATCTTGTGATTTCCGAGGGTATGGAAAGACTATTTCATGTATCTTCCCAATATTTTGCTGCTTAGTTTCGTATATATCGCGATTTCCGAGAGTTTGCTTACACCGATATTCCTTACTTGTCACCAATATTTGGTAGTTTGTTTCTGAATATGTGACGTTACAGTGTGTGTGGTTAACTAAGATCCTAACAGGATAACTCTAATATCTATTGCAAGTGTATACAGAATACTCAGAATAACGTCGTCTGCTGGCATCTCTACATCCGTACTGCATGAACGTTTTAGATCTTTGCCTAATGCCAACACGTAGTATCTCTGAGAAAGATTTTTTCTTTTGGGATATAAACGCACGTCCTGCGGACATCCGAGACGATTATGGAACAGATTTGTATCCGGAATGTTGTTAATCTGCAGTTTGGGCGTCCAAACGCCTGTTGGTCAATCTGTTTTGGGACAAGATTCTAACAGTAGTAGTCATCTTGTAGGAACAGGCAGTATTAATGTATCCTCAGGTCTTTACAAATCAATTACTGGATGGAGAGATTGGAAGAAGTTACTGCCACAACTAGAGCTTGGCAGATTGCCTTTATTTTATTATCTCCGAGCAGGATTTGGAGGTGCTGTGTTCAGCTTAACAGTCGAGTTGAAACAAGGAATTTAGTAACCAGACAAGTTGAAATGGGCTTAGTTGCCGTCAACACAGGTTTTGTAGTCCAGAGACAATATAATATGGAAGACAGGAGTCATTTTACGAAGATATCAGTTTACTAACATTTACCCTTTATGGGTGAGAAAATTAGTACAGAATCTGAAATTAATGCTGAAAACTTTGAGAAGACAAGTTATTTGTATAACTGATACTTGTTGGTCTTGAAATGTGACAGAGTGACTTAGTTTCAGGTATGCCACTAGGCTATTATGGTAGGTGATTTGGTAGCTATTAAATGCCAGATTAAGACACACTTAGACACTATGGTACTGAGATTGTGTGAGAGACGTAGCTGTACAGAGTCATTGGCTGATACCTCTATCAGCTGGAAGACTTAGCTGGACGCAATTTCGTGCCTGACTTGAATCTAGTCTAGATGCCGTCCAAGTCGCCCATAGAAGAATGCCTCCCACATCTCCCATTGGATGTGCATTTATTTGTGATGTTCTGCGAGTGAATTTGTGAAACTGTTTTCTCTTTCAGCATATTTTAGTTGACTGTCGCGTGGCACTCCCTTACTCTATATAATTTTTTTTTCTTTTATTTAAAATCTGTGGAAATAATGTCACCATGCTACGTGACTGATGCCACTGTTTTAATGAGAATGGTCTGATCACTTTATGAATCTTGGAACAGAGTGGTTGTATGTCATTTTTTCTTAACATATGATACTAATGTACAGTTGTTGAGTTTCTTTTGGCCTATTTTCTAAATGTTTTGGTCTCTTTTGAGCAGTAGATTTACTAAGGCATTAAGCAGCCACTTAGCGTGCACCATTCATTACTGAACTTTCTTTAAATCTTGAGAGTTATTCCTCGTAGAGTTCAAGTTCCAAAAAGTAAAATTTTGATAAGTGCTTTCAGTCTTTATTTTGTGCTTGGTCAGTTCACTATTGATCTTAGGCCTATTTTTTATCATATAACTGATTTTCCCATGAGACTTGCAATGAGATTTGCAATGAGTTCTCATTTTTGTGTAAATTGAATTTTACTGTTCTGCATCTTTGAGATACCGTGTTTAAAAAATGAGCAAATGAACGCTCATGTTTTCTTGGAGTTCTGATCTTCTATTTAGTTGACAGTTTTGGTTTACTTATAAACATTATGCGGATTAATAGCTTATTTCTGTGTAACAAGTTTTCAAGACTAAAGGCCAATTCACACAGTTCGTGACATCACGTCACCGTCTGTCAGGCCTTTCCGCAATGTATTTCTATTGGTGGCATTCACACAGCCCATCACCGGACCGACATATCACGTCTACGTCACGTCAATCTTTCTCGAGAATAATGTTTTGACGGAACGGCCGCATGCTATCATCGGAAGTTAACCTATTTTCATCACGTGAATTACACGTTGCAGTCGACGATTGTACTGTTTATATGCAAATGTATATTATTCATCTTTATTTTGTTGTTATACTTCGCTTTAGTGGTAAATCTCAAATTTTTAATGATGACTTAAATATTTTTGTTAATTGAGTGTCCCCCTAAAATCGAGGTGGGATATCTTAAACAAAAAATGTTTTATGTTACTTAACACTGTAACAGAAATGATTGAAACGAACTCTTTATTTGAATAAGATTGTAATTTGATTACGCATTTTTCATTACATAACATTATAAATGAAAAAGTCAGTTGTAACGAAAGACAGAAATTCAGTTGTTTACGACTGTATTAACAATGCCAGTGGGCAAATCGCAATGGATAAAGTAAACAGGAGCTATTTATGCTCATATAAGTATTGTTTGATGTTTTTATATGTTTATTTTATCGCTTGAAAATAGATGTTGATGTTTCGAAATGTTGTTTCAGTTGCCAGTAAGTTGGCCAAAAACATACACTATAAAGTTTTCTTTGGCTGTCAGTAACATTTAGCGTTATTGTTCCCTCAATTCTAGTATTAAACTGCTCTCTCTCTAGTATTGAACTGCTCTCTACATAACAGATCGCCACTCATAATCTCAATTTCAACATCGTGTATTGAGATGGGGAAATTGACGTGACGGACACTGATGGACAGAGTGAATACAACTTGACGTGACAGTGCCATGACGTGACGTTGACTTGACGGACAGTGTGAACTGGCCTTAACAGAATCTATGTTTGAGAGCACATATACTGTGTGGTACCATGAACAATAATAGTACAAATCCTGCCTTTGGCACATTGAACTCTCTTATATCTAATTAAATAGTGTTTAATTGTTTATTACTAATTTTGAAACGTGAGTAAAAATATTTCTGTGTAATGGCAATAATGTTTCATTGGATTGTTAGAGTGTGTTGCTACCTTTGATTTGTAACTGCAAAAAATTGTGGTGGAATGGATATCACCATGAGCTACCATGAGCTTAACTTGTGCATCAATAATATTTCTATATGTGAATATGTTCACTTACTAGGAATGTCCATAAGTATATGTGACTAGCATTTAATGATTTATGGGCACTTGTTTGTGTACATTGCCATATTTGAAATGTAGACTGACATTTGGTCAGAGAATTAACCATTCAGTGTTTGAATTTGGTGTACACATGTACCATTTAGTAAAATAAGTCCATTTTGTGGAATACGTTATTCATTTGTTTGTGTGTTGTACACTGATAAAATTGTGCACATAATTAATTGCAGCAGCCAAGAATATAGTAAAATGATATAAATTTTGGGTCGACATGGCTTGGTTATTAGGATCTCAGCCATGTTACCTCAATGGTGCCAACAATATTGGTGTTATTTCATCTCATGGGAATGTCATACTATGAAACAGTTTTGTATCCTGTGTGGAGTGTATGAAAACTGCTGTTTCGCTCCACACTTTCTACTCATTTTATTTTATTTAGTTCATATGATTTAAATGCAAGTGACACCTGTGAAGATGATGTTTATCTTGTCTGTTATTAATTCAAGGTCACCATTACAGAACTGGAAAGTTGTTCTTCTTATTTTGTTTCTGTGTCATGTTTCCCTCTCTGTAATGCCTTTTCTATATCAACGAGAGGCAATATTTGAATTAGTTGAGGTTATGGTAGTTGCGGGATCAAGGAGTGTGGGATTGCGGGATGAGTTCCTTCGAGCTAGCTAGAGTCTTTTTATTAGTTTATTTAGCCATCCACCAACTTTAAAAAGTATGGATTTTGTCAGTTAATTTACATTCACATATTTATACCGTTCTTTGTTACATCTAGTTCATTTACATTCACATATTTATACAGTTTTTTGTTACATCCAGTTTAACATTTGAGACATACATTGTTTAAAATCATTTTTTTCTTCTTATAAAATATTACATTTACCCAACATTGTAAGACGAAATGTTTGCAATCTTTATTACTAAGGAATTCACTTACAGTGTTCTTTCAAATACAGTTTAAGATGTTTCCTGAAGCAGTACATTTTATCAATTTCTTTTATTTTCTGTGGCAGTTTATTATACAGTTTTAGACCTTCATACAAGAAACTGTTTTCAGTCTTCTGTTTATTGTTTCTGTCTAAAGGAAGATGGTGACTTTTCTGTCTTATAGTTATGGAATTTACTATTTGTACTATAATTTCCTATATTTTTCTTTATA
Organism: Locusta migratoria; assembly: GCA_026315105.1. NCBI lineage: Eukaryota > Metazoa > Arthropoda > Insecta > Orthoptera > Acrididae > Locusta > Locusta migratoria. Next base: position 183,183,069 of record CM048748.1, read on the forward strand.
TACACTATGGTTTGGAATATAAATACGCAAGGAACAGTTAGAATTTCTAACATTTTGAAAAGCTCTCCACAGTGTCCCCACTTACTGCTTTTTGTTGTAATTCTAATTGTTCTCTTTTGCATTTTAAATCCAGTTTGCAAATTCTGAGCACTGGTTCCTCATAAAATTATTTCATAACTGATTGCTGAATGAACATAACTAAAATAGACAGTTCTCAGGCATTTATCACTGCATATATATGCAAGGACTCTAAGAGCATTATGTGTAGTGGATAAATGATTCAAGACTTTCATGGCATGTTCCTTCCACTTCAATTGGCTATCAATGAGCAAACCTAAAAATTTTGTTGCAGGTACATCATCTACAGAATTGTTATCTAGAACTAAATTTAATGGACTCGTTTTCCTATTTATTCTAAAGCATATTGTATTTGATTTCTTAATGTTGAGGATTACTTTAATTTCCTGTCACCATTTGTAAACATCTTTCAACACTTCAGTAGATCTTTCTAGCATTTGGGTTTGTGTCTTACTGGTGATTAATATGTTGCTGTCATCAGCAAACAATATCTTTCTCTGAGGCTGATAAGTTGTGGGAAGTTGTTTATATACACCAGAAACAATATTGGGCCTAGTACGCTTTCTTGGGGGACCCCAATATTGATATTCTGTGGATCCTATATGTGTTTCTCAATTTACTTTTATCCACTGGAGACATGTGTGAGCTCCATTGACTGTACTCTGTTTCTTAGATATTAACTAAACCATATGTTTGCCACTCCCCTTATCCCTAGTGCCTCTAACTCATATAACAATATCTGGTGGTCAACAGTATAACATAGCATAGAAAGGTCTAGAAAAAGGCCAGTTACATAGCTATTCTCATCTAGTGCTTCTAAGACTGTTTTTGTGGACTGTACTATTGCGGATTCTGTGCATCTGCCGGGGCTGAACCCGTATTGGTCATTGCAGAGGAGGTTGAATTTACTTAGGTATCTCATAAGTTTACTTTTCATTATCGTCTTTATCACTTTAGAAAATGATGACTGTAGGGCTATTGGCCTGTAGTTCTCAATGTTTTATGCATCACCTTTCTTGTAAGCAGTTACTCAAAGATTTTGTGATGTCCTGAAGTCTCTGAATGTGTCAACCAATGGGCGACCTAGGCCAGAGTGTGCACTCCAGAGGAGGGCAATAAATGATGGTTAAGTTATGTACTGGTGGAAGAGCTGATGAGTGGACGTGGCAAGTGGATTTCTCAACTCAGTGGTAAGATGTAATTTTAGAAGTCGTTATGTGATTTTAGTCCTCAGATAGGCCGATAAATGTTGCTGTAGTGTTTTACTTTCACCATGGATGAGGGATGAGAGATGTATTCTGCTTCTGGTACTGTGGAGACTATTCTTGGATGTGGGCAGGAAGGGACTTTGGCAGTTAACGTTTGTTGATACTTAGATCTACTATGCTTGTACAGATGTTTCGTTAGCTAGTCTGTTTGTTATTCATTTCCACAATTAGCTTATTTTTATCAAGTATACCAAAATTTGCTGTTGAATTATGTGTTTTCCAATAGTTTCTATTGTGTTGGTCTTTGACCACATATATACACCTGCAGATTAAGTCATGTTATACCAGTGCTTTCAATAGCTCTGACGCTAGTATTGTTTACAATAAGGTTGTTAATTGTATGGTTGTAATTGTAAGGTTGTAATTGTAGAGTCATTTCACTGTTTTGGACTTAGTTTATGCATGTATGACTGCAGGTTGAGTCATGTTATACAAGTGATTTCAATAGATCTGACACTTGTAATATCTACATCTACATAAATAATATGCAAGCCATATTTATGGTGTTTCTCTCCGGCTCCATTCTCTAATTGCTTGCAGGAAAACGGAACACCCAAATCTTTTCGTTTTCGATCTGATTTATCTTATTTTATTTTCATGATCATGTCTTCCTGTGTAGGTGGGTGCTAACAAAATATGTTTGCATTCGGAAGATATTTAATTATTAGCTACAGAAATGGATTTCTGCAGATGTTCATCAAGAATATCAAGAAGAGAAAGGATAAGAAATGAAGTAATCAGAGAAAAAAAGGAAATGTAAAAATTCAATTATTGAATTCATCGAACACAAACATCTAAAATGGTATGGGCACGTCAGAAGAATGGGACAAGAAAGGCTTCAAAAAGCATACTCGACTGAACACTGAATGGAAGAAGAAAAAAGGGACGACCACCTACCAATATGGATGCAGGAAGTTCAGTCAGCAATGAGGAAGAACAACATTTCTCAGGACTTATGGGAGGACAGAGAAGAGTGGAGAACAATAATTCGTAACTTAATGTAATCTAATATAGGTGCTGGAAAAATGTACTTACATTGTAAAACCAAAATAATAATCATATTTTGGAAGAGCAAGTTGGTGCAAGAAATTTCGCAAATGGATCTTGTCACACGTCTAGTGATTTCCACCCCAACTCTTGCATAATTTCTGTGACTCTCTCTCTCTTTATCGCGATAGTACAAAACAAGCTGGCCTTGTTTGATCTTTCTCTAAATCAGTCCCACTTGTGGATCCCCCAATGCGCAACAATACTCCAAAATAGGACACCTAAGTGGTGTAGTCAGTTTTTGTTTTTAGTAGAACTGTTGCATCATCTAAGTGTTCTGCCAGCAAAACATAGTCTTTGGTTCGCTCTCCCTACTTTATTTTCTATGTGTTCTTCCCAATTTAAGTTGTTTGTAATAGTTACTCCTAGATATTTAGTTGAATTTATGGACTGTAGTTTTGACTGATTTATCATGTAAATGAAGTTTAATGGATGACTTCACACTTAAATTAAGAGTCAATTGCCATTTTTTGCACCACACAGCTATCTTATCTAAATCATTTTGCAGTTGCTTTTGATCTTCTGGTGACTTTACTAACTGATAAGGGACAGCATCCTCCACGAACAACCTAAGGTAGCTACTCATAGTGTCTCCTAACTCGTTTATAAAAATAAGGAACTGTAGGGGCGCTATAGCACTTCCCTGGGGAACGCCAGATGTCACTCCAACTGTGGGAGATGTCTTCAGAGGTACTGTATTCAGCAATGGCACAAAGAGGATGTCTGCCACAATTTGAGATGAAACATCAAGAGGGAATCTTATATGTTGAGATGCGTTTTCAACCTGTAAGTTTTAAATGACGACCTTTTGAACTCTTTGAGTACAGTTATGTTCTTTTTGAATTAAAAACAGCTGTACTAACAAGGGCACACGTTTTTAAATTGTAAATAGGCTTGTATATTTATTTTGATACATGGTTGACATCTTGGTTTTGTTTCTTGGGACCCTGGCGTTGTGGTAAATAAGGATGTTTCCAGACAAAACAAAGTGAAATCCCTTCGAAATTTTGGCAAGGGAACTCAAACCTATTGAGAAGTGTGTAGAAGCTGTAATGAAGATTACCTTTAAAGACTGAGACTGGTGACATTTACCTCAGGCCGCTTACTTGCTCTCACCATTAACTCAACTAGTCAAAGGGAAAGCAAGTTTTAGATGGAGCTAAGAACAAATGGCTGTGTTCAAGCAAGCAAAGGACTATGTATATTCACACACTACATTTACATGCAACACGTCTTCTGTAAAACGAAAATCGAATATCGTCAAACGTTTTTCCCTCTAGTGTTTACATGTTAAAGCATGAATCAGATTTCCGAGACCAGTCAATATGGCGCCTGGAAATCAACCGTTTCAGTTTCAGATTGTAGTCATCAAAATGCCAATTCAAAAAGCGGATTATGCCATGCAATGTAGGCCAGAACCTACAAAATCACTCTAAAGAAAGAATACATGTACATGAGTAGATGCCGCAGTAGAGCGGGCGAGCGTTCTAAGGCGTCTAGCTGCAGAGAGCGCCGCTACTCGCCGTCGGAGGTTCGGGTACTCCCTCTGGGCGTGGGTGGATTTGTTGTCCTTAGCATAAGTTAGTTTAAGTATGTACGAACATAGGCTTTCGCGGTCATTAATGTTATCGTTAAAATTCTTCTGAGTTATTTGCCATGTCATGATAATAAAATCTTTCCAACGTTTCTCATCCGTTGCAGGAGCCTTCCTCAGGGAATACTGACTTGTTTCCTCCTTTTGCTGGTCTTATAAAGGATGTACTGTCCTCACAGTTTAGTTGTGATGGGTGTTTGCACTGGTGTTTCTGATATGTGGAAATAAGAAAGGAAGATACATTTTACTGGTGATTGCATTGGTAGAAAACAGGAAGTTGTACGCATGCGCGTTCTCGGCCATCAACGGCGGCAACCGAACGGTCAGCTTAGTTCTTCTGGATAGTGACGAAATTGCCACGCTGTCAGGAACGCCCATCTGCAGCCTGAGGGCCCGTTGTACCGCTCACCATGAAGTGTCGCCGTGTTGTCAACACCAGAAGCTAAGACGGTGAGAGCTTGTACCCATCTTCTCTATTCATGTTGTAGGGGTGTTTACTGATCTCGATTGCTTCACGAATTTTTCTCTTGGTTTTAAATGGCTGTTTAGAGAGCACTTGTATGTCCTTGAAGTTTATATTATGGTTACACTCTTCCTCGTGTTCTGCAACTTCTGATTTGCTGTGCTGTTTGAAACGTGTGTACCTTTCGTGCTTTGCCATTCGTGCTTGGATAGGCCTTACTGTTTCTCCTATGTATAATGTTCTACATCTGTAGTTTATTTTATACACACCAGCAGTATTCAGCTTTCCTATGGGATCCTTAGTTGATGTGAGGATAACTTTTATTCTGTTATTGTTGGAAAAATCAGGTTTGATGCCAGCTCGTCCTAATATATTTTCAATGCACTCACTAATTCCCTTAATGTATGACAAATGTATGACTTCCGTGTCGTTTTCGTTAGTTCGTCGTGGTTTTATGGCTTTCTGGATGCTTCTGTCGCTATATCCATTGGCGCGGAATGTCGATCGCAATTTGGTGAACTCTTCGTCCAAATTATTGTCATCACTGACCCGTTGTGCCCTGGTGACTAGTGTGTGTAGAACTGAGTTCTTTTGCGCCGGATGGTGATGAGACTGCGCGTACCGGTTGGTGTGGGTTGGTTTCCTGAGCACCTTATGGTCTAGTGTGCCTGTTGCTGTTTTGTATACTAGCACATTCAGAAAAGTGATGGAACCATCTTTTTCTATTTCCACAGTGAATTTTTTTTCTCATGCTGGCTGTTGAGATGTTCAAGGAATTCAGCTAACTTTTCCTTTCCGTGTGGCCATATAATGAAGGTGTAGTCGATGGACCTGAAACGTTGGAAACGATTTATTATCATGATGCGCCACACAGCACAAAATAATTTTAGTTTAAGTAGTTTGTAAGTGTAAGGACTGATGAGCAGAGTTGTTAAGTCCAAAAGAATTACAAACATTTGAACGTTTTGAACATGAATAGGCCAAAATTGGTTGAGAATTGGAAAATTGGTTTACGGTATCCGGTTTTGGGAGCCTATGTAAATGGGGTGACAGACTAACCTACTGCCATAGTCTCAATGACATACTCTGTTAGTCCTCATGGTTGGATGTGGGGATGCTGTTACAGTAGTTCAGTGATAATGCATGGTATCCATACTTATGGTAGCTCACTGCAGATGAATATCACATCAAAGGATGCAAAAATGTTACAGACTACCTATAGACATATTGTACCAGTATTAACTTGATTTTGTGGAATAACATTGTCTATGCCCAGGCTGTACATCCTAAGCAGCGAGGTTTAAGTGTAACACTGTCAGGCACCAAGTCTCATGGTATAACAACAGTGGTCATCTAAAAACTATCCCAGCAAGTTTGAGGTACTCCATAACATGTTGGATCTGGGCGTACTTGTTTCAGTGGAATTACGTACAAAAAGGGTTGTGTAGTCTGAGACAAATACAGCTGCACATCGTGGACTTGACCAGGAACCAATTGGAACAATAGTACTACTTATGGCAAGATTTTGACACATACATGTGGTTCAAATCAAATGTTTATAATCGTAAGGGGCCAAAATGGTTAGGTCGTATGACTTACAAACTACTTAAACTAACTCATGCTAAGAACAACGCCCATATCCACACCGAGGTAGGGCTTGAATCACCGATCCGTAATATGGCGTCCCAGAACGTACTGCCATTCCTTTGCGGCACATATACAAGTTGATTCACTGTGCCTGCTGTCTTATTCAAGTAGATGCGAATATTTGGCAACTATTGTAGATTAGCTTACCAGGTGAGTGGAAGCAAGTACACCCACAAGTGTGGCGAATATAATCATTGAGAATGGACGTCGAGATTCGTTACACCACACACTAAACTACCAACAAGTTTCGACAGTTTCAAGCCTTAATATTCTATCAACTTCTTTGCCTATGTGACTTCAAACATACAGAAAGTACGAGTTCGTACCTACTCATCAATAACATGGTAGAAGGGGACTGATAACCTAGCTGTTTAGTCCCCTTAAAACAATCAACAACAACAACAACATGGTAGAGTGATTCCACTACACCCTAAAGGTGGTTCTAATGCACCTAAATTACACTGCTATGGATAGCAGACTGGTCGTCAACCACACACGCTTTTCCTATTCGTCCAAAGTGTGGCTACAGTATGACACATTGCCACCCTCCTTTCCATTTATCCATCAGGTATGAGACCCTTCATGTTTGCACTCTGAGCCCCTGTACATTCAAGAGTCAAAGAAACAAACAGGGACAAATTGTATCCACAGAGCCGTGCAAAACCGCACACTATGATATGGAGTAAAAAAGTGTAATGCCAAGACACCAATATCTTAGGAAAGCGGCAGGCTTTGGACACCAGGAACCACGTTCAACACGACATGCTGGACAGAAGAACGTGTGCTGGCTGTGTCTGTCACATATCCAGCTGTGTCGGACGATGGCAAGGAAAATCCTTATAGGCTTACAGACTTCTATACGTTATTAGGTGGTCTATCATAGAGCTATTGTGACCACACAATAAGATCCAACAAGTGTACAGTCAGCCACCACCAACTAACTAGACCAAACAAGCACACTGCCATGGACGCCTCTACATCACTGGTTCCTGAAAACAACATGACCAAATATGCCTCAGCACCTGACCAAATTAGATTGTCTGAAGTGCATCTTGATTGCCTCATAGTAAAAAGTGAATGGGATCTTTCTTCTGAAATACATACTATTAAATAACTCACATGATGGGCTCAAAAATGCAATCCCGATATCAACAATAGTAAGTTTCCCCCCATGAAACAGCTTAACTAACTAGATAAAGTCTTTGATGCTTTTCTAGAACTGTTAGAAACCTTAAATTATGTGAATCATGCAGTACTACAGGCCAATTAAAAACTAACGATATAAGAAGGGTGGCACTAAATTTCTCAAGTTTGTGTCTTCAAAACATCAGACGATACACTGAACTGGGTGGTAAGAATCAGACTAGAATCTTAAAATCTGATTGTTTTTTACCTTCAAGGCTTGACAACTGACTTATTAATTTATAAATGGTTTACCAATGTCATAAAATTCGACTGCTACTTTTTGTGACTATTGCAAAACCCATCTTCACTTTTTCATGAAATTTTCTTATTTTATCGAAGGCTTCAACTTTTCTTTGACTCTCCTTATCTCTCTCCCAGCTTATTTATTGATTTTTCATTTATGCTTATGATTTAATTCTTAACTTAACAGACTTTTCGATTAAGCTTTTGTACCATTCCATAAGATAGTTTACTGTTTGTTCATTAATGCTCTTGTTTCGATCCATTAAATTAACATTCTCTTTAATACATTTTTTCTGCTCTCCAAGCTCTTTGATGGAAATCAAATAACATTTCGTTTTTTCTCATTCATTGTATTTTCTACTCTGATGAACATTATAGTAATTGAAGAAAGAAGATACTGTCCACAACATTTTGGATAGTAACTATTGTGTCGATATGTGGTGTCGATTTCATTATTATCGAGAGGATTCATGGTTTCCAGTTTGAACATCTCGAAAACCAGTGTTTCCACTTTGACACTACTAGAATGTAACTGTTATGTTAGGGTAATTAATTCCTGCTCACCAATCTGTTTCTACCTTACTTTAGTTTGTTTCATTATGCTTTCTGAATTAACAACATGTTTGTTCGGTCTGAGTCTGCCTTTGCTTCTAGGTAAAATTCAAATTACACAAGACTCTAACCCAAAGTTTACAGAATTACATGTGGCGAACTACTCTTAGTATGTGCCTTAAAAATTGTACATATTTTGTCGTAACTCCAGCTTTCTCTGTCAACAATTTTAATAGCAGATATTGTCACAGGATGTGGGCCAGAACCTACAAAATCACTCTGAAGAAAGAATACATGTACATGAATAGCCCTAAATGCGCCAGCATTACAATATTTAATTTGCGAAAATTGAAGTTAGCACTTGAAATTTAAGTTTAGAAAAATGGACTACACAACCAGAACAAATCTCTAGAAAATATCACAAAGGAACTAGGGAATTTTATTCTCTGGGAGGGTAAAGTCATTTCTATGAAAGACCCTCACTGTGTTTAATGTCAAACTGAACTATTTTTATTGGAACAACTCCTGTTAGACTTGTATATGCATTTATGAAACATCACATCACATTGCTTTACTTAAATGTTTAAACATGACAGTACCCAATGGAATACATTGTAATGTAAGAAACAATATAATCCTGTAACATTTAACCTATGGTGAGGGAGAAAGGCGGTTTGAGAGCAGCTTTGATATTGAAATAACTAATTTGATTAACTTGCATAGTTACATTGAAGATGGTGACGATAACATCATCGAAGATTGCTTCACACCCTGTTCTGGAGCAAATTAAAAACATCCTACAACTGCCCCCAGCAGCCTTCCCCACCCCATGCCTACATTGGATTAGGCCATTGGCGACAGCACCACACTCGGTTGTCAGCTCCCAGAATTCTTTCCACTGCCGCCCCCATCCCCACTTTGGCAGGAGATTCAAAAGTATTACGGATTTTTCACATTTTCATTACCATTGTTCGCTGTGATATGTTATCTCTTCCCTTGCTCCTAAAGTGCTTCATTTCAAATTTCCAGCAACAAGGAGAGTGCACATGAAAATAATGGTAGTCAATGAGAGTGCAGTATTTAGCCACATGATCATACCATAAGGTGATTGCAGCATCTCTTTAATAGCAGTCAGTCAGTGCTCCATGAATTGTCAGTAGTGAATGTCGTCCTGCACAGCAGCTCAACTTCAGCAACAGAAGAAGAAGCACAAGCAGTCAAGTAAGTACCGCTGGATTATTATTATTACCATCATGATCATGCAGGATATATATTTTTTCATAATCATGCACACTATTGTCAGTTATAGTGAATTCAAATTCTCCTCACTGCCCTTGTGGCACCAGCAGATACGTTTCAACATGACACAGCTTGTAGAGTCTTCTGATGTAAATCTTCAGGCTTTCCCGGTGAAATCTTGACATGTTGAATAAACGGGTCTACTGCCAGATGTTTGTGTCGCTCTGGCACAATATTTCGGCCGCGTAACTCGCTGCCTTCTTCAGGTGCTCCCTGAGACTACCGTTTTGGAAGACCTTGCCCAGTATTTAATGCCCAGAGTACGCTGGGTGCTTTGTTTTCCGTCCGCACCCATCTGACGCTGCTTGTAAAATGTTGTCTCTTCACTGGTGATCTGTCAGATGTACACACCCAACTCGGCCGCTATCTGTGGCCATGGCAGCTGTCTGAGGCCTGTCCCACATCAGGCGCTCTGTTCACGGTCTGCGCCCACTTGGCACTGCTCCTGAGGTGTCTCTACTTCTTGAGGAGTTTCTTGGTCCCTTTCTTTGGCCATGATAAGCTACAGAGCCGGACTCCATGCCGAGCTGAGCTGGTAACCGCTGTCTAGGTTTATTAGGTTGTCTGTGATCTTGATCTCGATGGCTTCCTGTATGATACTGTCCCAGAATCTTGGCATCTGTGTCACAGTTTTGATGTTGTAATTCATCAAGTGACCGAGGTAGAGATAGTGCTCTGCTATGGCTGATTTGGTTGCCTGTCCGCACCTTACATCCTCTGTCCTAATTGTCTGGCTGATGACTTCCCACACTGGCATGGTGGGATGTTGTAAATGCCTGGTTTACATAGCCCCAAGTCACACTCCCCAGCATTGTCCTAATTTTGGAGGGTGGGCAGAATATACTCTTTATATCATAGTTCGAAAGAATTCTGCTGATCTTTGTAGAAATAGGTCCAGTATAAGGCAGGTATGCCACCTTCTTCACCTCCTCTGGCTCCTCTTCTGTACCCTGTGGTTGGCTGGTAGCACGAAGTGCCCTTTTGATGTCTCTGGAGGAGTATCCATTTCTGTTGAACATCAGCTGTAGATATTCTATCTCTGTAGCCAAGCCCTGTGAACTAGTGTTTTCAAGACTCCATTCTTCTGCGCCAGTTGGTGGCATCCCCTGGCTTGAAGATATAAGTCAGTGTGGGGGGCTTACGATACACACTGTTCCCCACAGCTCGATCTGCCTTCCTCTTGACCAGGATATCCAAGAATGGGAGCTGACCATTCTTCTCTAACTCCATTGCGAATTTTATGCTCGGGTGAGGTGAGTTTAGACGTTCCAGAAAGACATCTAGCTTCTCCCTGTCATGCGACCAAATGAGAAATGTGTCATCGACATACCTAAAAAAGCACTGGGGTTGGTAAGTGGCTGATGCAAGTGCCTCCTCTTCGAACCTTTCAGGAAAAGGTTGGCTACCACTGGTGATAGAGGGCTGCTCATTACCACACCTTCCGTTTGCTTTTAAAATTAACCCATTGGAGCTCCAGGGAAGTACCTACACATCAGGAGCAGCGCCAAGCGGACGCGGACTGGGAGCGGAGCACCTGACATGGGACAGGCCTCAGACAGCTTACACGACTGTAGGTGGTGAATGAGCCAGGCATGAACGTCTGTCGGAGCACCAGGGAAGTGACAACACCTCAGGAGCAGTGGCAGGCAGACGCAGACCGCGAATGGGACGCCTGACGCAGGACGGACCTCAGAGAGCTGCCACAGCCACAGATGGCGGCCGAGGCGGACGCTTACATCCAATAGAGCACCAGGGAAGAGACAACACCTTACAAGCAGCGCCAGATGAGCGCGGACGGAGAACAAAGCGCCCAGCGCACTCTGGGCATAAACACCGACTAGGTCCCCCAAAACAGTAGTCTCAGGGAGCACCTGAAGAAGGCAGCGAGTTACGCGGCCGAAATATTCTGCCAGAGTTCAAATGTTTGTTAAGCTTATGGGACTTAACTACGGGGTCATCAGTCCCTAAACTTACAAACTACTTATGAACTACTTACGAACTAGGACGGCACAAATATCCATGCCCGAGAGGGGATTCGAACCCCCGACCGTATAGGCCGCGCAGACCGTGACTGGAGCGCCTCAGTCCCCTCGGCCACCGTGGCCAGCTCTGCCAGAGTGACATAAAAATCTGGCAGTAGACCTGTTTATTCAACATGTCATGACAGAGCTTACTAATACAATTAAGGAGCCTATGGTACGTTCCCTCACATCTAATGACCTAACAAACTGCCAGCTAGAGCAGAATAAGGAGCTACTAATGTCTAGCCCTCTCTTTGGTTTATGTGATGATAACGCTCAAGACTCAAATGGCGATACATGGCATGATCCCTTTGTGGGTGGAGGCCTGTGGTTGTCGACATACACCCCATCCCATAAATCTCCTATTTTACAGCAAGGACAAGATGTTGACATGGATAGTCTCGGTGCAGAAATAGTATTACTCGCATCCTCATACAATTCAACTACCAGTGCTTCAAAATTAATGAATATAGGGGTAGACAGATCAGTGGGAGTGGCGTGTTTTCATAGCGATTGAGAAAGCTGCAAAAGGTATGTTGGAATGGGTTGAAATTTGTCGTGCAGATGCTTGTACCAATCATCAGATGAGTACCAAGTAATGCCCAACTCAATACTTTAACTGTGGTGCTCTTACTGTATCCATTGCAATAGTGTATGATGCTGCCACTCTGTGTGTGTAAGTGGGAGACATGTTCATTTATCTGCATCACTCAGAGTTGTAAACTTATTCAGACTGTGAATGGTTCTATCCAATGTATAGGAAATACTGAAAATATGGATGCTGAGAGTTGTGACTATTTATAGAGAAATTACAGAATATCTCTGTATGAATAGTGTGCATGGGGATGATTTAGAACAATGTCCAGATGAAACCTACAGAAGTTAATGGATAGCCAATATATCTTAAGTAAATATATGCAGAACTCATTCATTGCAAGAAAATTTTATTTTCTAGATTTTGTATTAATGTTAAGATAAGAGTAGCTACTTTTAAAAACTCATAAAGTCACAAAAAGGAAATTTTTCAGGAACAACGAAAAACATACACTTCAAAAAGAACATGATCAATTTTTACGAATTTTACACCAAAATACTCAGGTACGGTTTCCTAAAAATATACAAGGATATTGTTTTCCTTACTTTCAAGATATAGGCACTTTAGTGATAGATGCAGTGGTGTAACTAGGACTTGGCTATGGGGGGGGGGGAATAGATCTGCTTGATGAGCAAAATTTTAGTCAGTTTCCAGACAGACTACCATATACCACATCCATTGAAGATTAATTCACTCCCATCCAATGAAAGCTTATGGTAAAACACTGTGAGTTTCCAAACTTTACCTTTACCAGATTGCTGTCATACGTTTTATTTCTTTTTTTTTTTTAGTGTTCTGGGGGGGGGGGTTCTATCCCCCACCATAGTTACGCCACTGGATAGATGAAATGAGGTTGTTGAGTTCTGTTGGGCTATATGCTGTTTTGATGTAAGCCAATTCGGACATAATACACTTTGATTAGTTTTAATTGATAGAAAATACCTAATTCTTTCAAAATATACTTCTCATAATTCAGTAGAACATTGTAACACCAGACGTAGGTACAAAAATGAAAATGTGCTTTATTTACAATAAAAGTGCTGACAATATTTTTTTTTTCAAAAACAGGATCCTGTCCCAAAAAATCACTACTAGTATTTTGGACAGTAAGTTCGTTAGATGGAAGACCCATCCTTAAATGTAAAAACTGAAATATTTAATTCCCCTGATGTTTTTGCTAAATTTATGGCTTAGTAGGTTTTACACATCATGATTCTTTTCTTATTCCACTTTCATCAATGCTCAGACTTCAGAGATATTTGATACTTTGCTAAAGCTGTATCCATGTTTACCTAATAGCAAGAGCTTTTTGAAGAATCGTCTGAATAGTAGATGGTCTGCTTTTTGATTTTCACGTAATTACTTTTCACTTACCACATATTTCTTCGAATGGTTTGTTTTGACATCACTAATCCCATGTACAGGTGACAAAATTGTACTTTGTTCCTTGTAATAAAATATTTCACAACCTTTTCATACAATCCTAGTTTCACCCACTTCTGCATAAATATCCTGGTACGGAACACGTTTGCATTCGATATTTCGGAAATTTCACTAAGTTTCTTTTCTACTCGTCTGAATATTGGCAGCAGGTAAAAAATTAATCTCCTTGAACTTGAAACAGAGATGAATATCAGTCACATACAATGGAGATTATTTAAATAACCAGAAAGCAATTGCACAAATAGTGTGCTGATGTTTGTTTTGCCCAGAACAGCCATCAAAAAAATGTTCAAATGTTTGTAAAGCGTATGAGAGTTAACTGTAGTTTCATCAGTCCCTGAACTTTCAAACTACTTATGAACTAACTTATACTAAAAACAACACAGACATCTATGCCTGAGGGAGGATTCGAACCTCCGATGCAGGAGGCCGTGCAATCTGCAACTTGGCATTCCAGACTGCTCGGCTACTCTCGCATGGCACACAACCATCCGCCAATAATCCGAGAAATGCAACAGATGTGTCAGTGCTGAATTTCTTTTAAGAAATCGTTGATGCTTGAGGAAATTACTTCTCACCTTCTAGCTGCCTGCACTTTATTCCAAATGAAAAGTGCAATGTTTGTAAAACAAAAGGAATACAAATATATGTGTAGCCTAGTATGATTCTCCACAATTGGTTTGTTATCCATGATCTTGATATTATTCTTTTCATCTGCATAGGACAACGTTCTACCAACCTTATAACAGTCAGAATGAAGATGATTTAACACACAGCAATACTTAATACTGAAAACTAATGTAATTGATCATTGTTCATTATTTAAATGGTTGCAAATTTGATGAGATTAGATTAGTACTTGTTCCATAGATCATGAATATGACACTTCATAATGATGTGGAACGTGTCACGTTAATGAAAGGTGTCTTTACAAATTATTACTTTGTACTAAATATCACATGACACAATTTTTATTATTTTTTCAGGTTTACTAATAGCTATATATCTAAAAATTCATCTATAGTATAGAAGGAGTTGCCATCCAGACATTCTTTTAATTTATTTTTATATGCTAGTTGGCTATCTGTCAGGCTTTTGATGCTGTTTGGTAGGTAACCAAAGATTTTTGTGGCAGCATAATTCACCCCTTTCTGTGCCAAACCTAGATTAACCTTGAACAGTGAAGATCATTCTTTCTCCTAGTGCTGTAGTTATGTACACTGCTATTGCTTTTGAATTCGGTGGGATTGGTAATAAAAATTTCATAAGTGAATATATATATATATATATTCACTTATGAAATTTTTATACTGTAAAGCTACTGCGAAGATCCCTAGCTCTTTAAATAAGTGTCTATGGAATGATCTTAGACGGGATCCAGCAATAATTCTGATTACGTGCTTTTGTGCAATGAATACTTTTTTACTCGCTGATGAATTACCGCAGAAAATGATGCCATACAAAAGCAGAGAATGAAAAAAGGTATAGTAAGCTAATTTACTGAGAGGTATATCACCAAAATTTGCAATTACACTAATAGCATAAATAGCTGAACTCAAATGTTTCAGCAGATCTTCAATGTGTTTTTCCAGTTCAACCCCTCATCAACGCATACACCATACATTTTTGAATATTCTACTTTTGCAACAGATTTCTGATCAAAGTCTATATTCATTAATGGTATCATTCCATTCACTGTATGGAACTGTATGTGCTGTGTTTTATCAAAGTTTAATGATAGTCCATTTGCTGAGAACCACTTAATGAATTTCTGAAAGGCGTCATTTACAATTCCTTCAGTCAGTTCTTGTCTGTCTGGTATGATAACTATACTTGTATCATCAGCAAAAAGAACAAGCTCTGTATCTTCATGAATAAAGAATGGCAAGTCATTAATATATATTAAGAACAGCAAAGGACCAAAGACCGAACCTTGTGGCACCCCATTTTTTATTGTTCCCCAGTTTGAGGAATCAGCTGTTTTGTGCATATTATGTGAATTACTTATGTCAACTTTTTGCACTCTACCTGATAGGTATGCTTTAAACAATTTGTACACTGTCCCATTCATACCACAATACTTTAGTTTATCTAGAAGAATTCCATGATTTACACAATCAAAAGCCTTGGAGAGATCACAAAAAACCCAACATGTGATGTCCAGTTATTCACAGCATTTAATATTTCATTGGTGAAATTATATATAGCATTTTCTGTTGAAAAGCCTTTCTGAAAACCAAACTGTCATTTTGTTAGAACTTTATTTTTACCTATGTGTGAAAGTACTCTAGAATACATTACTTTTTCAAGAATTTTGGATAAGGCTGTCAGAAGTGAGATTGGGTGGTAGTTGTAGACATCAGACGTATCACATTTTTTGTGCAGTGGTTTAACAAAAGTATCTTTCAGTTTATCAGGAAAAACACCCTGCTTCAGAGAACTATTTTATATGTGGCTAAGAATACTACTTATTTCGTGAGACCAAACTTTTATTACCCTGCTGGAAATACCATCAATTCCATGTAAGCTTTTGCTCTTGAGAGCGTTTATTTTCATAATTTCAGAAGTAGAGGTGTGTGGAATTTCTATTCTATCAAATAGTGTGGGTATGGCCTGTTCCATTAACTGCCTAGCTTCTTCGAATGAACATATAGATCCTGAATGAAACTTTCATTCTGCAGCGGAGTGTGCGCTGATATGAAACTTCCTGGCAGATTAAAATTGTGTGCCGGAACCGGGACTCGAACCTGGGACCTTTGCCTTTCACGGGCAAGTGCACTACCGACTGAGCTATTCCGACACAACTCACGATGCCGCCTCACAACTTTACTTCCGCCAGTACCTCGCCTCCTACTTTCCAAACTTCACAGAAGCTCTCCTGCGAAACATGCAAGACTAGCACTCCTGGAGGAAAGTATATGGTGGAGACATGGCTTAGCCACAGCCTAAGAGATGTTTCCAAAATGAAACTTTCACTCTGCAGCGGAGTGTGCGCTGATATGAAACTTCCTGGCTAAGCCATGTCTCCACCATATCCTTACAATTTAAGCTGTTCTCTGAAAGCAATCGGATGTGTCTATTTGTAGAGAGTAATCTCCAAAAGTACTAAGTGAACATTCATGGGGGTATCACAGATAAACAGAGAATATCTTGGTGCAGCAAAGAAACGTGAGTGATATGACTGTAAAAGAAAATTATAGTAATGTAGTTAAAAAGGGGACTCCTCTTAATTGCAGCAATGAAGTTTCGAAGTTAGCCTACAAACAATTATCAGTGGTTTGTGTTGTTATGGTCTTCAGTCCGAAGACTGGTTTGATGCAGCTCTCCACCCTCCACCCTACTCTATCCTGAGCAAACCTTTTCATCTCCTCATAAGAACAGCAACCCACATCCACTTGAATCTGCTTACTATACGCGTCTCTTGGTCTCCCTCTGCGATTTTTACCCCACACACTTCCCTCCAATGCTAAATTTACGATTCCTCGATGTCTAAGAATGTGTCCTACCCAGCGATCACTTCTTTTGGTCAGGGTATGCCAAAAATTCCTTTTCTCACCAATTCTGTTCAATACCTCTTCATTAGTTATGCGATCTACCCACCTAATCTTCAGCATTCTTCTGTAGCACCACATTTCGAAAGCTTCTATTCTCTTCCTGTCCGCACTGCTTATCGTCCATGTTTCATTCCCGTACAAGGCAACACTCCACACAAATGCCTCCAGAAAAGACTTTCTTGCACTTAAATTAATATTCGATGTTAGCAAATTTCTCTTTTTCAAAAATGTCTTTCTTCCCATTGCCATTCTGCATTTTATATCTTCTGTACTGCGACCATCGCATGTTATTTTACTACCCAAGTAACAAAACTCATCTACCATCTTCATTGTTTCGTTACCTAATCTAATTCCTTCAGCATCGCCTGATTTTCTAAGACAGCATTCCATTATTTTTGTTTTGCTCTTGTTAATTTTCATTTTATACTCTCTCTTCAACACACTGTCCATTCCATTCAACTGCTCTTCCAGGTCCTTTGCTGTCTCTGACAGAATTACAATGTCATCAGCGAAACACAATGTTTTTATTTCTTCCCCCTGAACTTTAATCCCTATTCCAAATTTTTCCTTGCATTCCTTCACCGCGTGCTCGATGTAAAAATTGAATAACATCGGAGAAAGGCTACAATCCTGTCTTACTCCCTTCCCAACTGATGCTTCCCTTTCATGCCCTTCGAGTCTAATAACTGCGGTCTGGCTTTTGTACAAGTTGTAAATAACTCTCATTTCCCTTTATTTTACCCCTGCTGACTTCAGAATTTGGAAGAGTGTATTCCAGTCAACATTGTCAAACGCTTTCTCCAAATCTACAAAAGCTAAAAATGTAGGTTTGCCTTTGCTTAATCTATCTTCTAAGATAAGACGTAAAGTGAGTATTGCCTCCCAGGTTCCTACGTTCCTCCTGAACCCAAACTAATCTTCCCCGAGGTCAGCTTCTACCAGCTTTTCCATTCTCCTGTAGATAATTCGTGTTAAACTTTTGCAACCATGACTTATCAAACTGACAATTTTCACACCTATCTGCACCTGCTTTCTTTGGAATGGGGATTATTACATTTTTCTTAAAGTCTGAGGGTATTTCGCCTGTCTCATACATCCTACACACCAGTTCAAAAAGTCTTGTCATGGCTGGCTCTCCCAGAGACTTTAGTAGCTCTGAGGGTATGTCATCTACTCCTGGGGCCTTGTTCCGACCTAGGTCATTCAGGGCTCTGTCAAATTCATCTCTCAGTATAGTATCTCCTATTTCATCTTGATCTACTTCCTCTTCCCTTCCTACATCATCGTCTCTAAGTTCGTTTCCTTTGTAGAGCTGCTCTATGTACTCTTTCCACCTTTCGGCTTTCCCTTCTTTGCTGAGAACTGGTTTCCCATCTGACTTCTTGATATTCGTAGAGTTGCTTTTCTTGTCCCCAAATATCTCTTTTATTTTACTGTAGGCGGTATCTACTTTTCCCCTCCTTATACATTCTTCTACAGATTTGCATTTGGATTCTAGCCAGTCCTGCTTAGCCATTTTGCACTTCCTGTCGATCTCATTTCTTAGTCTTCTGTACTCCATTTTGCCTGATTCATTTACTGCATTTTTATATTTTCTCCTTTCTTCAATTAAATTTAGTATTTCCCGTGATATCCAAGGAATTTTTGTAGGTCTTACCTTTCTACCTATTTTGTCCTCTGCTGCCTTCACTATTTCATCTCTCAATGCTACCCATTCCTCTTCTACTGTTTTATTTTCCCCTGCTCCTGTCAATTGTTGCCTAAAGCTGTCTCTGAAATTCTCCAGAACTTCACGTTCCTTCAATTTATCTAGGTCCCATCTCCTTATTTTCCTACCTTTCTGCAGTTTATTTCAGTTTCAGCCAACAGTTCATGACTAACAAGTTGTGGTCAGAGTCTATATCTGCCCCTGGGTATGTCTTACAGTTTGTAATTTGGTTCTGGAATCTATGTTTTACCATTATAAAATCTATCTATCCACGTATACAACCTTCTTTTGTGATTCTTAAACCACGTGTTTGTTACGATTAAATCACGTTACGTGCAAAATTCTACCAGGCGGCATCCTCTTTCATTCCTTTTGCCCAGTCCATATTCACCTACTATTTTTCCTTCTCTTCCTTTTCCTACTACCGAATTCCAGTCTCCCATCACAATTAAGTTTTCCTCTCCTTTAACTGTCTGAATAATTTCCTTTAGCTCCTCATATATTTCTTCGATTTCCTCATCATCGGCAGAGCTAGTTGGCATATAAACCTGTACTACTGTTGTCGGTGTTGGCTTCGTATCTATCTTGACAATGATAATGCGATCACTGTGCTGCTCATAGTAGTTAACCCGCATACCTATTTTCTTATTCATTATCAGTCCTACTCCTGTGATACCCCCAACTGATTTTGTACTTATAATCCTGTACTCCCTGACCAGAAATCCTGTTCATCCTGCCACCGAACTTCACTAATCCCCACTATATCTAACTTCAACCTATCCATTTCCCTTTTTAAATTTTCTAATTTTCCTACCCGATTAAGGGATCTAACATACCACGCTCCGATCCTTAGAATACCAGTGTTGTCTTTCTTGATGATCACATCCTCGTGAGTAGTCCCCGCCCGGAGATCCAAATGGGGGACTATTTTACCTCCGGAATATTTTATCCTAGAGGATGCCATCATCGTATTTTCATACAGTAGAGCTGCATGTCCTCGGGAAAAGTAACGGCTGTAGTTTCCCCTTGCTTTCAGCCGTTCGCAGTAACTGTGTGGCAAAGCCACCTTAGCTGATGTTACAAGGCCAGCTCAATCAATCATCCAGACTGTTGCCCCTGTAACTACTGAAAAGGCTGCTGTCCCTCTTCAGGAACCACACGTTTGTCTGGCCTCTCCACAGATACCCCTCCGCTGTGGTTGCACCTACGGTACAGCTATCTGCATCGTTGAGGCACGCAAGCCACCCCACCTCGGCAATGTCTGTGGTTCATGGGGGTGGATCAGTGGTTTAAGAAATGAAATTATAAACCTTAAAAGTGAAAACCGCTATTGTTGTTGTTCTTTCCATGATCCTATTTTTATGAAACTAAGTCTATATGTTGTCTCAAGGTACACTGAAGTTACCTGTGGAAACCCAATACGAATTCGTGAAGTAGTTTTGGAGAAGTTGTTTCTAATAGATGAACAGACAGACAGACACGATGGTATATGAAAACACTTCGTGATTTTATTTTGATGAAATCATGCCTAGATCATGAACAGTGACAGGTCTACATTTACAGATTTATTATTAGTATAGATAGTTGTACAATTGTGACATTTTTCAGGAATATATTGATTTGTATAAGTGCTGTATGTCGGTAAATCTCTTGCGAATACAGTTAGTAATAAAGAAGTATTAGATTATAACGTGATGCTTGATGGAGCAGTTTTCCATAATCGTTGCTCTTTAGGTCCTCATATCTCATGAACTATGTGTCGTACTGTGATACAATTTCGAACGTACATTCAGCTATAAGTGTGTATACAGTCTGAAAAATTTCCTGTGAGTACAATTTTTAGTGCAGCATTTATAAATTGCAATGTCATATCGAATGTCATAGTTTTCCTCCATGGACAGTGGAAAAGTAGTAAATGAGAAACTTTTTTCCTTTCATCATTTTGCTATGGTTGTCAGCGAGAAAAAATTTATTAAAGGTTTGATATTGTGTTAAAAAGTTTATTGCAAGTCTCTAAGTACTCTCATTCTCATATAGTGTATTCATAAAGTCTCGTTGCATTATGTGGCAGTTTCTTGCAACTCCTATTGTTTGTGATGTTATATCTCCTGAAGCATATGTTGTATATGGTTAGTACTCCTACAGGAATTGTTATCTCATATAAGGAATATGTGTAGCAAATTTGGTTGAAATCGGTCCAATGGTTTTGGAGGAAATGTGCAGCATTGTCGTTCGACGCAACAGTCTCTCACGCATCATATTGTTTATGACGTCATATATCATTACGCATGTGTCGTAGGCGATTGTTCCTGCTATTACGAAACATATGTACCAATTTTAGTTGAAATCGGTGCAGTAGTTTAGGAGGAGATGTACATACATACATTCAAACATACGTCCACACATACAGCCTATTTTATAAGATGTAAGATTTTCTTGGGGGAAACCATTTTCAAATACTCTTACAAATATATCATGAAATAAGTTATATTTTTAATTTTCATCAGCTTCCTTATACACCTCAAACCCAGTTTAACTGTTGAATATTTTCCCTGAAATTTCTAATTGTTGAATCGCTAACTGAACGCACAACTTTGAAGGGCTGTTTTGAGTTACAGAGAGGAACTATGTTATTTACTGTAACTAGCTGTGCACCATGATCAGAAAGACCATTCTGAACAGGACAAGCATTTATGTTTTTAAACTTATCTTGATGTAGTAAGAAGTTATCTATCAGTGTGCTGCTGTCCTTTACTACCTGAGTAGAAAAATCAACTAAAGGTGACAAATTGAAAGAACCGAGTAAGACTTTAAGGTCATTTTCCTATTACATTTCTTTAGTGAGTCAACATTGAAATCTCCACAAATAATTAGTTTTTCCTTGTGG
Organism: Locusta migratoria; assembly: GCA_026315105.1. Classification (NCBI taxonomy): domain Eukaryota; kingdom Metazoa; phylum Arthropoda; class Insecta; order Orthoptera; family Acrididae; genus Locusta; species Locusta migratoria. The sequence goes on from CM048748.1 coordinate 183,204,653, forward strand.
TAGTATGGTTGCTAGCACTAAATAATGTACATGATACGCAAATTACGTGCATAAAACATTTATTCCAGAACAGTAAATAAAAAAGCTTCCACATACAATGAAATCAAAACACAGATTGAGACCGTTTGGCTTCCGGCGGTTGAGTGTCTGAGACAAAGCACTCCATGGGGAGGAGATATGGCACACCAGGCCAGAGGTGCCACACCCTTACCTGACAGCCATCCAAATTTTCCATAAATAACTGAAAGTTTCCTGAAAGGGAGCTATATACTGTTACAATTATAAAAGAAGGACATTTGTTCAGTTTAAGCTGACAGGCACATGCGTATATATGTTGCTCTAAACAAAACTTTTGTGTTTCTTAACTTTTTACACAGCAATAACTTTTGACATAGATGGCAACTCCTCCTCTCACCTTATTCTCTTTATACACATGTGGAGCTAGTTTGTAACTGCTTATGTTTACTTTTTCCATATCCGTCAACATGTGATGCCCCGATAGGCACAGTATAGCTATTACATTCTCTGGATTCTATGTCATCTAAACAAACCAGTACCTCATCTACTTTGTTCTTCAATCCCCCTATACTTTGATAAAGTATGGTAACATTATTTTTTACTTTACTTTTGTCAGATTCATCTGAGTTTTGAACATCTTTAGCACATTCCTGCCTGAGCTTCCCATTGGACTCTGGTCGTAGCCTAAAAAGAGATACATTCATAAATTGCAGTGTCCCTCTTAAGGTTTTTGCTCTTAACCCAGCCAGTTTACCCTTTCCTTTCCTACTGAGGTGTAAGCCATGCCTTGTGAAGTCCCACCTATATATAGCCTCAACAGGAACCAAACCAATGTCTGACAGAGTGGCCACCCTACGCATCTGATCTAACTCCATATTGACCCTCCTGACAGAGCAGTTTAACAGAGGCTGATCATGTCGCACGAAAACTAGTGCCAGACCAACATTTGTGTGAGTCGTTGCAGAGGCTATTTTTCACCAGGTCACACTCAATACTGAGGCCTTATCCCTATTGATACTGTTTCCCACTCCACCCACTACCACAACATGATCTTGTTTAGTGAAATCTTTGCACGGGGAACCTAATTCCTCTACAACCTGGTTAAGACATGCGCTGGACTTTAAAAAGTTTGTCGCCTGGTACCTGTCACCTAATTTTTCCTGCAAAATCTGGCCCACACCTCTTCTGTGGCTGCTACCTAGTAACAGAAGCTAGTAACTTTTCTGTGCACTTTCCCTTCAGTTCATTAAATTTATCGTGTGCTCGCGTTTTTATTTGATTCCCATTCGTGTCAGTGTATTATCCCGCCGTGTGAATCGCGTCGCGACATTCGTCTGCCTTTATTTTGAAACAGGGTTACCGCTTAACAAACAGTGTAGTCTTCCTTTGAGCGCATCTCGACTGTAGTTTTTGTTTTCTCGCCAATATAATCATGAATAGGGACTGTGATTGCTGTGTGTGGATGCAGTCTGAGCTGGCGACACTTCACTCCCAGCTTCAAGCTGTGTTAACCTCGGTTGCACAGCTGAAGGCTGCGATCGAGGGGTGTCGTTGGTGTTGGCCGGTAGTGGGGACCGAAAGGATTCCCGTCGTCTCTACCGATCGGCCTGCGGCAGCGACATACCCTGATACTGCTAGAAGTGAGGCAGACTCCCCACCTGTGGTTGCATGGGAGGTCGCTCAAGTGCGTGGCAGGCAGCGCAAGACATTCCAGGGGACCGATCGTGAGGCCTCCCTGGTTCGTCTTACGAACAGGTTTGAGGCGCTATCTGTTCAGGACGACGTTCCTGAGTCGGATGGTGAGTCTCATCCTGAGGTCACCACCCAGCCTGCAAGATCCGGGCATTAGCAGAGGGTGGGTTTGTTTGTAGTTGGGAGCTGCAACGTTAGGCGCCCTCACAAGCAGAGCTGTCGATTTGTAGCATTGTTCCCAGGGTTGATGGGGGTCCTTTGGTTTGGCGCCTAGTGGAGGGTCATAACCAGAGGCTTCTCAGACTCTGTGACAGTCATGGCTGCAGATTTCTGGGTCTGTGTTATCGGGTGGGGAATTGTAGGGTGCCACTAGATAGATCAGGGATGCACTACACCAAGGAAGCGGTTGAAAGTAACTGTGAAGTTATTTGGGCACATATAACAGGTCTAAAAGAAGTAAAGTGTTTTTACCGGCCCCCCAGTGCTGCTGTAGTAGTTTTAGAGTCATCCAAAGAATGTCTACACCAGGTAGTACGTAGGTATCTGGGCCATGTAATATTAGTTGGAGGAGACTTCAACCTTAAGAGTATAGATTGGGACCTCTGTAGTTACATTTCAGGCGGTACAGACAATCGGTCTTCCGAGCTACTTTTGGACACATTCTCCGGAAACTGTCTTGAACAGTTAAACCGGCAACCCACGCGCAATGGAAATATTTTAGACCTTATATCCACGAACAGGCCTGACCTTATTAACGATGTCTGTGTAGAGACAGGAATTAGTGATGGTGACCACAGTTCATAAACCATTCAAGAAGGCTAGGAGCGTGTTTTTGTTGGGAAGAGCCGATAAGCAAATGTTAGGATCGCACTTAGAAAACGAATGGGCATCGTTTAAATCCAGGTCTATGGAAGTAGAGGAATTGTGGAGTAAATTTAAGTGCATTGTAAATAAAGGGTAGAGAAATATGTGTCAGTAAAGACGATTAAGGATGGAAAATATCCATCGTGGTATAATAATAATGTTAGAAAGCTGATGAGAAAGCAAAAACTGTTGCACTCTCGATTCAAAAAAGAACACGAAAATGATGACAGGCAAAAGTTAGTTGAGATTTGTGCGTCTATACAATGATCGATGCGCGAAGCAAACTATAATTATCACAGCCATACCTTAGCAAAAGATCCTTCTGAGAACCCAAAAAAAAATCTGGTCCTATGTAAAATCGATAAGCGCGACAAACTCACTGTCCAGTCACTCATTGATCATTCTGGGGCAGTAATAGAAGAAAGCAAACGGAAAGCTGAAGTTCTAAATTTAACCTTTAAGAAATATTTCATGCAGGAGGACCGCACAAATATACCATCATTTGATCAATGTACTAATTCCGAAATGGAGGACATAGTAATAAGTATTTCCGGTGTAGAGAACCAGCTGAGAGAGCTAAATACGAAAAAGTCTGCTGGTCCAGATGGAATACCAGTTGGTTTTTACAAAGAGTAATCTGCGGCATTGGCCCCCTACTTAGCTTGCATTTATCGTGAATCTTTAATTCAGCGCAAAGTTCCTAGTGATTGGAAAAAAGCGCAGGTGACTTCCGTGTATAAGAAAGGAAAGAGAACTGACCCATACAATTTCAGGCCAATATTGTTGACATCAGATTCATGTAGAATTTTGGAGCATTTTCTCAGTTCGAATATAGTAAATTTCCTTGAAACGGAAAAGCTTCTTTCCATGAATCAGCACGGGTTTAGGAAATATCGTTCATGTGAAACTCAGCTTGCCCTTTTCTCACATGACATCTTGCGAGCCATGGATGAAGGGCAACAGGCGGATTGTGTTTTTCTCGACTTCAAAAAGGCGTTCGACGCGGTACCACACTACAAACTGCTAACGAAGATACGAGCTTATGGAATAGGTTCACAGATTTGTGACTGGCTGGAAGACTTCCTAAGTGATAGAACGCAGTACGTTGTTCTCGACGGGGAGTGTTCATCAGAGACGAGTGTATCGTCAGGCGTGCCCCAGGGGAGTGTGATAGGACCGCTATTATTTTCTATCTATATAAATGATCTGATGGACAGAGTAACTTGTAATTTGCGGCTGTTTGCTGATGATGCTGTGGTGTATGGGAGGGTATCGTCTTTAACTGGCTGTAATAGCATACAAGATGACTTAGCAAAAATTTCTAGTTGGTGCGAAGAATGGCAGCTAGCTCTCAAGGTAGAAAAATGTAAGGCAATGCGCATGAGTAGGAAGAACAATCCCATAATGTTCGAATACAGCATTAGTAGTGAGCTTCTTGATGTTGTCGCATCATTCAAATATCTAGGCGTAACATTGCAGAGCGATATGAAATGGAGCAAACATGTAAGGACAGTTATGAGTAAGGCGGACAGACGACTTCGGTTTATTGGGAGAATTTTGGCAACATGTACTTCATCTGTTAAGGAGACGACGTATAAAACGCTTGTACGACCACATCTTGAGTATTGCTCAAGTTTTTGGGACCCGCAGCAGATCAGTTTAAAGGAAGACATAGAGGCAGTTCAGAGGCGAGCAGCTAGGTTTGTTACTGGTAGGTTCGACCAATGCGCGAGTCTCACGGAAATGCTCCGGTAACTCAATTTGGGGTCGTTGGGAGGAAAGACGACGTTCTTTTCGTGAAATTCTGTTGAGGAAATTTAGAGGGCCGGAATTTGAAACTGAGTGTAGTACGATCTTGCTGCTGCCTACTTACATTTCGCGTAGTGATCACAGAGACAAAATAAGAGAAATTAGGGCTCGTACGGAGGCATATAGGCATTCTTTTTTTCCTCGTTCTATTTGGGAGTGGAATAGGAAAGGAAATGCCTAGTAGTGGTACAGTGTACCCTCCACCACTCACCTTACAGTGGGTTGCGGAGTATGTATGTAGATGTAGATGTAGGCAGGTGATGGAGCCCCTTAGAGAGATGGCTGCCAAGGAGGGGAAGAAGGCCAACGTGCACTCCGTGTGCATACCGGTTGGAGTCATTCCAGATGTGGAACAGGTCCTCCCGGATGCCATGAAGAGTACGGGGTGCAGCCAACTGCAGATGTTGGCTCACATTGGTACCAATGATGTGTGTCGCTTCGGATTTCAAGAGATCCTCTCAGGTTTCGAGCGGCTATCTGAAGTGGTAAAGACTGCCAGGCTTGGTTGCAAGATGAAAGCAGAGCTCACCATCTGCAGCATTGTTGACAGGACTGACTGTGGACCTCTGGTACAGAGCCGAGTGGGGGGGTCTGAATCAGAGGCTCAGACGGTTCTGCGACTGTGTAGGCTGCAGATTCCTTGACTTGCGCCATCGGGTGGTGGTTTTCCAGGTTCACTGAATAGATCAGGAGTCCAGTAAACGCAGGAGGCGGCTACACGGGTAGCGGCGTATGTGAGGCGTGGACTGGGCGGTTTTTTAGGATAGAGGGCTTAGGGAAAAAACAAAATGGGCAATCTCAAAGGGTTTAGGTGGATCACAGGAGAAATGGAGATCTAGGAACTATCGGTATAACAGATGTAAATAGTTGTAGCTGTGTCGGGAAAGTACCAGAACTCCAAGTGTTAATAGAAAGCACCGAATCACACATTGTTGTAGGCAGAGAAAGTTGGCTCAGGCCGGACATTAGTTCAGCAGAAGTTTTTGCAAAAGATCTAACTGTTTTCAGAAAGGACAGATTAATCAAAATAGGTGGAGACGTGTTTGTCGCTGTCAAAAGTAGTCTTACGTGTAGCGAAGTTGAAGTTGATAGTTCCTGTGAGCTATTATGGGTAGAGGTTGTACCTGAAAATCGTAAGAAGTTAATAATTGGTTCCTTTTACCAGCCTCCCGACTTTGACAATAAATGGCAGAAAGGTTCAAAGAAAACCTGACTCAAATTACAAAAACGTACCCGACTCGTACGATAATAGAGTAGGTGGAGATTTTAATTTACTCTCAATCTGTTGGCGAAATTATATTTTCAAATGAAGAGGTACACATAAATCATTGTGTAAAATTGTACATTCTCTGAGAATTACTTCGAACAATTAGTTCATGAGCCAACTAGAATTGTAAATGGATGTGAAAACACTCTTGATCTCTTAGCTACAAACAATCCTGAGCTCATAACGAGTATCAAAATGGATCAAGGAATTAGTGTACACAGAGCTGTCGTAGCGAGATTGAACATCGAAAGTCCCAAAGTTACCAAAAATAAACTAAACGTATATTTCTTCCGGAAAGCAAATAGAAATAAAATACATTGCTTCTTGAAAGATAGCTTCCACTCGTTTCTAACACTAAATGTAGGTATAGACTAGATGTGGTTCACATTCAAAGTAGTGGTATCCACGGCAATTGTCAGATTTATACCAAATAAATTAATAAAAGAAGGAGGCGATCCTCCTTGGTACACAAAAAAAGGTCAGGACATTGTTGCAAAAGCAACGGAAAAGGCATACTACATTAAACGAACACAAAATCCCCAGGATTGGCGATCCTACACAGAAGCTCGAAATTTAGTGAGGACTTCAATGCGAGATGCCTACAATACTTATCACAACGAAACTCTCTCTCGAAATTTGACTGAAAACCCTAAGAGATTTTGGTCATATGTTAAATATACTAGGGGCAAAACACAAACAATATCCTCATACGTGATAGTAATGGCGATCCTGCCGATGACAGCGCTACTAAAGCAGAGTTACTAAATATAGCTTTTAGAAACTCATTCACCAAAGAAGACGAAATCAATATCCCAGATTTCGAATTACGAACAGAGGCCGTAATGAGTAATGTAGAAGTTGATATCATCGGAATAGTGAAGCAACTAAAATCAATTAAGAAGAACAAGTATTCTGGTCGGGATTGTACACCCATTAGATTTCTATCAGATTATGCTGAAACGATAGCTCCTTACTTAACAGCCACATACAACCTTTCTCTCATAGAACGATCTGTACCAAAAGATTGGAAAGTTGCACAGGTAACACCTATATTCAAGAAAGACAGTAGGAGTAACCCATTAAACTATAGGCCTATTTCATTGACTTCAATTTGCAGCAGGGTTTTGGACAATATCCTGTATTCAAATACTATCAATTATCTCGAACAGAATGATCTATTGGCCCAAGGTCAACATGGATTTAGAAAATATCGTTCATGTGAAACACAACTAGCTCTTTACTCACACGAAGTGATTTGTGCTGTCGACAAGGCTTCGCAAATTGATTCCGTATTCCTTGATTTCCAGAAAGCTTTCGACACTGTGCCTCACAAACGGCTTTTAATCATATTGCGTGGTTACGGTGTATCGCCCCAAAATTTGCGACTGGACAGGGGATTTCCTCTCAGAGAGGGCACAGTTCGTAGTAATCGATGGTAAGGCATCGAGTAAAACAGAGGTGATATCGGGCGTTCCACAGGGTAGTGTTATTGGTCCTCTGCTGTTCCTTATTTACATAAACTATTTAGGCGAAAATTTAAGTAGCTCTCTTACGGTGTTTGCAGATGACGCCGTCATTTACCACCTAGTAAAATCATCTGAAGATTAAAACCAACTGCAGAACGATTTGAATAAGATATCAGTATGGTGTAAAAAATTGGCAGTTGACTCTAAATAATGAGAAGTGAGATGTCGTCCACATGAGTACAAAAAGAAATCCGTTATATTTTGTTTACATGATAAATCAAACAAATGTGAAGGCCTTAAAATCCACAAAATACCTAGGAATTACAATTACTTCTGACTTAAATTGGAAAAAACATGTAGACAATGTCGTGGGAAAGGCGAACCAGAGACTGCGTTTTATTGGCAGAACCCTTAAAAGATGTAACAGAACTACTAAAGAAACTGCGTACACTATGCTTGTCCATCCTTTTATGGAGTATTGCTGCCCAGTGTGGGATCCTTATCAAGTGAGTTTGACGGAGGACATCGAAAGAGTCCAAAGAAGGGCAGCTCGTTTCGTATTGTCTCGATACAGGGGAGACAGCGTTACGGAAATGATACAGGATCTGGGATGGGAATCATTACAATAACGGCGCTTATCGTTGCGGCGTGGGCTACTTACGAAACTACAATCGCCAACATTCTCCTCAGAATGCGAAAATATATTGTTGTCTCCCATTTACATAGGTAGAAATGATCGTCAGAATAAAATACGAGAAATCAGAGCCCTAACGGAGAGATTCAGGTGTTCATTCTTCCCGCGCACTATTCGAGACTGGAATGAGAGATAAAATAGTATAACGGTCGTTCGATGAACCCTCTGCCAGACACTTAAATGTGATTTGCAGAATATCCCATGTAGCTGTAGATGTAGAATTTCTTCCTACTTACCACTGGAGCCTCTTTCTTACTCAACTGTGATAGCAGGGAAAATCTATTGGTTGTGAGCAGGATCATCACGATAAAAGAAAAAATTTTACGGTTTAAATAAAATGCGTGCATAGAATGATGGTAAATATTGTCCTTTTTTGTTGTTGTGGTCTTCAGTCCAGAGACTGGTTTGATGCATCTCTCCACAATACCCTACCCTGAGCAAGCCTCTTCATCTCCACATAAGAACGGCAACCTATATCTGTCTGAATCTGCTTACTGTATCCATCTTTTGGTCTTCCTCTGTGGTTTTTACTTCACACAGTTCCCTCCAACGCTAAATTAACAATTCCTTGATGTCTAAGAAGGTGCCCTACCAATCTATCACTTCTTTTAGTCACGGTATGCCAGAAATTTCTTTTCTCCCCAATTCTGTTCAGTACCTCCTTATTAGTTACGCGATCCACCCACCTAATCTTCAGCATTCTTCTGTAGCACCACATTTCAAAAGCCTCAATCCTCTTCCTGTCCGCACTGTTTATCATCCACGCTTCACTCCCATACAAGGCAACACTCCACACAAATGCCTTCAGAAAGGACTTCCTTAGGCTTAATCAATATTCGATGTTAACAAAGTTCTCTTTTTCAAGAACGCTTTTCTACCCATTGCCATTCTGCATTTTATATCCTCTGTACTGCGACCATCATTTGTTATTTTACTGCCCAAGTAACAAAACTCATCTACCTCCTTTATTGCTTCGTTACCTAATCTGATTCCTTCAGCATCACCTGATTTTCTTACACTGCACTCCATTACCCTAGTTTTGCTCTTGTTAATCTTCATCTTATATGCGCCTTTCAACACACTGTTCATTCCGTTCAACTGCTCTTCCAGGTCCTTTGCTGTATCTGACAGAATAACTATGTCGTCGACAAAACGCAATGTTTTTAATTCTTCCCCCTGAACTTTACTTCCTTCACCAATTTTCTCCTTGCTTTCCTTTATAGCTTGCTCAATGTACAAATTGAATAACATTGGAGAAAGGCTACAACCCTGTCTTACTCCCTTTCCAACCACTGCATCCCTTTCATGCCCTTCAACTCTGACAACCACTGTCTGGTTTTTGTACAAGTTGTAAATAACCTTACGCTCCCTATATTTTACTCCTGCTTGCTTCAGAACTTGAAAAGAGTTTAATCCAATCAGCATTGTCAAAGGCCTTCTCCAAATGTACAAAAGCTAGAAATGTAGATTTGCCTTTCCTTAATCTATCTTCTAGGATAAGCCGTAAAGTGAGTATGACTCCCGAGTTCCTACATTTCTCCTGAACCAAAACTGATCTTCCCCAGGGTCGGCTTCTACCAGCTTTTCCATCCTTCTGTAAGTAATTCGTGTTAATATTTTACAACCATGACTTATTAAACTGATGGTTGTGTAGTTTTCACACCTGACAACACCTGCTTTCTTTAGAATGGGGATTATAACATTTTTCTTAAAGTCTGAGGGTACTTCACCTGTCTCATACATCTTACACACCAGGTGAAACAATTTTGTCATGTCTGGTTCTCCCAGAGACTTCAGTAGCTCTGAGGGAATATCATCTACTCCAGGGGCCTTGTTTCGACTTAGGTCTTTCAGTGCTCTGTCAAATTCATCTCTCAGTATAGTATCTCCTATTTCATCCTCACCTACTTCTTCTCCCCTTTCTACAATATTGCCGCTAAGTTCATTTTCTTCATAGAGCCTCTCTATATACTCTTTCCACCTTTCAGCTTTCCCTTCTTTGCTGAGAACTGGTTTTCCATCCGAGTTCTTTATGTTCATACAGCTGCTTTTCTTGTCTCCAAATGTTGCTTTTATTTTCCTGTAGGCAGTATCTATTGTTCCCCTATTTATACATTCTTCTACTGACTTTGATTTGTCTTCTAGCCACTCCTGCTTAGCTATTTTACACTTCCTGTGAATCTCATTTCTTAGTCGTCTATACTCCATTTTGCCTTTTTTTAAATATTTTCTCCTTTCATCGATTAAATTTAGTATCTCCTGTGATATCCCAGGATTTTTGTAGGTCTTGCCGTCCTATCTATTTTGTCCTCTGCTGCCTTCACTATTTCATCTCTAAATGCTACCCGTTCCTCCTCTACTGTTTTATTTCCCCCTGTTTCTGTCAACTGTTGCCTAAAGCTCCCTCTGAAATTCTTAAGAATTTCAGGTTCCTTCAATTTATCCACGTCCCATCTCCTTATTTTCCTACCTTTTTGTAGTATCTTCAGTTTCAGCCTACAGTTCATAACCAACAAGTTATGATCAGAGTCTATATCTGCCCCTGGGTATGTCTTACAGTTTAAAACCTGGTTCCGAAATCTATGTCTTACCATTATAAAATCTATCTGGTATATCCCGGTGTCTCCTGGTCTCTTCCACGTATACAACCTTCTTTTGTGATTCTTAAGCCAGGTGTTTGTTATAACTAAATTATGTTCTGTGCAAAATTCTACCAGACCGCTTCCTCTTTATTCCTTTTGCCCAGATCATATTCACCTACTATCTTCCCTTCCCTTCCCTGTCCTACTGCCGAATTTCAGTCTCTGATAATAATTACGTTTTCCTCTTCCTTAATTATCTGAATAATTTCCTTTAGCTCCTCATATATTTCTTCTATCTCCTCATCATTGGCAGAGCTAGTTGGCATATAAACCTGTACTACTGTGGTTGGTGTTGGCTTCGTATCTATCTTGACTACGATAATGCGATCACTGTGTTGCTCATAGTAGTTTACCCGCATTCCTATTTTCTTATTCATTATCAGACCTACTCCTGTAATACCCCCAACTGATTTTGTATTTATAATCCTGTACTCGCTGACCAGAAATCCTGTTACTCTTTCCACTGAACTTCACTAATCCCCACTATATCTAACTTCAACCTATCCATTTCCCTTTTTAAAGTTTCTAGCTTCCCTACCCGATTAATGGAGCTAAGATTACACGCTCCGATCCGTAAAATGCCAGTGTTATCTTTCCTGATGATCACATCCTCCTGAGTAGTCCCTACCCGGTGATCCAAATGGGGGACTATTTTACCTCCAGAATATTTTACGCAAGAGGATGCCATCACCATATGTTCATACAGTAGAGCTGCATGTCCTCGGGAAAAGTAACGGCTGTAGTTTCCCCTTGCTTCCAGACGTTCGCAGTAACTGTGTGGCAAAGCCACATTAGCTGATGTTACAAGACCAACTCAGTCAATCATCCAGACTGTTGCCCCTGTAACTACTGTGTTGCTGCCCCTCTTCAGGAACCACACGTTTGTCTGGCCTCTCCTCAGATACCCCTCCGCTGTGGTTGCACCTACGGTACGGCTATCTGCATCAATGAGGCACGCAAGCCACCCCACTTCGGCAATGTCTGTGGTTCATGGGAGTGGTGTCCTTCTTTATTTTTATTTTTTTAGTCTTCTTTATTGAGACTAAAAAAAGATTATTAGATATGAAAAGAAACTCTGTTACACCGTGCCTAAGCGTTTTGCAATGTGTAAAGTATGCAGGATTCAAATGTCATCAAAATCAGTTTGGAGGTTTGAAGAAGGAGACATCTTGTAAATGCATTGCATTCATTATGTTGAATTGTACTATATACAACATATACAACATAACAAGTAGTTAACTAAATGTGATAAATTTCAAATGTAAAAGAATAAATACCTTTTCCAAGGAGTCGTTAAGTATCTTATAAACTATAAGAGAAATTCATATTCACAGAATATATGGCTTCAACTGCGAATGTGCAAAGCAGAAAATGTGTATCCTGCTGGGATTCAAACCCGGGTCTCCTACTTTCTAGGCAGTTGTGCAGCCCCTACACCACAGTGATCACCGCATCTGCAAGGACTACCTAAGCACAATAACAACTGCAGTATTAGAAGTGACGTCTGTTCTTTCGGAATAGAGGAGGGGTGGGCAAGTTTGGAGCCCTTACTCTTGCGGGAGTTAGTACATAGTGACTACGAGTTTCAGTACTGTGGGCTGGGTAAAGCCGGAAATTTGTGTCTGACGGGAGGTGTGCTTAGGTAGTCCTTGCAGGTACGGTGATCACTGTGTCCTCAGTGGTGTAGGGCTCAGCGCAACTGCCTACAAAGTAGGCGACCCGGGTTCCAATCCGGCTGGGTACACATTTTCAGCTTTGCCCATTTGCAGTTGAAGTCATATTTTCTGTGAATATGAAAACAATAACAACTGCAGGATCAGAAGTGACGTCAGTTCTTTCGGAATAGATGCCACACACACACACACACACACACACACACACAACAGTGTTGATGCTCAGCTGTTCCGAATTTCGATAAGTATACTTAAAATCAAGAAATATTTTAGATTACACACTTTGTTTTCAGTGTTCAAGCTTTCTCCACACCCAATTTCATGAGAATCAATTAATTGGTTTAATTGTGAAAGCATTTATAATATTAGTAAGTATATATAATGGTCAAAACAATTAGGGGATCAATTAAGATATCTAGGTGCTGAAGTATTGTCATCAGCAGAATGAACGAAAATTGTTTAATGTCTTTCTGTCGTTTCTATGGAGTGGAGACAACAACATTACTGCAACTGAGATAGTAGTAATAACAGAAATTTGCTGCAGAGGAGGTTGGTGTTGACTTGTGTTTACTCTACCCAACAAATTACGCAAGCAGTTGAGTTCAGATAGTGTAGTGAGCAAGTATTTTGTTACGCAGCTCAAATGTTTGTAATTCTATGGGACCAAACTACGTTGGACATCATTCCCTAGTCTTACAAACTACTTTAACTAAGGTAAACTAACCTAAGGACAACACACACATCCATGCCCGAGGGAGGATTCAATCCTCTGACTTAGAAGGCCGCGCGATCCATAATGTGGCACTCCAGACCACTCAGCTACTTCCACATGGCTGTTAGGAAGCTGTCTGGCGGGAACTGCTTTTCTATGAACATTTTCTGAATCATCTGATGACGATTTCTTTGTCTCCACGGTACTTCCATTTCTATTTTCTACTTTAAATGAGAGAAAAATGCGAACATTTAGTTAACCTGACACTGCAGATCAGTAAAGGATGAGAAGCAGGTGTCATGTTGTTCGTGTTTTGATTTGTTTTTTCCTTCTTGGTCGGCTTGTGCACAACAACAAGTGATCTTCACCCACTGTCAGTGGAAGATCGAAGGAAACACAGGGCGTGACCAATCCTTGTTCTTTGACCCAGCTAACAGTTAATTTATTTTGCTATTTCATTACTATTTTTTCACATTGTCGTGACCCATAGAATTATAAGCACTTTACAAATATATGGTATGGACTTATTCCATTAATTTCAACTACCACTTAAGAGAGTTTTTCCTTACATGAAACAATGAAAAAAAATCTGAAACTTTTTATTCACGTCATAGAATTAATAGTAATGGAAGGAAAATAAACATATTTTCATAAGTGTAATTGGAAAAAAAAGTCATGCAGAGAAGCTTCTGTTGAACGAAGGCTGGAGACGTGTGATACTTGTGCTGGAATAATCGGCTCGTGCCAGCGCCGACTCGTGCCGCAAAAATTTAACCTATGGAATGTTCACATAAGGAAAGACTGTCCTAAATATCGGTCTAAATTCATCGGATGAGGCCATTACCACCTATTTCTTACATGCATAAAATTCGACGAGTCACTAGTATGAGAACAATAGTAATACAATAAAAAAATCAATGAACTGTTAGCTGACTTGAAGTAGATGGCAATCGATCTTCTGCTGACAGTGGGTGGGGATTCCTTGTTGCTGGGGACAAGCCTACCCTCCCCCCCCCCCAAAAAAAGAAAAGAACAAGTGACACACGCTTCTCATCGTTTACTGACCAGTTCTGTAGTGTCTGAGGCTAAACTAAGTCAGCTTTTTATTTCCGTTAAAGTAGAAAATTCGGAAGTACCACCTTGCAGACAAAGAAAATTGTCTTCAAATGATCCAGCAAAATGTTCGTAGAAACGTTTTTCCTCTCAGACAGGTTCCTAAAAGCAGCTCAGTTCATTCTTACTTTAATCTCAGACGTGAGGGTAGCAGATCGATGTCTATTGTAATCGGTTGTCACCCAAGGAAAATTTTTTCTTAATTGTTTTCTTGTTATAGTTCATTAACACATCAAGAGGGACCGACACAAGTGGCCAGCTATTCAAATTTTCTGGCACTGCAGCGCTTCACGCTAAGATCAACACATGCTGATTTCGTAGGCTTGAGATCGCAGCATGACGCCACTCAGATAACTTGCAATTACTTGTGAAAGGAGGTAGATACCAGTGTGACTACCGTTTAAAAAACTTTCCTGTACTCTTAGCTCCATTTTACTCGCTTTAACATATGGTCTAAAACGCATAGAACAGTAAACTGCCCGCTACCTAACTTTTTCAATACACGATTTGCATTTGAAAGCCACTGTTACGAATTACGAAAAGGTGAATGTTTTATTCGAAAGCTAAGATATTTTACTCAATGTGTCAAAAATATCCGATTTTTTTAATCGCATAATGTCATCAAAATCGGGTGAGTAGCGTTGCGGAACTAAAAACTCGCGCAAAATGAAAAGTAGACTTGGTATTATTTCACAGGCAAGGCAAAGTTTGTAAGGAAAAAGTAAGTTCATAAAACGATGTCTTGTATACTGCCAATAATTTTTACAACATGAAAATAGGAAAAGTGTATTTTCCCCTTTTTCCGTCTTGGCTCCACCCAATGTGCAGTGTGACCATTCAGGCCAGAGGCGTGTGCCAGCTAGGCTGAGGTTGCTCATCTCGGCCCGCCGGCGCAAAGTGAATGCGGCAGTACTGGGACTCCCTCCGTGCCAACGTGTCTTGCTTCCGTTCGTGGCTGGCGAGAAAGGGTAGCGTTCGTTTCACACTGGCATTTGTAACCGTGACATCTTTGTGATGTAAGGAGCTGTCACTGGTGGGCTTGCGACTATCGACTTTTGCGAGCGCGTTTGAGTGACCCAGAGTGGACTGCACGAATTCGGTTATTCATTTTATTTGTAGTGTTTGTGCCATTATGCGATCATGTGTGGTGAGAAGGAAGCAGATGTTTATAAAAAGCTATTTCATGCAACATTACAGGAATACTGACTGTATCTAGCCTATAAGGCAGAGAAATGGCATACATAGTTATAGCATGGATATAAAAGTAGTGTATGGTTACAGGTTTAAGTTGAAGAAAATCAAAATACTTTTAAATAGAGTGTGATAGAACATAACCACCTTTGAAGATGAAAAAAAAAAAAAAAAAAGAATCCCCAGCATACACTGACAGGAAAATGTGTACAGAATGTGTCTTTAATTTATGGTCACCATCACGTCAAGTTGTATTCACACTATCCGTCACATCAATTCGTCTATCTCCATACACGATTTTGGAAGTGAATTTATGAGTTGCAATCTGTTATGTACAAAGTCATAATTTAATACTGGAATTGAGGGAACAACAATGCTAAATGTTACTGATGGCCAAAGAAAACTTAATGTATGTTTTTTGCCAACATAGGTAAAGTGCTGGGAATTGTAATATCATTTCAAAACATCAACATCTATTTTCAAGTGAAAAAAGAAACATATTAACACATCAGACAATATTTATAAGAGCATAAATGGAGCCTGTTTACTTTATCCATTACGATTTGCCCACTGACATTGTTAATACCGTCATAAGCAACTGAAATTTTGTCTTTCATTAGCATTGACATTTTCATTTAAAATGTTATTTAATGACAAATACATCAACATATTACAATCTTATTCAAATAAATAGTTTGCTTCAGTCTTTTCTATTGCAATATTACGAAACATAAGCCATTCTTCAGTTTCAGATCTCCGACCTCGCTTTTAAAAGGACACTCAATTGAGAAAAATATTTATGTTGTCATGAATCATTTGGAATTTAACGTTGATTCAAAGTAAACAATAAAATAACAAAACATTCTTCTTCAGAAAGCTTGACATGACGACGGTCTGGTGATGGACATTGTGAATGCCGCCTTAGAAATACATTAGTCCAGGACATTTATGAAAGAAAAAAAAGTCTGAATAGGAAAAAATTAGGGGAGAGATGAAACCTCTTGCAAAAGTCTCAGTTTGATGGCCTAGAAAACATATTAAAAGTCCCCAGTGCTCCGGACAGTTGAATCGAGGTTATGATGTCATCAATATGGCGGCCTAAGAAACTGTAGAGTAATCTTAGAACGGCTATAACTTCTCACAGGATTGATATAAAAGGGTCCCTTTTGTGCCAAATTACAGAGGAAGACCTGAAAAACGTTTATATAGCAATATCATATGTATATCTAACATTTCTACTGAGCTGTACTAACAAAAACGAAAAAAATATATTTTTTAACCTTTTTTAAAAAATTTCTCTATTAATAACTGCATAATTATGCAAGGAAATGATGATTTTATAATTAATTATGTAACACATTCTTAGATATTTAAAACAATAGTAATTTGTTTTTCCTATCATTAATAATAAGGGAGTTATCTGAAATTATTTACTGCAAGGTGTGATTATTCACTAGTCATACTGCATGTTAGAATTGTAAGGAGATATTTCTTTAAACCTTGTTCAAGACTTGCAAGTACATGTGAATATTTTCAAAAGCTAGTGAAAGGACTGTTTCTATAAACATTGCACACATTTCAGCATTTATTTTTACAAAAATAAATAATATATATCTAAATATATAAAGCACTGATTTGTATTACAAATTTACACGAATGATCAGGATTCATTCCGTTATATATACATATGTGTTTATGTTTACCAGCTTTACTGCCTGGTTAAAGGTGAGACATAAATTATTTTATCAGAAAGGAACCATTACTAACAATATAATTTTGTCATTGAATCAACAAATGGTGGTGCACTCTGACCAGCAATAATTAACACATATGTGCAAAAAATGAAAAAAATTCACTATGGAGTACCACACACAAATAAAATTGTTACAATATAAGTAGCTGAATGTCTTCATAAATTTGCTGTTAAAAATATGAATCGCATCTTAAACATCAGAATCATCTTTCTCATCACAATCCTGCACAGAACGTTCATCATCATCCTCATCAAAAACGAGAATATTTGAGTTGCTGCACCCACTGCCATTGCAATATCCACACAGAACAGAACACTGTAAATCAACACTGCAACAACAGCAATTTCGTTCACATCCAGATTCACACTTGCAAGATATTAACTTTATGATGAGGTCAGGGGCAGGAGGTTCTAGAGTTAAAACTGGCTGAAGAAAACTATTTTTAGAGACCCAACCCTATGAATTAGGTAGCAACTCTTTGCTCCTCCACTGCTGCACAATAAGATGAACACGTTTCGAATGCTCTCTTGCTGCCGCAGATCGTGGATGAATCCGAAAGGTGATTGGACATGTTGCCACAGCTTTTAGGGAACGCTGATATCTAAGACTATTTAATGACGTCGATCCTTTAGGTGTACCATACAATCCTAACAGAAATTCCTCTCCTGCTTCAGTTATTTCTTGAGCATTTGTGTTGATATTATTGAAAATAGAAGTAATTTTCCGTAGATTAGGCTGTGTTTGGAGGAGTTTGACTGCTGCTTTCTTCCCTTGGCCAAACAAGGTCGATGTCATGTCACATCTGGATACAGAATGCAAAAATAACATACCTTAACATAAATCTCCAAGTGCTTCTTGGAGGGATGTAACATGAAGAGTCTGTGAAGGTCCTTTTCCCACAGACGACTTCTGAAAGTAAATGGGTACGTTACCAAGAGCAAGTGCAATTAGAAAGACGAGATATCTGTACCAACCGCCATAGTTGCCATCTCCCTTTGCATCTCCAGTGCTGTTCCAACAGTTTATCAGCATCAGCCTGTGTTTGACACATCAAAATATTACCAAAATCCGGATGACTACTTAAACCAACAACCATCGTTCCTTGTTTCCAGGATTGTTCAGAAATTTTTCTTGGCACACTGTGCTCATCATATTTTCTGTAAAGTAACTGACATTTTGCCTGACCTCTGTGCTCTTCGCTTTTTGTGCTGCACGTGGAATAAACATACAAAAAGAGAACACGGTAATTACCAATACCAAAATGTTTCCTTATGTACAGTCCATAGAATTCTTTGTAAATCAAACACTGTGACCAAATCACTCTTCGCAATAAATATCCACCATCTACAACATAGGCAGAATCTTGAGGAGGTGAAGCCGGCTGCTGTAGCCGAGGTGACTGAGGTGCTCCAGTCACGGTCAGCACGGCCACTATGGTCGGGGCTTCGAATCCCCCCTTGGGCATAGATATTTGTGTCGTCTTTAGTCTTAGCTAGTTCATAAGTAGTTTGTAAGCTTAGGGACTGATGACCCCATAGTTAAGTCCCATAAGTTGTACAAACATTTGCATTTTGAGGAGGTGAAAGATGCTTGTTACTTGATATACTGTTATCTAATATGTCATACAAAATCGGGTCAGTTTTCGCAACACAACTGACTGAAGAACAGCTGCATGGTATTAATAGGTGTAAAAATGTCATTGTTGATCTTGACAGCGCTAGTCATGTGTGCTAATGTCCACACCTTGTCACTTTGATGTACCGTAAATGAAAATGCGTGAATGTTTCCCTACAATTCGTCCAGCTGCAGCTTTTATGACATTAACTGCATCGTCACAGTTAATAGACGCACTTGCTATAATACCACTTGACAATGATATGAGCTCAGAACGATTTGTGAGCGGAGAATGTGAGGCTAACCACGCCAACACTTTTGAAGAATCGATATTATCACTTGCTTGTCGTGATTTCCTTAGCTGAGCGTGTTGGTCAGATCAGGTTACTTCTATACCACAAAATTTCTCAAAGTGCTGCATGAGCTCTGCACATGCATACATCCCCTACACCCATCGATTAAGGGTACTACTCGTTATCCCATGTCCATGTGTCAGGCCGCCAGATGATTTGAACAATATCATCAATACTTGTTATATTGTCATGTCACTCCAATTACCAGCCCACATTTTGTTGGTACATCTAATCACAAACTGCCCTGTGGTGACAAAGTTTTGGAACTCTTGTGGTGTCAGCCTGTCTTCAAGTGTTGACATCTGTTCTATGTATAACCGCGCGCACTCTGCATATGCAAGGTGGCCAGCTGCATGGAAAAAAGAAATCATATTTTTCACCATTTCTACATACAATCCCCAATCACCTGTGCATTCAGCGTGGACAAAAAGCATTATTATGCTAAATTTTTGATAGTACTGCACACACAATTTGGCACTCCAATTACTACACACTCACATTATGTCACTATTCTTGTAAAGTGTAAGCTGCTCCTGAGAAAGTGTGGGAAAACTGTATTGCAGAACATGAGTCTGAATAGTGGACACATACACCTCTCAGGAATCAGATTCAGAGAACTCTCTTGTTATTAATGGCGGAAAAAACATATTGGTATTATTTTAAAGCTTTAAGAATGCGCTACAAGCAAAGAAATTGTCAATTTGTTCCATAATCAGGCAGTTATTCATCGAGAAACTCCAAAAAATATATGAAAAAATGATATTAATATAACTCTGAAGGAATGTTATATATACGTTACAGACCGCTACATTAGTTTTTCACCCCTTTCTCTGCAACTTGGTGCAAAAAGACCTTTTTATGTTAATTCTGTGGGAATTTATAGCCGTTCAAAAATTACAGCACATATTTTTTAGGTCGGCCATATTGATGATGTCATAACCGTGATTCCACGGTCCGGACATTTAGTATGTTAACTAGGCCATCAAACTGAGACTATTGCAAAAGGTTTCATCTCTCACCTAATTTTTTCCTATTCAATGCATAAAGGTCCTGGACTAATTGTGGAGTGTTCTGACGGATGGTGACGTGACGGACAATGAATTGGCCTTAAAGTTCTAGTTACGACTGTTCCCGTATACTCATAAACAGTCTCGATCTCGATGCTATAGCGATATACAGATCGAAAGTCTCCTTTCTGGTCGCACTACTAGATCACGATTACAAATACCATTGTAAAACGAAAGCTGCCTGGCGAGAAAGACAGGCCTGGGCACTAGAGATGGCCATACTCGTATTTCACGCCAACCTGCATTAACCGGTTGAAATTCTGCCTAACTCGAGTTGGCTAACCTGAGTAAGGACAAAAATGTATGTTAACGTCCAGTTTCATTCGCCTTTCAGTTAACCAAATCCATCTACAAAAATAATTATTCAGCATTTCCATAGAATTAACAAAAAACGAAAGAAACTTTCGTTTCATAAATAGGAATTGGTACAAAGTGGATGGATATTTGGGCCACCAATATGTTCACTCACATTGTAGACTCTTTTTTTGCATAGTTATTATTGAAAAGTTTTATAGAAAACAGTGTGACGCAAAACCTGGTCGAAAATAAAAGAAATTATTTATCATTCGAATGTGGTACATTAATGAACCTTTATAACTGGAATTGTGTTACTAGTTTATTACATGCCAAGTTTCACATTCGTCCCAGGGATGTAAAATCAAGATGCCGAATTTTAAAACTTTTCCAGGTGCAGATTTATTCGGGCTATTTTGCCTAAAATTTACTGGTTGCATATGGCCCGTAAATTTCTTTTTATTATTATTGTTAAAAGAAACCATAAACAGCATGAAAACGATAGTGAGATGAATAGAGAGTGGCCCATAAGGCAATGAACAGTGGAGGAAGGATATATACTAACATAAGAAAGGAATAAATACAGCCGGCCGCGGTGGCCGAGGGGACTGAGACGCTCCAGTCATGGTCTGCATGGCCACTACGGTCGGGCGTTCGAATCCCCCATCGGGCATGGATATTTGTGCCGTCCTTAGTTGTAAGTAGTTCATTAGTAGTTTGTAAGTTTAGGGACTGATGACCCCGTAGTTAAGTCCCATAGACTCTACAAACATTTGAATAAATACATATACGTATGGGCAAGGCTGGAAATAGGGGATGAAAGTTGTTTTGAATATACGTATGTCGCGCGACACTGTAGGGGTTAGAGCCACTGCAGCATGCTGGGCCAAATGTTTTGGTCTGTTCATAGTCACTTGTAGTTAGCTGTGCCTCCACTGCCGACGGGCAAGGCTGCACTAAACAACGAGTAAGCTGCCCTGCGGACCAGGCTGAGGCAACACGAGTTTAATCCGATCTGTCTGTGCAAATGTCTGCGCACACCTCGCAAATCGTTGCGTGTGGACAGCACATTTGTGCAGATATGAGATGTGCGCAAACCTGAAAGTTGGAGTTGGAGGCTTTAGCAAAATTGCTCAAATCTGTGGGTTCAAATCACATCTGCGCAGACAAGTTGGAACGTGAGGACAGCAGATCGCTGCAAATCTGTGTCAGTGTATACTTTCTCGTGTGTTTACTATATTGACGATGGATGAAAATGGCTGATACACATCTGTGGTCTAGAAAGTTCACAGCGGAAATTATTGAGATTACCCGAGCCACACTTGTTTATGCAGTGGCGGCTCTAGCATGTGTCACATGGGTGGGCCAAGGGTGAGCCAGATTATAAAATGGCTGGGTCCAAACTCGAGCTCACGTGGATAAATATGGACATAGTGCAGCTTATAATATTTAATACTAACTGTATTTGGAAGAGATTTGTAGACTTGAGGCACTTATACATACTTATATATACCTCCGCCTCCGTAGTCCAGTGGACAGCGTGGTAGGTTGCCACGCAGGGGGCCCGGGTTCGATTCCCGATTGGGTAGGAGATTTTCTCCACTCGGGGACTGGGTGTTGTGTCGTCCTCATCATCATGCAAGTCGCCAAAGTGGCGTCAGATAAAGAGACTTGCACCAGGCAGGCTGAACACGACCCCAGTTGGGGTCTAACGGTCATAAATGCCACACGATCATCATCATCATATATACCTGAAAAATTATACAACATATAACTCAATAAATATGACATAATATGCACTGCGATGGGTAAAATCCCGTCACCCCGTATTGATCCACTTCATATTTACTACTAAGAAACATAGACAGTCGCGACACTCACTGCTGTAAAAGTTGTTACCAACCGACAGTTGCTGCGACACTAGCGCTCCTAGCGGTGGACAAGCTGCCTAAGTATTGATGTTTGTTTATAATCGCTTTTGTACGTACTTAACGAAATCTTACTATAATTTTTGCGTTACAAGCATTATTAAAATATCGAGAGACAAACATAATACGGAAATTAATGTAAATACAGCCTAATTTAAATGATTCATTGGTATAAAGAACAACTCTGTCATGAATAAATGCTTACGAATATATGTATATTTCCAGCTTATTTCGCTGAAGTAAGTCTCATATAAAGATAATGGTATAATAAATTTCTATTATGGTCTGTTCTTACTATGACAGCCAGTTTTTGACGTGTATCAATTCGGTATGGAGTCTGATTCTCACATTTTTACATGTCACTCTTCTTTCTTTATATGTACATATTCTTTTAAGTGTAATTACTTTAGCTTTAAAAAACCAATGTTTTGATGATTCTTGCCGTTTCTGGTTTAGATGTAGCAACAATTGTGGAATTGGGTTCTTCTTTGTTGGAAAACAGTTTGGTTGCTTTTATTGTTATATTGCCACGTCTGTGACGTTTTTCCTTCAGCTAAAGCTGTGATGGTTGATATGGTTCGCTAAATACCGTATTTATTGCATTCTATATACGTTTCCTATGTTCCACCCTCACCGATTTTACTGGAATTGTAATGAAAAATACTTACCGTTCCTGCGTAAAAATTGACGTCTCTCTTATAAAGGGCATGTCTCCTGGTGTTTCCTAGGCATTCTCATTTTTAATAGAAAATGAAATTATTCATTTAGAGCCTGTATGTTACAGGATGATTGTAAATCAACTGTCCTGTAATATACCATTTCGTGCCTTGTCGGGGATTTTACGAAACCTAAGAAAGACAAATGGGGAGCTATTTTTAAATTATTACCTATTCATAAGGCAGTACATACATGTAAAAAGTATACTGAAGTCAATCTAAAGGATATTATTCGCACTCATCCAATACCGTATTCAGAAACGTAGCTTGCCGGACGCTTGGAGCGCTATCGCAGCATATAACAAAAATCTATGGGAGTGTCGTGATTATATGTGTTAGACTGTGAATCGAGTAAGCAGTGGCTGCCTAGTGCCTTGTGCCTCTGCTACCTGCTAGTGTCGCTAGTGCTGTGGCGGCCACATTCTGATTCAGGTTCTGTCGGCGCGACAACTCGGGTAAATTCAGGTTTCGGCGGCGCGACCGAGACAGTAAAACACATACGCAACTCGAGTTGGTAGTAGTCTTACTCGAGTTGACCCGAAATAGTCCTAAACCCAGTTAACTCGTTTTTGTAACTCGAGTTGACCCATCCCTACTGGGCACTCCGCCAGGTCATGTGATAAGAGTAGTGCCCAAGCAATGCGATCGTGAAGTTGACTGGCTGGCCACTGGGTCAGGGCCCACTGTCTCTTAGCAGCCAAACAGCCACCTTCACAATGGCGTTGCCTCGGCACTACTCTTATCACGTGACCTGGCGGAGTTTCCAGTCCTGTCTTTCTCGCTGGCCATAGCTCTCGTTTGAGGCCAACGAGACACACAGGCCACAGCGCGCCTGTCAAATTACGTAAGCAAGATAGGCCTGAGCCTGCGTGATCGCTAGCGGATTGGCCGGCCGCTAGGGCACAACCCACTGCCTCGAAGCGGCGGGCCACTCAGCTAGCGATCACTTCGGCTCAGGCCTACCATGCTTACGTAATTTGACAGGCGCGACGCAGCCTGCCTCTCTCATTGGCCTCGCTCTCGTTAGTGTGACGTCATCGCTTCCCCTGTACGCGGTCTCAGTTGACGAGAGCGAATCGCGAGCGCGGCGACAACCAAAGCAGGAGTGGCGGCCATTTTGACTGGCTCTAGACCACGTCATCCCTTTGTGACCTTGTTTGTAGCGGGGAAGAAGAGGGGGATTGAATTTCCGCCACCTTGCACCAAGCCTCAATTTGGTTGCCTGCCGCCCACGAGCCCTCGAAAGACTGAGCGATGTTAAGGACCTCAGAAAGAAAAGGATTTTGGTAAAGGAGAGCTCGCTTGCGAACCTCACGATCAAGGGTGAGATGAATAATAGCGTCGCAGACCATTTGATTGGCATACGATTCTTTATGCACATCAGTAACAAAATGACAATGACAGCTTAAACCGTGGAGTTCCACGGCCCATGCCCTATAGGACTGCTTCCTGTAGCGATAAAACTTAACACGGGTAGCTATCACATGAGTCCATTTGCGGTAATATTGTGCAAAAAGGTAGTACATTTGATCAAAAGACAGTGGCGAAGGATCCTGTAAGGGGGCTAGTTGGCAAAGGAGCCGATACATACAAGGTGACGGCCATGACGAAAATAACGCGTGACACAAGGTACCATCAGACTAATCAAAGGCATGAAAATTTTGTGTTAACCATTTCTCATCAGTGCCCCATTCTTCTATGGGCTCGTCGTAAGCCGGAAAAAGGAGTGGATAAGTCAAAGGGGGTGCAGGGGTCGAAACAACCTGTGAGGTGGACAGAGGGTGGGACCAATTAGACAAGACTGAAGGAAGAGATTGCAGTACCTGGGGTGCACAGGCTGTGCGAACACCTGCGAGGTAAGCTCGTACCTGGTAAACAACACACTGAAGCGAGAGCACAACTCTGCACTGTTTATGTCATTCACTCGCTTGTGGCGAGCTCTGGCATTTATCACAGTTTCCTACAACACACTCTCGCGACCAATGCCCAACGTATGCGCTTGGTTTCACTTTCATCTGTGCCTTACAGCATGAAACAACTGCCCGTAGAGCTGTCTAAACCTTGTAGCACATTTACACAATCTTTATGCCTGACCAAGTTGTTAGTAGAGGTTATTCTGTTAGCAGGTTTAGCTGACCACCCAGGTCATCTGATCTGTCAGTGTGTGATTACTTTGTGTGAGGACCTGTTGAGTCTAAGACGTATTACAACAACCCTTGTAGTCTTCAAGAACTGGAGCAGAACATTTCAGTTGAGTTGGGAGAAATTGCAGCAGTCCAGCTCTAATCTGCTTTCAAGAACTGCTCACTAGGGAAAAATGGCTTCCAAGAGATGAATGGTTTCACTTTCAACACATGCCATAATCAGGTTATTACTGTCCTTTCTTTCCTTTGCTGTGTTTCTTTGTACCCTGCAACTCTGTCTTTCGGGCAACTTTTATTTGCTCCATCCTGTATTTATTATGGGATCGTACATCAATTTTGTCGATAAAGAAGTAAAATATCATTAAAAATGTTTTAGGTTGGAGGTATCGATGGTTGAAATGGGGGTGGTGTTTGTGTGATTCATATTGTTTGTCAACTTTGAGTATCAATTATAGGAAATTTGCATCGTTTCTGACCTTGTCCATATATAATTAACACCAGAAGTTAAGTTGACACACCGATTTTCAGGTTTCTCACTACAGTAGTGGACTTGTAATGAGCTGTCACCCACGAAGATTTATTTGTGATATCACACAAATCGCCTGACTGAGCTCCAAGCCACTCAGAAAAATACCAAAATCATATGATAGATAATGTAAAGGTCCCTTATTGCACTAGTGATACTCCCACATCTGCAAAACTCTGCAGTCGTCCATTAGAGGTCTCTGCGTGTGCCATGCCGCATTGCACCTTGACCTGCTGGTATGCCAGTAGTGACGGTGCAGTGTGCCTCTGAACTTGCGCTTTGTGACGTTATTTGTGTAGTGAAGTGTCAGATGGGTCGGCGATTAGTAATAAATCCTGCTAATGTATTGCAATTGGTTGAGATGAAATTCCAAAGAGCCCTTCTTTGTGAATACGGTCTTGGTGTAGAAGAAGAATCATTCACATGTTTTCTGGTATCTATTATAGTGCAGAAATATGAGAATAGATTAGAAACACTATAATAGATAATAGGTAACATGCGAATGATTCATCTTCTACACCAATACCATCTACACGAAGAAAGTTTCTTCATAACTTCACCTCAACCAGACACACTATATTAGCAGGATTGATTACCAATCGCTGACCCATCCGACACTTCACCACACAAATAACGTCATAAAACGCAACTTCAGAGGCACACTGCACCATCACAACTGGCATACTGGCAGGTCAAAGTGCAATGCAACATGGCACACGCAGAGGCCACTAATGGATGACTGAATTGTTTTGCAGATGCGGGAGTATCACTAGTTCAATAAGAGACCTTTACATTGTCTATCATACGATTTTGGTGTATTTCTGTTTGTTCGAGCCGAAGTACTTTCCTTGTGAGATGTGCTCACAGCTATGTTAAAAGTTTTAATGAAATTGCAGATATTCAGGTGGGGACCTCTGGTTGAACTGACATGGAATGACCCTATTGGCCTGCAGAATTTTTGGTGGTGTTAGCCTTCGTGATAATACCTCAAACAAATAACTATGCTCAGTAGCATACATACATCTATAAGGAAGGGAGCATACATTGTGCACAAAACTAAATTTCTAACATATTTGACATCCATCTGTTGTATAACTGTGATAGATGTTACAATCCATGACCCTTTACCATGCTAAAAATTCAAAAAAATATTTGACATGCAGCAGCGGACTGTTCCAGCTTAAGAGTGGCCGTACGAGAAGAGGTGGGGAAGGTGGACAAATGACTGACACATGAACATTTAGTCAGCTGGAACGTAGTCTACTTGTTTGCGTACGGTACCTTAGCTGATATACCACAGGCAGAATTGGTCAAATAACATGTGCATACAACTGAATAAGACACTAAAGTGCTGGAAAAAGCATACCTGGAAAGTTTAGTAACTACTACCTGCAGCTATGCACAGATAAGCTGACATGAACTCACAGGTGCTGCTGCTTATTGCAGTGTTGAAGCAGATTGCTTATAAGACTCTGAGTTACCTCCCCCTCTCTTATTAGCATAATACACTGTAGATCTGCAGCTGAGTTAACTCTACCCGAATACAAAAGTATACTATAGTTCCCTTCAATAAACAACTGTAGCCGTAAGTCAGAAGACAGTACAGGATCACATCAGTCTACAAGAAGGGTAGCGGAAGTAATCCGTTAATATCTTTGACCTCAATCTGTTGTAAAACATTACGATATATTCTGAGCTAAAATAAAATGAGATATTTTGAACAGAATGACCTTCTCCACTTATAACAGTGTGAATCTAGAAAGCATTGATGATGTGAAACCTACCTCTCAATTTCCTCATGCATCATCCTAAAAACCAAAGGATATTTTTTGGCTTTCAAAAAGTATAGAATAGAATCTTTATTAGACGATCAATATGTTCTTCATACAATTGGCTTTGTCAGTGTACTTATTGCATAATAGAAGATATGATTTAAAAAAATAACATCTTAATATAATAGTACAATTTTAATAGGCCTACATTGATATTAATATTAATAATAAATTAAAATTTTCACATGTATAATAGTACAATACATTATTATAAAAAGTAAATAAAAAAGATCATGTAGGCATTGCTGTCACACACATACAGGCATACTTCATGATTTTGTTAATGATAGCTTATTGCCAATATTATGTATGTCACTGTTTAGGAACTTATCAGTTGAGTAATATGGCATGCATTTGAACCACACTTCTATGGTATGCTTAAAATTATTCAGTGGTAGATCTCATACTGTCTTGGGGAGTTTATTGTAGAATTTCATACTAAGCAACTGATGGCTCTTATGTTTCATGTGAGCCTTGAATATGGAAGGTCTATGTTACTCTTATGCTGCGTATTGTGGGAATGCACATCAGCTCTAAAATTAAATGTTTTTACATTCTCTTTGGGATATACCAGGCAACTGTAGATGTACATACTGAGGAGTGTCATTATTTTCAGATCTTTGAAGTGATTTCTACAACTTTGTCTAGGCGCTAGGCCTAAAATACATCTAATTGCCTTTTTCTGCCATTTGAAGATGGTTTTAGAGCCCACAGAATTACCCCATAATAGAACTCCATATTGGAGTTGTGAGCGGAAGAAAGCAAAGTATACGGAGATCAGTAAAGTTTTACTGACTACATATTTTAGCTTGTCTAGCAGGAAGAGAGTACGAGCAGGATTGCTGGACAAGTTATCTGTTTGACTATCCCATGTGAGTTTTGGATCTACATACTGTCCCAATAATCTGATATTTTTTATTTCTTCCTCAAAAGATTTCAAGGTGAAGAAATTTTTTTCAGTTTTTTTGTACCATATTTATACTTAGAAAGTTTGCCCTACACCAGTCAATGCTCATTTCAGTTACTACTTAATTATATTCTGCAACATCCTGTAGATTATCTCCATTTGCAATCAGTGTCATGTCGTCAGCATACAGTACCTCATTACATGGCATGTGATTTGAGAAGTCATTAATATATGCAATGAACAGGAAAGGTCCTAGCACTGAGCCTTGTGTAATTCCTCTCTTTATTTTCAGAGGTACTGACATTTGGTTGTTTACTTTTACTAATTGTCCCTGTTGGTTAGGTATGACTCAAATAGCTGTAACGGTTTATCTATTATACCACAATGTCCTAACTTTTTTATCATTATATCATGTGTGACAGAGTCAAAGACTTTACTTAAATCTAACAGATTTGCACAAGTGAGTTTTCCCTTCTTGTATCCGTCATATGTGTCACTAAGGAGACACTCAACTGCTTTTATTGTTGACAGTTGAGATCTAAAGCCAACTGGCTATTACACAACAGTTTATTGCTTTCGAAATAATGGTAAATTTGCATATGGATGGTATTTTCCAAGACTTTAGATATAATGGGAACTATTGATATGGGTCTGCAATTGTTTGGCATTGTTTTGTCCCCTTTCTTATGGATCGGAAGAGTAACTGTCATTTTCAGACAATCAGGAATATACCTTCATTGAGTAAGCAATTTGCAAGGTATGTTAGTGGCCTAATGATTGCAGAGGCTATGCCTTTGATAATGCTGTTGCTAACCCCATAGTGATCCTCTGTTTTTGAATTTTTTAGTTTGTTTATAGATTTGATTATGTTCGCTGAGGTGATTTTTGACCAAGAGAATTTTGTAGTTGTTTGTTCTTGTTGCATGAGCAAAGAGAGGTCAGCTGAGAAATTGTGAGAATTGTTTTGACTGTATGGGGAATTAAAGCTAGCACAGTTTATAAAGTATTCATTAGGGGTATTGCAATCTATAGGGACTGTGGTTTGCCCTTTACCTACATGGATTTCATTTTTTATGATGTTCCAGGCTGTCTTAGAGCTGTTTTTGATCATATGATATACACATCATTTGCTTTTTGTTTAGCTGACTTTATTTCATGTTTGTAAACTTCTTAAGGGACACACAATGTTTTCTGGCTTCCTCACTTCTATCACACTTATTTTTAAGCAACAGCAGCAATATTCTCATTTGTCTGAGCTTTGGAGTGTACCACTTATTAGAGTGTTGGAGTTTTTGCTTGTTGCTGGGAGTGCATCTTTTAGCGATGAGTGGGCAATGTTTGTCTATTGCATTTTTAATTATAGTTAAAAATGTTGAGAAGCGTTGATCAAGATTTTGTAGGCCTATATTGTGCAGTGAATTTGACTAATCTATTATTTCCAATTTGTGTTTTAATTGCTCAGTATTGTTCTCATTTATTAATCTGTATGTGACTAACTGGTTAGTGCTGCCAGGATTCATACTTTCTATTCTAATCTATATCCCATTATGATCAGAGAGCTCCAACTTAATCACACCATTGTTCAGTTCATTACAATTTACATTACTAATTACATTGTCAAGGCAAGCATCTAGTCTATTAGGTTTTTCTTTTATACAGTAATAGTTAAGAGCTTTCAGAGAATTTATCAAGTGATTTGCATTTTTTCTTGTTACACTTATGTCTATGTTAATGTCTCCTGCAATAAAAATTTTGTGATTTTTGTGTTTAGCAAATAGCTTGATTAAGGCAGTTAATTTATCTATAAAAACTTCTTCATCAGAGGATGATGTGCACTAAACAGAAACAATAATAATTTTTTGTGCATGAAGTATTACAGCTGTGCCTGCTTAAGTCTATCACTGAATACTGCAAATTGAGGTTTTCTTTTATAAATTGCCACTCCACCGTGTGTCATATTTTTTCTGCAATAAGAACTGGCTAATATGTAGACATAAGGTACACATAAATCAATTTCTGTATTTGGTAGCCAGTGCTAATTAATACTCAGTATGCTGGAGTTAATTTGGTGTTCCCAGAACTCTAATTCATTGATCTTATTTCTTACCATAGGGATTGTACATTGATATGAAGTAGCATTAAATCATTTTTGTTAGTGGGGGGAATTTCTGATGCATTTTCTTTCCTGCTCAAAGGAGTTTGAAGTACAACAGTCTTCTACCTTCAGAATTATGGTTCTTAGTGTGAGGAATGTTACCTCCAGATTTTGAATGTATTGTTCTACTTTTTCCCTACTATTTATTGTTTTAAAAGGGCAGACAAATTTTAAATTACAGACACAGTCAAATTTTTAATTACCAGTATACTGTAAGTAAAATGAAGAAAGCCGCTTGTAATGGTACCATATTAACTTTTCATATAGGGACATATAGTCACTATGACATTATTTAGTGAGCTGAACTGTGTTATTCATAAATTAACAATGATTATGGAGTTGTACTGTAAATTCGTTTCATTTATTAGCATATAAATATAAAAATTGATGCAAGGAAAAAAAAAAAAAAAAAAAAAAAAAAAAAAAAAGTAAAATAAAATAAAATGCCAACAGTAGACTTTGAATAAGTGGCCACACAATCTGTTAAACATCTCATAGATTCTCTCTCTCTCTCTCTCTCTCTCTCTCTCTCTCTCTCTCTCTCTCTCTCTCTCTCTCTCTCTCTCTCACACACACACACACACACACACATATGGTAAGTACATGCGAGACAAACTTAGAAAGTGTACACATACTATACAAAAATATTTATTGGTCACATAAATAATACTTCATAGTCTAGAAAATGACAATGTACATTAGACACTTAGAGGTGTACTATGGCAGTACTGACACTGGTGTATCAATTCAAGTAATCTTTGAGACAGGCAGAGGTTGTTATGTGCATTGCACTCACAATCTGCTTTATTGTGACTGGTTTTGAATACAAGGTGAAGGGATATGAAATTATTAAAAATACAACTTCATCTGTTGGTATTGGATAAAATATGCTCTTTCCATGCCGCTCGATTCTCTGGCAGTGCAGGGCCCCATTCACGGCTTGCTTTCAGGTGTTTCACTAGTCTCTGCAAAAGAAAATAACATTTTAGACAGATATTTTTAAATTCACCATACAGATATCACACTAAAATTACTAAAAATTTTTAGTAATTTTGACCTTTCTGGCCATGAAAGTTTTCATTTTACAGGCATCACACTGTGTTGCAAAAAGACACACTTAGAAGACATCTTGATCATATTGAGCTTTTGGCACATGCAGCCTCCTTCAGAAACAGACACACTCTCTCTTTCACACAATTATGATTGCTGTCTCCAGTCACTGTGGCAAGACTGCAAAGTGTGACACCCTGTACAACCAACAATCAGTAATGGGGATTCAGCTGAAACCTCAGTATGATAGAGAAGTATTTTAACTGTGCCTTTGTGGTCTGTATGGTTAGTAGCAATCTCTCCTTTTCAAAATATTATTGGCTTTCCATTGTTTGATTTCAGTCAGGGAAGAACATTATAACCATAATATTTCATCATTTTTATGTAGTATTTAATGTTAGTCAGCTTTCAAGCAAGGGTACACTGGTGAAATCACAAGCAACTCTGAATTTGTTTTTGTTTTTATTCTCTATTGCAGTTAGGATTGGTACAGTTTCATTTTATATTTATGATCTGTCATTAATTTGGCACTTCTAGTTGGTTTGAGGGAGTGGAAGAATTGGTGTGAAGTTGACCCATATGAATTTTTCCCTAGTCAGTGCAAACCTTAGCAAACAAACAATTCAGTTTACTGTAGCATAACATAGTGGTAGTTTGTAATTTACAAGTTTTGTTTCTACAAATATTTAAGTGGTTTCTATATTTATCTATCATTTTTGCTTTTACAGAAGTGCATAAAATAATTACAAGTTGCTATGAGGTAGCGAGTGTGAGCACGCATTAAAATAGTGTGCACCGTCCGCATACTTACGACACCTGCCACCAGAGGCGTGAGCAGGACAAGTGCAAGCAGCATGCCATGGACTAACATGAGGTGGGGAGAACAGGAGTTGTTTAGTTATGTTTGATATCTGCTAGAGACAACTAGTTAGCAGCCAATGATGGCTCTTTGAGTTACAGTGTAGTTATGTGTTTGAGAATAGAACACTTTGGTGACAAGTGAGTCACAATTCCATGTGTTTGGTCTTTTCTGCAGTTATTTTGTTAGTTGTTTTTCTTGCAATGACAGAACCGGCATTTGCACAAGTGCTCTGCTGGCTGGTTGAACATCAGGAGACTCTTGACACAGTGTTGCAAAACCAGAATCGCCTTCTCGCCAAGGCATTGGAGACTTATACTCAGCTATTGCAGTTTATAGTTTCAGCTATGTCTGGGCCTTCGCACCCCACAGGTTCTCAGATGTCGCTCTCAGTCTCTTACCCGCTGCCCTTTCCTGCATATGACGAGACTGTGGAAGAGTGGGACACCTACGAAAAATGATTGCGGTAACACTTTCAGATGTTTGGAGTTCAGGATGCCCTTCTTTGTCATGCCCTATTCCTCTCGTGGGTTTCCCCCAGGATCTATCAATTGCTATGTCAACTGGCTCCCTTGCAAGATCCTGCGTCTTTTACTTTTGATCAGATTTGTCAGTTGCTGTCATCTTATTACTGCAAGCGTACTCATGTTGTAGCTTCTCAAGTGGAATTTTACAGATGCTGCAAACAACCACCCAATCATTTTGAGCGTGGGTGGCCGAATTAAATGGCCTCAGTCGCCATTGCAATTTTGTGTCCGAGTGTCACAAGGAATCATATGCCGATCAGAGGGTTAGGGATGTGATTATTGGTCTTGTATCTGATAGAGAAGTGAGGGAGTGAGCTTTGCAAAATGAAAACCCATCATAGTCTGATGTTCTAAACTTTGCTCAAGCTTTTGAGGTTTCAAGGGCCACAAGAAACCAGATTGAGGCTTGGTGTGAGGTGTCAGCTGTTCAGTCTTCCACCCCTCACCAGCCAAGGGATGAGGAGCCTACCAAAGCCGATGTGGCTGCAATTCAACTACATTCTGAGTAGTCAAGTAGTTGACGTCAATATGTGGCAACAGCCAAAGGCATGCTGCTCGCAAAAACAAACAACACCGGCTCACTATTGTTCTCCTTTGCCTTCCTGCCCTTCTTATTTTGTCAATCATGATTGTTCTTTTTGTCCTTGGTGCTGGGCTGCATGTCATCATTGCAGAAGGAAGCGGCATACATGATCAGGATATGGAGACCGATGCGAATTGTGTTGAAATGCTCGCAGTGCCCATTTCTAAACTCTTCCTTGACATTTAAGTATTTAGGAAGTTCCTCCATAAGCAGGTTGATACGGGGGCAGCATTCACCTTGTTAAATTCACAAACACATTTTAACTTGGGCTCTCTGCCCCTCCTGCTGGTCACTCGCACACTGTTGAGCTATAATAAACAACAAATTTCAGTACTCGACCAGTTTACTGCTCCAGTGACCTACTGCACTGTGATGCATCCCTTATATTTCTGGTGGTGGACAGTGCTTCTGCACAAAACCTTTTTGGCATGGATGCTTTTCGGCTATTTGGGTTTCCTCTTCCTGATGAGGTCAATCCAGTCTCTGACAAGGTGCCATACCCACAACTAGAATTTTCGTAGTTATTAACACTGGGGTTGGGTTGTGCCATGTCATTTCAGGCTCACATAATGATGAAATCTGCCACATGGCTGCGTTTTTTGGGTGCACCTATTACCTGTCACCCTCCAAGACTCCAAGTGGAATTGGATCACCTCAGAGACCTGGGGGTTATTCGCCCTATATCTTCAAGTGAGTGGGCTACTCCCCTGGTCATCTTAAAAAAATCAAATGGCAAACTGTGGCGATTTTAAGGTCACCATAAATGCCCAGTCCATTATAGATACTTACCCATTACCTCGCCAGGAGGAGTTTCTAGCTAAATTGTCGGGAGGATATATTTTTTCCAATATAGATTTGGCAGAAGCCTACCTCCAGCTCCTCTAAGACGAAGCGTCCCAACGTTTGTTGGTGATGAACACTTCTTTCGGCCTGTACCAATATTTACGGCTCCTGTTTGGGGTGGGTTGGGTTGGGTTGTTTGGTTGACATAGGGGGACTAAATTGCTAAGATTATCAGTTCCCTGGTGTGGAGGGGAAGGAGTGAGGATAGGAAAGGAGGGGAGGGGAAAGGAAATGAAGTCCGGGAAGTAAAGAAGGAAGGAAGACTGCATTAGCTTGGGGCCCGTGTTCACCACGCCTGTACTCACGAAAGAACTGTGAGCCCCCTGGGAGGCTGCTATTTTTCAGCGGTTCTCGGATCAGCTCACTGCTCTGATCCTGGGCTATATAAATTACCTGACTGATATTGTGTTTTTTGGCAAATCCACAGATGATCACTTACACAATTTGTGGTCCCTTTTTTTGGCCCTACAGTCTGCTGGTCTTAAATGCAATCTGGATAAGTGGGTTTTCACATCTCCCGTGAAGGTGTTTCCCTCTTTACACCATCATGCTACAGCCTTTTTGGTTCTGCCTCGCCCTATGTCGCTGAGGGAGTTGCAAGTCTTTCTCGGTAAGATTGCGTATTATCATAAATTCCTTCCCAATGTGGCATCCATCACACAACTGTTGCATGCTCTACTGCACAAGGGGCATGCATTTTCAGTGGTCCCCGGCATATGATAAAGCAATTTCTCTTTTGAAACAAAAGCTGCAGTCATGCCCTTGCTTGGTTCCCTTCCAGCCAGGGCAGCATTTAGTCTTGGCTATGGATGCATCCCAATGTGGAGTGGGGGCTGTTTTGGCCCACAGGTATGAAGATGGTACAGAGCAATCCATTGCATATATGCCAAAAACATTGAACTTGGCACAACTCAAATATTCGCAGATTGAAAAGGAGGCACTCACCATTGTCTGTGCATTACACAAATTCTGTCTTCTTGTATTCTACAAAATTACATTTGGTCACAGACCACAAACCACTGATATTGTTGTTGAGCCCTTCAGTGTCAGTCACTGATAAAGCCGCACACCGTCTCCAACGATGGGCTCTCATTTTGTCAAGAGTCAACTATGAAATTCATTTCCACCCTAATGCAAATGCAGATGCGCTCACCCATCTTCAAGCGGACCCTGACTCTGTTTTCAACAGTAATGAACTGCTGTATTTTCATCTGGATGTGGAGCCTCAACAGGCAGTGCGTGGTTTTCCCATTACCGCATAACCGATGGCATCAGCAACCTCCGCCGATCCTGTGCTAAGACAGATCGTGTCATGTGTACAAAATGGCTGGCCAGAGAGGCCCCCAGGCCATGGTTCAGACCCACTTCACAGTTATTTCTTGTTTCAGTGCCAGTTTTCAGTCTGGGATGGTGTCTTCTTGCTATCTACAGCTGACGTGGCACCAAGGGTGGTTATTGCCCCCTCTCTCCATCAGGAAGTGCTGTCTTCTTCATGCGGTCCACTGGGGGGGGGGGGGGGGTCCAGTACAAAAGCATTGGCCCGCCACCATGTATTTTGGACAGGGCTAGATGGCGATATAGTCCACCTTGTTTCTGCTTGTTCGAAATGTGCTACCCACCAAGCAGCTCCTTGTGCATCTTTCTCTCCATGGCCAGAACCAGAACAAGCATGGAAACAAGTTCATGTGGACTTTGCGGGCCCTTTTTGCATTGTTTTTGGCTGTTAGTGGTAGATGCATTCTCCATATGTGGTTCGTTGTAGTTCTACTTCGACAGCGGCAACAGTCTATGCTTTGGAAGGATTGACAGTCACATTTATTACCGATAATAGCCCTCAGTTCTCTTCTCAAGAGTTTTCAGACTTCTGTGCCAGACAGGGTATCCGCCATGTTTTAGGTCTTCTGTTCCACCCCCAATCCAACAGGGATGTTGAGCAGCGTGTCAGAATGTTCAAGATCCAAATGAAGAACTATGTGCTTCAGACGTCTCCCAATGCTGCCTGGCATCCTACAGATTTACGCTGATCGGTGACAAGAGTCTGGCTGAGCTTCTACATGGCCATCAACCACAGACACTGCTTCACCTTCTGCAGCCCCTACCAGATTAGGTCCACAAATCACCGTCAACCTGATTCCAGCTGGAGGCGGTGGTAAGGGCATGTGGGTTTGACTGTCGCCCTTAATGGTTTCCAGTGGCTGTTCTGGCCACTGTCTTTGTGAGATCTGCAGGGAGGATGGTCTCACATCGTGACATATGGGCCAACTACGACCATGAGTGGTAGGCCGAGAGTGGGAGGACATGCAGCAACCACCCTCGGGGCTCCCATCAACATCACAGAATGTCCGCCAAGTGCAGCTTCATCCAGGCCAACTGCCCATGGCAACCAGAGAGCTGTGGCCCACAACACCAACACCCTGGCTGGCAGCAGCCCCACCCTCCACACCCGCTCTGCCACTGCGGCCTCCTCCTCCTCCTCTTCCCTTTCTGCTTGAGAGTACACCACCGATTGTACCACCCCTGGGAGATGACAGCACCATGGATCTCAAATCTTCCTCACAGGTCATATCGCACTGGCCACCGTCAGAGAGAGCATGCCAAGCTTCATGACTATACTAGGTGCCAGCCCGACATTTCTGTGATGATGATCCAATGGATGTGTCGTGTGTGTGTGGTGTTCCCTTTCACTGCAAGGAAGGGTGATGTGCTGTGAGGTAGCAACCGTGAGCACGCATTCAAATAGTGCTTGCTGTCTGCAAACTTACGATACCTGCCATCAGAGGTATGAGCAGGACAAGTGCAAGCAGTGCACCATGGACTAACTTGAGACGGGGAGAGTAGGAGTTGTTTAGTTATGTTTGATAACTGATAGGCACAATTAGTGAGCAACCGATGAAGGCTCTTTGAGTTACAGTGTAGTTATGTGTTTGAGAATGCAACACAATATGTTTCTTTTACATGCTCCCTGTCCTACAAGTGATGCAATGTGTGAGCAAGGAATTGCATAATTTTTCATATACATGAATGTGTGGAAATATATGATTAAGATCCACTTCAGTGTATTCTAACACCTGAATAATACATGTCTCCTCTTCATCTGTAGGGATCACTCTTCAAATATTCACGTGTTGCTTCACAAACAGTTCATTTATTATATCTAATACTGGAAAGTCCAGGTTGGAATTAACAATATAGTAATAAGTTTCCAACTCACTGCAAAGTCGTAATGAAAGTCATGACATGCACATAAAAAATGCATGCACACACGCACACACACACACACACACACACACACACACACACAAAACATTTCAGCTTTTGGCCAAGGCCTCCTTCAGAAAATAGAACATTCATGCAATCACACAGGCACAAAACAGTCACACAGCTGTGTACTCCGGATGCTGCACTTTGAAGTGATTCGTCGTGTGGCAGCTTGTTGTGTGCCTCTCTGATTGTGTGAATGTTCTATTTTCTGAAGAAGGCCATGGCCAATAGCGGAAGTGTTTTGTGTGTGTGTCTTTTTTATATGCCTGTCACAGCTCGTCGTCACACTTTTGCAGTGAGTTGTAAACTGTCCTTATTACTATATCATTTATTATATCAATACACATGGATACACATTTAGATTGCTTAACTCTTTCCAGCCCAAACTTTATTAATTTGGAACAAAATTATATCTTTGAATATTCACATAAAATTATATTTTTTCAGTTTGTGAACAGTTTAGTGTTTTGGATGTAGGCTTAATTATTTTTATGAGTAATATTATAAAACTGCTTTTTCAGTATATCAGGGTACAATGCAAACATGGAAAGAATATTTTCTGTAATTGGCAGACAGTGGACTGATAAAAGGAATAGGTTCAACCTTGAAACTGTTAAAAGTATGTTGATGGTCCAATTTATTTATTTATTTTAATATGTGTCTCTGTTTTTACAACTATGTTCTAAGCAACCCTAAACTTCTGCATAAAATGGGATCTTTCCAGAAGTAACAAACTTTTTAGGGAATGTACATTTTGTCTATTACTAATAAACCCATTTATTAAATTTTAGTATAAGTTCTGTGATCATCCTAGATCTTTGGAACAAACACCTAATCTAATCTAATCTGATATAAAATTTAACCCTTTCCAGCCGAATAGTGCCATCTTTATCTGTTCCTCTAGGCCCAACTATTTGACCGAAAATGATAAATGACTATTCAAAAGTCAATGAGGTTAGGTTCAATACCATTACTTTGAGGAAACAGAGAGCATTAGGCTACAAAGCATTGACAAAATATATATTTTTGGTCAATGTCTAAATTAGAGTATACACAGAAAGACTTGCAAAATATTTTATCAAAAAAGAAACAGAGTAATTTGAAAATTTAATTGATAAATTATTGGAAGATATCTAAATTAATAGTAAAGAGTTTCAAAATAATGATAGTTATGGTAAAGGAAACATCCTGCCCAATGGTGCCATATGGAGTCATCTCAAATTGCCATTTTTTAAAGTGCCTCTTGCAGCTCATCGTTACATCTTTGTGATGAGTTGTAAACGCTACTTATTACACTTTGTGTCTGTCGACGAGCCTGTCCTTTGGGTAAGTCATCCGTTTTCTATTTTTTATATTTGTCTACTTATTATATAGGTGTTCATGATTGTAATTTCTAGGTATTTAGTTGAATTTATGGCATTTGTGTCATGCTGTATAGTACTCATTTATTGACCAACTAGTTTTGTGGCATTAGAGCCACATCATCAGGGTTATCTGTAAACAAAGAAGAGCAAATACCACTAACAATCACATTTTGGTAATTTACATTTGGGCTGCAGGTAAGAAAACTGTAGGTGAAATGTACTCACAGAATATTTTTAATGGTGTCTTTTGGTGAGTACATAATTTGTTGTTATTGCATTTACATTTGATTGATTACATAAATGCAGTTTAACCCTTTCATCCCCACATTATGAATTCAGCTTAGGAAAAATTAAAATCCAATGTTTTCTGTATTATTACAGTGCACTAAACATCAAAATATGTGTTTCAAAATTTTTGATTATACTATTGTTTTTTTATGTCATGTATTTCATACACAACACAGATGTTTGCATCAAGGTTTTTATTACTTGGGACGTTATTTTGTTGATAGTT
The DNA here is from genome assembly GCA_026315105.1 of Locusta migratoria. Lineage (NCBI taxonomy): Eukaryota > Metazoa > Arthropoda > Insecta > Orthoptera > Acrididae > Locusta > Locusta migratoria. The sequence goes on from CM048748.1 coordinate 183,244,085, forward strand.
AACATTGTCAGATCAATAATTCTAGCAATGTCTTTGCCACTGCACCAAAGACAAGACAATTCACTGCTGACATAAAATAACATGAGAGACAGTCATGCTCACAATCTGAGCCAAGTACAGATGGCACCATAATACAATCTCCATAAAGGACAGATTAATGCCTCAGAATTGGCTACATGCCATACCAAGTGGCAAAATGTCATACTGGAAGCATTTTGTTCATCAACAACAATGCGTCTTTAATGACTGATACTCAAAATACGGCATTAATCATCTTTTAATACATTGTTGTCAAGGAACAACACGGTATGAAAGGGTTAATAGACTTCTTTTAGAGCTTATATGCCTGACTTCACACTTATCATTATTCATGGCAACTGCCCACTTTTGCAACAAGCAGATATCTCATCTAAATTGTTTTACAGCTGCTTTTGATCTTCAAGTGATTTTACTAACCAATAAAGGGCAGCATAAACAGTCTAAGAGAGCTGTTTGGATTGTCTCCTAAATCATTTATAAAAGCAAGGAACAGCAGGGGCCCTATAACACATCCCTGGAAATTCCAGATATTACTTATGTTTTACTTGATGACATTCTGTCAATTATTACATATTGTGACCTTTCTGACAGGAAATCACAAATCCAGTTGCACAACTGGGGCAATAAGCCATAAGCAAGCAATTTGATTACAAGCCTCTTGTGAATTACAGTGTCAAAAGCCTTCTGGAAATCTAGAAATATGGGAGTGATTTCAGATCCCTTGTTGATAGCACTGATCACTTCATTTGAGTGAAGAGTCAACTGTGTTTTACTAGAACAATACTTTCTGAATCCATGTTGACTATGAGTCATTAGGTTGTTTTATTCAAGGTAGTAAGTAATGAAAAAAAAAAAAAAAAATTATGTTCCAAAGTCCTGCTGCAAACTGACATCACTGATAAGGGCATGTAATTTTTCGTATCACTCCTATTGCTTTTCATGAATATTGGAGTGACTTGTCCAACTTTCCAGTCTTTGGGTATGGATTTTTCACTGAGGAAGTGATTGTGTATGATAACAATGCACAGAGCTATTGTCTCATCATACTCTGATAGAAACCTAATTGTTAGGCAATCTGGACAGGAAGACACTTTTGTTAAGTGATTTAATTTGCTTTACTACTTCAAGGATATCTAATTCTGGATTATGAATGTTGCCAGCTGTTCTTGATTCGAGTTCTGGTGTACTTGCTTTGTCATCTTTGGTGAAGGAATTTTGAAAAACTGTGTTTGGCAATTCTGCTTTAGTAGCACTGTCATCAGTTGCATCACCATTGCTAGTACAAAGTAAAAGAACTAATTGTGATTTGCTGCTGGAGTACTTTACGTATGACCAGAATTTCTTTGGATTTTCTACTAAATTATGAGACAGAGTTTTGTTGTGGAAACTATTATAAGCATCTTGAATTGAAGTCGGTGCTAAATTCCGAGTTTCTGTAAGTGTTTGCCATTGTTGGGGATTTCATGTGTGTTTAAATATCACATGCTGTTTTCTTTGCTTCTGCATGAGTGATCTAACCTATTTTGTATACCATGGGGGATCAGTCCCATCTTTTGTTAATTTGTTTTGTATATATCTCTCAACAGTTGTCAATACTACTTTTTGAATGTAAGCTACATCTGATCTACACTCACATTGTTAATTTCAAAAGACTGCAGACTCTCATTTAAGAAAGTGTTCTAATTTTTATCTGCTTTTCTGACTAAATATATCTTTTGTTTAATTTTATTAGATTTGGAAATTTCAATATTCAGTCTTGCTATGACAACTCTGTCTTCACTAATCCCTATGTCTGTTTTGATGTTATTTGTTAGTTCTGCAAAATTTGTTGCTAGGAGGTCAAATATGTTTTCACAACCATTTACTATTTTAGTGAGTTCATGAACTAATTGCTTGAGTTTTTGGATAATGCTTTCAGTACAATTTTTTATGCTTGCCTCTGGTTTTGAACATGCTTTTTTGCCAAAATATCAAGGGTATGTTAAAATCACCACCAATTACAATTGCATGGTTCAGGCATGTTTTTGAAATTTGATTAAAGCTGGCTTTGAACACTTCTGTAATAGAATTATCTGAGTCAGGGGTCAGTAAAAAGAACCAAGTATTAATTTATTTCAGTTGTCAGGTATAACCTCTATTCATACCAACTCACTGCTATGGAATAAAACCACTTATAACAGCAATAAATATACCATCACTTGTTTTATTCAGTCTACCCTGTCTGGAGATCATTTTCCCCTTGGTAAAAATCTCAGCTAAAATTATCTCACCTTTCACCAGATTTAACTACCTATAATGATTTGTGCTTCAGTACTATCTATTAGTGCTTGGAGCTCTGGTACTTTTCCCACACAACTATGACAGTTTACAACTGTTAGACCAATGGTTTTCAGATCTGTGTTTGTCCTATCTGTGACCTGTACCCTTTGAGACTAAAACTCTTTTTTTTTTTTTTTTTTTCCCAAGGCCCACTGTCCTGTCTATGCCACACTGCCCCCACTACCCGTGTAGCTAAATTCTGCATGTAGTGGATACAAGACCTACAACCCTACCACCCTAGTGCACAAGTGAAAGAATTTGCAGCCTATACAGTTGCAGAACCATCTAAGCCTCTGATTCAGTTCCTCCACTTGGCTCTGTACCAGAGATCCTCAGTTGGTACTGTCAACTATGCTGGAGATGGTGAGCTCTGCCATCATTTTGCAAGCCAGACTGGCAGTCTTTACCACTTTAGATAGTCGCCCAAAACTAAAGAGACTCTCTCTTCCTATCCAGACTGATACACAACTTTGATACTGAAATGAACAACTACCTGCAGTTGGCTGCACCCTGTACTCTTCACGGCATCCAGAAGGAACAGTTCAAATGACTCCACCCAGTATGCACACAGTGTGCACATTGGCCTTCTTCACCTCCCTAGCATCTATATCCCTATAAGGCCCCATTACCTGCCAAACATTGGAGCCCACAACTACAAGTAATCTCATCCTTTGTGATAGCCCAGATTTACAGGCTGAGTGGTGACCTCAGGACAAGTTGTAACTGTCACAGTCAGAGATGGTGGTCATGTGTGCATAGTTAAATCTGAGTTATTGTGTAATGTATGTGTACAAGTCTCTTCATCTGAGAATAAATTCGGCAACCAACATCTTTTCGAATCTGCTTACTGTATTTGTCCCTCGGTCTCCCTCTATGAGTTTTACCCCACACACTTCCTTCTAATGCTAAGTTGACAATTCCTTGATGTCACAGAATGTGTCCTACCAATCTAGCCCTTCTCTTTGTCAGGATATGCCAGAAACTCCTTTTCTCCCCAATTCGGTTAGCACCTCCTCATTAGTTACATGATCTACCCATCTAATTTTCATCATTTGCCTGTAGCACCACATTTCATTAGCTTCTATTATCTATCCCATACAATGCTACACTCCAGACAAATGTTTTCAGCAATGATTTCCTAACATTTAAATTAACATTGGATGTTAACAAGTTTGACTTCTTCAGAAACACTTTTCTTCCAATAGCCAATCTGCATTTTATATCTTCTCTACTTCAGCCATCAGAAGTTTCCTTCAGTATCACCTGATTTTCTGACGTTACATTTCTTTACCCTCATTCTACTCTTGTTAATGTTCATCTTATATCTTCCTTTCAAGACACTCTCCATTCCATTCAATTTCTCTTCCAGATTCTTTGCAGTCTCTGACAAAATTACTATATCATTGGCAAGCTGCAAAGTTTTTATTTCTTCTCCTTGAACTTTAATTCCCTCTCCAAATTTCTCCTTGCATTTCTTCACTGCTTGCTCAATGTACAGATTAAACAACATTGGGGAAAGGTTACAACCCTGTCTTGTCCATGGTGTCATATTATAGGGCATGCTGTCCCACAGGATATTGGGTGCCCCACAGGCCAACAGTTTCTGACCACTTGTGAATTTTCCCAATTTGTTGCTAGTTACACCAACATAAATGGCTGTGCAGTTAGCACATCAGTTTCTAAATGACCTGTGTTTTTTCACATGTGGCCCAACTTTGAATCATGTTGGTTTTTCCTGTGGTGTGACTGGAGTTGGTGGTTGTAAGAGGATGCATGGAAAGGTTTTGCAATGGGGTCTGTCACAGTGGTAGGAACCATGATGTAAAGTTTGATGAGGAGACAGCAAAAGGCTACACTGGGTGGTGTGGGTTGATACTCTGGAGGGATGATATCATTTCAGGGCATGACGAGAAAGTCGTAGGCCTGATAGAGCTATTTGTTAAGGAATTCCAGGCTGGGATTTGTATTAGATGACTAAGGGGATGCTTCTGGGTGGTCTGGTGTTAGGGACATTGTTATTGGAAGGGGAAGAATGAACAGCTTGTAACGTTTCTGCTATGTTACAAACTCCTAAAAATCAGTTGCCAACATAACCGGACATGTAAAATATCACATTTTCGCGTTCTGTTTGAAATTCTATTAACACTATTAGTAAAACGCTTTTAAGAAATAGTACGTTGATTTAAATATAACTTTGGCTGATCTTTTATGTAATTTTCAGTTTTTAATACTTTCGTAAATAATAGCTGCAAACACTAAAAATGCATTACACTTAGTTTTGAAAATTGCTGAACCTATATAGATACTAATTTGTATAAAAACAATAATGCTACATGTTATAAACTATTGCACAACATGATTTCATATATACCTTTTGTTTAAATAAATTAGGGCAGACCATGTTTTATATATCACTAGATCCTAAATTAAATACTGATAATTATTCATGCACTAAAATTAATAATCCGTTTGGTACTAAGAAACTATCTTCGAAATTAACAAAACTACGACAACCATATACAAATCTGTATTAATAAATAATTTGACCGCAAACTGAAACTCATTAAAATTCCAAGTCACAATAATAATACGCCTACACACTATTGGCTAAACAAATATGTGTGCATTTCGAAAACTCACATAATGTAAATAATTTGAGCACTGTAAACACTAGTCAAAAGGATGACGTTAAATTTGTGTACTACATTTAAATACAAATTTCATGAAACAAATACATACATTGACATAAATAGTCAAACCTTAAATGTAATGTTTTAATTTCTATATTTTGGCATATTTAATGTAAAAGAATATTGTTTAATTGTGAATTACAAAACTTTGTCATCAATCTTATTGCGCGGTTGCGTGGAGGGATGTTTGAGAGAAACGATTGTTTGTTTAGTCTGTAGAGAGTTTTTGGAGTGGCCAGAAACCTGTAAGCAGCTCTGTTGGCTTGCTGCTGCATTTCTTGGTTGTGCAATGTTTAAGTGGAAATAAAATCGTTTCCATATCAACTGAGATGGTTTTAATTTATGAAAAGATCCTGTAAAATCAAATTCTTTAGTGAATGCCGAAGACAACTCACAACGCAATGGACTTCAGCCAGCATATAAGATAAGTTCAACTTCACCTACAGTGGAATGACTTCGTTATAGACTGTGAACTAATAAACATTTCCGTGATTCAGGAATATATTAGGGCTCAGTTTGAGTCATTCCGAAAAGAGGTGATGGACGTTAGAAGCTCAGGAGATTTTTTAGTGGACAATGTCTGTAGGATAGTTGTGGGAGAGGAAATCATTGGACAGGTTGTTGGTGTAGCTGATGAGGGATTCATCATTGGAGCCAATATGTTTTTCACGGATGCCTAGGCCGTAAGGAATGTATTGTTTGATATAGAAGGGATGGCAGCTATCAAAGTGGAGGTACTGTTGTTTGTGCCTTTAATATGGGACTCAACCAGGTGGAGTTTAACATCAAGGAAAGTGGCTTGGGTTCTGGAAAAGGACCATGTAAACTTCAGGTTAAAGATGGAATTGAGATCTTTAAGAACGATGAGAAGTTTCTCTTCACCAGTAGTCCATATCGCACAGATGTCATCTATGAACCTATACCAAGCCAGTGGGTACACCTGCTGGGTCTTACAGAATGCCTCTTCCATGTGGCCCATGAAAAGGTTGGCATAGGAAGAGGCAAATGTGGTTCCTATAGCTATCACCTGAGTTGTTTGTAGTTTTGGTCCTCAAAGGTGAAGTAATTGTAGATGAGGATTAAATTGGCACGTTTTATAAGGAATGAGATTTTTGGAATGCTTTTGGGTGGGCACTGGGAAAGGTCTTGTAGGACAGAAAGATCATGGGTGTGGGGGATGTTGGTCTAGAGAGATGTGGCAGTCATCTATGGTGAAGAGGAGCTTTCTGATTGGAGGACTTGGGGATGGATTTGAGGCATTCCAGGAAGTGGTTTGCATGCTTGATGCAGAATGGGAGGTTGTGGGTCATAGGTTGAAGGCTTTCGTCTACCAGAGCTGAGATGTGTTCTCTTTGGACTTCGAAGCCCATTACAATAGGACAGGCTGGATGGATAAAAGATAAACAGAGACTTGTGAAGGTATTAAGCCCTTACAATATATGGTGGACTTTCTTCAGCTAATTCCATTTCCAGTAACATATCAGCAGTTGTGGCAGTTTGTAGGAGTGGTTAATTTCTACTGGTTCCGTCTTCCATGTAGGGATGTGCCAGGCACCAATCACAGCAGCACTTTCTAGTGTCACTGTGCTGTTACCAGAGATGGAGTGTTGGGGTATCAGAACAGTAAGAATCAAATTTCTATTTTAATTTCATTTTTTATTATTAAAAAAAGGGAAGAAAAATTTAATAATAATAATAATAATAATAATAATAATAATAATAATAATAATAGGCAATTATTAATTAATTTTGTGAAGACAAAAAATTCATCTGTGGAACTAAAAGAAAAAAAGTGGAAGAGCAGTATCTTTGCTTGTTAATTAGCAGTCAGTCTTGTCTTGTCTTCTCGAGCAGTTAGAAGTGATGAGCTGTCTCGGTTTTTTTGTAAATTTTCAGCTGTGATGTAAATGTTTTTAGAAAAATACAAATCTTTCTCAAGAGTGAAAAGTTTCGTCTTAGTTTATTACTTAGGCCTTAAAGTGAACCACATAATGACCCTTAGATGTGATGAAGCAATCAACAATAAAAAGACATTCAGAAAACTGTCGGTATTTTTTTTTTTTTTTTTTTTTTTTTTTTTAATTTTTTTTTTTTTACATGAGTTAATTCTAAAGTTTCTCTGAAGTTTATTAATATTGACTGCAGTTCTTCTTTGCTAATTTTCATTACCAATATATATATAAAGATGTTTCACATCACTTAACAGAACAATGCTTTGTCTTGAGGTCACCTGAAATGTCTGCTTTTCACAAAATCAAATTCTTGTGAAAGAATTTATTGCTCAGCCTCTGCCCTTGGTGCTACTTGCTGTGGTCTTTGATACTAAATAGACCACTATAGATACAGTGCTGCAGCAGACGGTAAAAGTTGACTATAAGAGGTAATATAGTCAATTTTAACAGCTGCTGCAGAAGATGGCCACACAACCAAACATAGAAGGTAAAAGGGTCATGTCAGCCCCTCGACTTTTTCCCTCTTAAGTTGTCTGATGCCTAAACTAAATTGAATGCCTACAGTCACAAACTGTTAGTGATCTGTGAAACAATTAGATATTTTTTACTACAAGAGGAGTCAAGCCTCTTCACTGTCCTCATAGATTATAAACCTTTGCAAGTTTGCTTGTCCTCAAAAGTTCTGTTATTTGGAATTCATCAATAATTGGTTACTGATTTCCATCAACTGATAGAAGAGCTGACATTGTGGTTGTCGACTGTTTCTTAAGAATCAGCATGCTATTGGCAAGAATGAGTCGAACCCAGATAGCTATAGTCAGGAAACATACAGAAATGTAAATGAGTTCTTTAAAAAACAACTGATAGGAATGCAGCTGAAACAATTACCTACAGGTATCTTTCTCATCTCATGTGTCATTTCATAAAGCTGCCCCTGATAGCAGTACAACCTGTTTGTCGTTTGTCAGTTAGCGGTTGTACATCATGTTTAAAACCTCTCAGTTCCTCCATTTTCAGAACAAATATGCCATTTTCCACAAATACATGTAAACCTCATAGTGCCAATACCCTCAATGCAAGTGTTAACATTTACAGTGTTTTTAGCAGAAATCTCAAAATAAATAGGGACTTAAGGGATCAACTTGTTAAAAAAAGGAACCTAAAGAATTTCTAAGGGACCAACAGGGATACAAAATACGAAACATCAATTTCTTTTTAATGAACAACCTTACCCAAAGACCAATTTTTCTTTATTTATTTAATAAAAAAGTCTTAATTGTACTTTATTTTTTTACTGCTAATGTGTTTAGCCTCTTTCAGGCATCTTCAGAATGATATATACACAAAGCTTAGTTATAGGGCTTAAATATTTTGACTTCGTAGTTTGGTTTATGCACATTAGCAGACATAGACCTATTGTTCTGCATATAACCAAAAAGGATGAGATAGTTAGCAGTATACAAATAAAATGCAAATAAGGCTGTTTTTAATTTTCAAATTGTTATCACAGCAAATAAGTGAACATTACAATTTGTTTTTATTGTGCTTACTAAGCCATGCAGACACCATCTTAACAACTGTGGTTTGCCGTTGCAGCACTACTGTACTCAAGTATAACATTGTTGTCTGCAAGTGTTGAGATTTTAATGAGAGTCTCGCAATATATCGCTACATATCTTATCGGTCCCATTTTCGATATGGGCTGATGAAAAGAATAGCTTATAAACATTAAAAAATCCGCAGTTTTAAGGTTTGCATACAGTGTAAGGATTCTTGGGAAAAAAAATTGAAATCTACAGTACTATATGCCACATTGTCTGTGTTCTATAAATTAAATAGTGTTTGTTAACTTTAATTTCAATTAATTGCCTGTTCCACTAAACTTAAAAGTACTCGTGTATGTAAATGTCATCTTTACACCTAATCATCAAAAACATATCATAAAACAATGCCAATCTGAAAGTAGTTATTATACCAATTAATTCTCTCAAGTGTATTTTCGTGACTTTCATAGCCACAGCTAACAACCTACATTTCCGTCAGCTTACCAAAGTGCTGTAATTCTTTTGTTCACATAATGGTTTTGGCACAGCTACAAAATTCAGTGTAGCGCAACTGACACATACATACAGTGGCCGAGAATAACGTAGTACTGCTGCACTGCTGATTGCAGTAGCTGAATGTTTTTGATTGCAGCTGAAATCAATACCACATTTCTCAGTACATCCTTTGTGCGATCGATATTATTTTGCCGGTAGGAGTTGCAAGTCATCCTCATTGGAGCTGCTGCCAACATATGAGAACTACTTCTATGCATCATTTCTACCATAAAAGATGAAGAGGAAGTCGCGCAAAAGTTTCTGGCACTGCGTAGCACTGTCTCTGTGTACATTTCCTTGCCCCGCTGTCAACGATGTCCTACCATCACTCCCTGTACTTCCGTTGACAGGACACTTTCGTACGTGCGGGAGCTGAGCAGGGACAAAACTGCTGACACAAAGGTTAAAGTCAGCTGTAACATGAAAGATGCCCCAGTTAAGTCTTTTTTTTAAATACAACAAACTATATGTTCCAATTTGGAATAAAAAGGTACTTTAGGGACCAATTTGAGAAAATAGGTACCTTTTAGGTACTTCTGGAAAAATAGGGACTTAAGGGACCAATGGAACCTCTGCTAAATACACTGCATCTATTATTACATCTCCTGACAAATCTACCTGTTGTGTTGAAGCTATACCTACTATGGAAATTTTTGCAGAAAGAGTTACACAAACTTTTCCGACTACATGGATTTAAAGGTTAAGGTCTTAGATCAAGATTGACAGGTTGAGTCATTTTTATTTGACAAACTAATTGCTTTATGAGGGTTGGGCGCTAATGACCATAGAAGTTGTGCGCCCTAAAACCACAGAAAAAAAAAAATGCTTTATGAGGGTTCATTCATAACTCATCATCCAATCCTACAAACAAAAATGACCTCACGGAATACACCCATTGTCATGCTCTGTGCAGGTATCATTAAAGCATACTTGCATCCAATTTACCAGTCTTAGAACAAGAGGCTCATACAATGATGCCTTTCATTAACACCAAACCATAAAATTTTTCTATTGAATGGGCTAAACAAGCATATCTGCTCCATCAGACAACACTAGAACAACAACCTCTCTGTTGGCCAACACCTGTCTCTAGACTTTCTCCTGATTACCAAGTTTCCACTCTGCTAGCTCCACCCACTAGTATTATGGGGTCAAGTGTCACAGATACTGACACCTCAGCAGGCCCTTTTCCTATCAGAGTGTGCTCTCACTGATACTAGTGCTGGTCTGCACAAGAGAGGGTGGACAATTCAGCACAAGTTCTCATTCATTTCAGGAGTTTGGTTCTAAAGGAGGGACTGTATGGTGGCACGAAAAGTCCAATATTTGATCAAAAGTTTGGAATATATTTGTTCTTAATGTGACGGACAATTTTGCACATCTTTGGTTGTCTTTAACACAATGTTGATGGAGCCTGAGTGTGATTCGGGCACGACCAGTGGGACAAGCGGACTGCACCCGACTCACCCTTGGGTACAAGAAAAAATTTTGTAGCAACGTTTCTTCTGGTGAAACGTGGTGCGTGAGACATCCCCAGGCACACATAATACCAGACAGCAAGGAAGGAATTTTCCTGACAAGATTCCACCATCTGAAAAGAAGGCAAATATGACAATAGTGTGTAAAGTGTGCTCTGATATCAGTAGAAGAGCAACTGGGAAATTCTTCAAGAAAGAAACTTGCTGACGGTGTGCTGAGTGTGGTATGGTTCTCTGTATGCCTAAATGCCTTAAAATATATCATATTGATGCCAGCTACATGTGAAAAAAATATATGTAAGAGTTTTTTCCGGTGCTAAAAACATTGTATTTTTTGAAATGCCATTATTTGACAACTGTAAGGCAAATAAAGTAAAACTTAGATTGTTTCAATAAATATGTCTACAGAAGTTATTTATACATAAAAAAACCCATGTAGTTCTATTTCCAATTCCAGAGAAATAAAATTTTGAAAACCCCCTAAAATGTCCATTCCACAGCTCTGAGGTATTCTTGAAAGGCCAGTTTTGAAACTATTAATGTCGATATTTGAATGATCTTTAATGTTTGTTCCTCTTTTTGCATCCTGAAGAATAATTGCAGATCATAATAGCCATAAGCTCTATTTGTTTTCCTGCAGGATCCTTTAGTACACAGTTGTGTTTGATTGATTGAACTGTATTTGTAGAGTACAAGAGTAACAATATTTTTCTTCAGAATTTTCAAGAACTCTTGAACATATATTTTCAAGAAATCTTGAGCATTTCAATTGAGAATGTAACCCATCCTTTAGTAGAACATGAAATAGTCATTGTATTAGAATTATGTACATGTATTGTACACAATGTAATCCTACGGGATCAAATAAAAATTCAATTCAATGTGTAAGTTACTGTAATTAGTTTTAACAATGGAAAATCCAATTGAAATGTCAATAATGAAGGATAGATAACAACTTACCATAAAGAGGCTCACTGAGCTACTGACAGGCATGAAAATAGATAATCACAAACACACAACTTAAAATTTCGGCTATGGGCTTCATCAAAAAAAGAAACACATACACTCACTCAGACCACTATACACGAACGCGCGCGCGCGCGCGCGCGCGCGCACACACACACACACACACACACACACACACACCCCCTCACACACACACACACACACACACACACACACACACACACACACACACAAGCACCATGTCTGGCCACTTCAGTGTAACAAGCATCTAGATTGTAAAAAGTGTGAGATACGCAGTGTTTGCTTTTTCTGCCAAGAATTTCCTGACTGAAATAAACACTATTTTTTTTCTGTAGCTATTTGAATAACTGACTTCCATTGTATTTCCTCATACTAATGGGTTCAGGTTAGTGAAATCAATTAAATAATCTTAATTATGTGATTATTTTGGTGATGCAAGTTTTTAATACACATCATTAAATTTATATTACTTACCTGATACATACTTCCTTTCCCAGTTAGAAAGATTTTGTAAATTGCATATCCAGGGATAAAGATCATTGAAGAGACAGCAGACATCCATCCCATTGCAATGGCCCACTCTGGATATTCAATGTTGTTGTAGGAAATTCGTGTGTTAAAAACTATGGTTGTGACAAAGATGAACTAGAACAGGGAGATCACATTGTTAAAGTAACCAATATTGTTATAAATTTATCACTTATTAAGCTATAGTAATTATTTATTATTACCATTAGAATGCAAGGAGTGATGTACTTCCAACAGATTTTCCACCATATTTGCACCTTTTCATTCATCATAAACTCTACGTCTTGACAAAAATTTTCACAACCTGCAAATATGATTAAAAATATTAAGGATGAAATGAGTGCGATAGTCTAAAGTAACTTAAAATTGTTGACTGTGAAGTTGTTTAACCTGTTTGTTGGAATGGAGTACAGTGTAAAGTGTGTGGCATCCAAAACGACACTAATTTCTGGTTGAATTTTACGACTACCTCACTCCAATGTTCGAATGTTTATAAACCTGTTGGACCAAACTGCTATGTCATCAGTCCCTATAGACTTACCAATTACTTAAGATAACTTACACACTCCTTACATTGCCAAAATTCTGAAAATTCACAACAGAATACTAGGTATAATGTATAAAACAAGCCCCATGGAGCACTATCATCACCTCTTTACAAGGCTCAGGCTATATATATTTGTGTAACGTATGTAAAAAACAGTCACATGAAAGGTGTTAGGGAACATATATTACAGCACCAGAAAAAAAGGTCAGATTTTTATATATGAAGATATAGACTGGCAAACCTGGTAATCTGCATAAAGTAAGTATTCCAAAAATTTTCAACAAATCATCAGCAACAGCTCTGGCCAAACCATGTAAAATACTTACAGAAAGACTGTATAACTGGTTATTTGACATACCGTCTATTGTTTGAGATAGTTTTATCATCTGAATAGTACTGAAGTCAATTTATAAGGAACTGTATTCACTATTTTGTCTATCATTTGAATTTTATAAATCAATAATGTATAATTTTATAAGTTTGTATAACATTTTTTGTGTCCTTTAAGTAAAGAATGTTGATATGTATCCTTTACATAAATTATTAATTTTACTTACTAGCTGTACTCACTTTTTCAGTATATATTGTACATGCGTAACAGTTTTGAAAGTCAACAACTGTATTCTACAAGTAGTGTAAAATTGCACTAAATTAATTACCATAATTTTATCACATTTACAAATTGCTTCTTAAGAATTATTCATTAAACATAATGTAAGACATTTTTATTATGACATGTATTAAAGATGAAGTCTGTTTCACTTTGTATATAAATGGCCAATAAAGGTTCTTGAACTGATCCTCCCCTACCCTGTCCCCACATCCAACAGCCTAAGCAAACTCTTTCAACAACAATGCACCAACAATCAATTTTTCTGAGGCTACAGGAGTAGCCAATATGTTGGAATGCCTGTTTGATTTTGTGTATAAATATGAGTATGCTACTGCTATAAGAAGATTTAAATTTTCAAAAGCTGGCAAAATGCTGTTTTCTCTTACCTGTAACTGTGCATAACACATTGATCTGATTTAAGTTAGTGGTTGCCTTTCCCAGTTTTATGTATTGCTAGACTCAGGAATTTCCATTATTGATATAGTTGAACAGATTCCATTTCACATGGTAAATTTATGTTTCAAAACAGGAGTTTCCAGCATCACTAATGATTATATTTTTGGAGCAATCGTTTGCCCAAATTCTTTCAGAGAAACAAAATAATTGTATTCTCCTATCTCACTAACGGTTAGAACTAAATTTTCGGTTAGTTTCCATTATTTTGAGAGCTAACATTTAATTTTTATATAGACTAAAAATGTCAATATCAATATATATATACTAGAGTTAGTGATGCTGACAATACTACTGAAGGGTATACTGCACTCAAAAACTCTGGTAGTATGTTGTAAAACCAGGTTGCAAAATAATGAATCTACAAAAGAACTAACTACCTTCCATTCATTAGGCTACATCCTCCTCCCCCTCTGGCCCCCTTCTGAATAAAAAAAATTGTATTTAATTTTCATTATAGTCATAATTACACCCCTTTCGGCAGCAGCAGAGTGGCCAAGCGCATTGAGGCACTATGCACCAATGCCGGAGGCCGTTCCCCGTTGGGCATGGATGTTGGTGCTGTCTTTAGTATAAGTTAGTTTATAAGTATTTTGTAAGTTTAGGGTCTGATGACCCAGCAGTTAAGCCCCATAAGCTTAACAAACATTTGAATTTGAACACACCTTTCACTCAAATCTGTTTCATGATCCAGTACTTTGTTTCCTGTCCTTTCTAAGTAATTTCCTGTATGGTTCCTTGCTGACCAAACTTTTAATAGTTTCATACGAAACATCATTTTACTGGAAAATGTAAAAACTCAGTGATAATAAACTTTTCATTTTATAAATATTTGAAGCTTAGTTTTGTAAAATCCTATTTAATTTACTAAACACACTTAAGCAATATTTTTGTGAAGGATAGGTTGCTACTCACCACAGAGATGTCTCATGAGTGTGGAAAGGCACAGATAATGGAAAACAACTGCAAAGCTTTTGGCTGATACAGCCTTGGAGAAACACAAACACTTTTATGCAGACATGACCGCTGTACCCTCCTGCTTCCTTCTGCTTGACACTTCCTCACGCCCATCAGTGGTTGCTCTCGCCTCAGCTGTGCCGAGACCCTCGGCCAGAGACAATGGTTGGATCTGTGTGTGTGTGTTTTTCTCGAACCAACAAAGGCCATATCAACCGAAAGCTTTGCAGTTGTTTTCTATTATTTGTGCCTTTCCGTGGCTCATCAGATGTCTCTCTGGTGGGTAGCAACCTATCCTCCACAAAAAATATTGTTGAATCCTTTCTGGAATTTTCATTGTTTGATTTTGTCAAACATATATTAGACCATTTTCAGTTGTCTGTTTAATTTTTTTCCTCAAGAATCCCTAAATACAAAAACTCCTTTGTTAATTTGTAGTGTTTCCTTTCCATTGTGTTGACTACAATTTATTTTACTTTTATTATAGTTGATTTTCCAAATATACTTTCAAAATTCTTCTAATAGTTCTTCCAGTTGTTAATGAAGTTAAAACACGAAAGGAATATGACATATTGTGTCCTATTCACTTTCGAATGAGACTTGGTTCATTTAAATGGAATTTTTAGAGAGAGGTATTTTTATGTATTGTGAGTCTCTCTTGTTAAGTGGTATTATGATTCTAGTCCTAATTTTGGTTATGTATATTTTGTAAATTATTTTACCTTGCTCAAATTTTAACCATTCCTGCTGCAATACCATTGGCATCTCATGGCTTTTCTTTCTAGGTACCTCAAATTTTTCCAGAATCTCATTTTTTCATTGTTAAATATCTTTATTACTAATTCACCTATTTAATCTCATCTGGGATTATTTCCAGAATGTTGTTATTTTCATCATTAACTATCTTTGTTAGTGAGTTGTCTGTACAAAAATTACAGATGAAAGCTGGTATAGGGATTGAAATAAATTCAGTAGTGAAAGTTGAAAATTTATGCCAGACTGGGAATCAAACTTAAATTTCACATTTTAGATGAGAGTTTGCCCTAACCACTCCAATTTTCTAAGCACACATCACATCCAATCCAAATTCTTAACTTGACACATGCCATGCTACTGATACAATGTATTTTGTCCATGTTCCTCTTTGCTTGCAGCCTCAATGTATTCTTGTAACAGGCTGGGGGTACTTGTGAATCTGCATTTTTAAAGTGTTGCTGTTCAGTACTTTTATATAATTAGATGTATCGAAATACGACATTTTTATGAAATATATTATCCTTGAATGCTGTTAAGTAGTTTTATTTGTTCACCACAACTATTTTGCCTTATGATGACATTGTCAAGTGGTATTTTATCACTTGTTATTACATATAGCATCTGTACCTCTATGTGGTAGTAGGTGGGTACATTTGTCAGAAATTCTTTTAAATGATTTATTAGTTTAATGACTTTCCTGTTTGTTTACAAAGATTTTACATACATATAATTTATATATATTTACAGAGACATCACTGATTCATCTTTTGAACCATACAAATATTTAAAAAGGCTTAAAATGCCAGTAAGTTTTTTATCTGTTAGATACAGTCTGAAAAATCTAATATAATGAAATTTGATGCCCTCTCAACATTAATTTTCTTTTTAATTTATGACAGCCAGAGATGACGGTTATGTGACTGTGTTGTGTGCCTGTGTGATTGCGTGAATGATCCTGTAGTGATTACTAGAGGCAGGGAAGCCAAATAGTAGCTGTGTCGGCCATTGGTGAATGCGAGGGCAGCACAGCAGCGAGCAGCGGCTCGGAAGTAGTTGTGGTAACAGAGGACAGCCAAGGCGGCGAAATAGTGGACGAGCTGGGCGACAGTGTGTGCGAGGGCAGCACGGCAGTGTGCGGTGGCTCGCAAGTTTTCAGGGTGGCCGAAAAAAGCTGAGGCACTGAAACAGAAGTTGTGTTGGCCGCTGGTGCATGCGCATGTAATGCTATGGCGGGCGATGGCTCAGAAGTTGTCGTGGCAGCTGAGACAATGACATAGTAGACGAGCCAGCTGGTGGTGTGTGCGAGGGCAGTACGGCGGTGGGCGGAGATGTGTTCAAACAGTTCCCAAGACGAACACACTCAGGTGGCCTTGTGCGAGTCGAAGAAATTGTAGTTTCAGATTGGTGCTCGACCAAAAGGGAGGGAGAGCAGGAAACAGAAGATCACTGCGCAGGAGGAGAGAGAGTAATGTGGGAGGCAGCCACTAGAGTAGGACCAAGCACTGGCGGTGAGCCCGACTGAGGCGTTGGCATAGCAACCAGGTTTTGTTTACAAGCGCTTGTGTATGGGCGACGCGAGGAAAAAGAACTGTCACAAGCACTGGTAACCTTACGCACGGGTGCGACAACACTAATAACAGTAGTGGGGGGAACAAAAATGCTGAGTTGGGTTTGATTATCCATTGAAGTTGCTTGACGAGTCGTAATAACTCGCTACAGGGCAGCCAGCTCGGAGACTGGCGAAGAGGGCAGTGAGGCCGGAACTCAGGCAGCAAGTGGGACGGTGAGACGAGTAAGGTGGCTTGCATGTGTCATCTACGTTGCGGGAGCAACCTCGAATGTCAGCAGGATGCTGAGGCGTGTAATGCAGCATAGAGTGGGTGGTGTAGATTCTGTCCACAACTGGAAAGCACTGACAGGGTATTGGAACTAGAGCCTCAATGATAGTGGGATCCAACGAGCTAGAATTTCATAGAGTGGCTGACACACGAGTTACAGCGCTCTTTGCGGTAACCTGCATAAACTCCGCCACCATATTGGCGGTGGTCAGTACAATTTACAAGAGTCTGTCCATCGTATGTTGTTGTTGTAAGTGAAGTACTGTATTTAGTGTATATTGTATTTTTAGTGTACATTTTCTGTACAATCTTTGCTTCTGCAATATGTCTAAAGTGTGTTCAGCATTTAAATACACAAACTGAAGTGTTAAAATGACAAATATATCGAGCAATAACACCAGTTGTTTTGCCTCTTTTGGTCTCTGTCTGCCTAGACATAAACAAAGCTCCTGGGTAATGACACATAGCTTCCCCAAGAGTGAAACTTCAGATGACCTATCTTGCAATTCCTTTGAAGTACACTCAATAAAAAAGGCTCAGTTTTCTGCCTAGCATCTGTGTGTTACTTCTTCTATTGCTGCTGCAGTTGATGAAAGAGTGTCTCATCTGTAGAATACTGAAATAAAATAAACACTTTTGAGTGTCTGCACCTTCTTTAAAAATATTTTATTTGTTGTTGACAATACTTGATCAAGCATGCTGAACATATAATCATTGAAAAATGCGGAAGCAATATTAACAACCGGATTTTTTCACTTGTTAAATGTCTGTGTCCTGTGTAGCAAATATTTACATATATCAGCGTGGCAACAACGTAAGTTATTAACAATATGTTATTTCGGTGTATAATGCTTTTGTAGCAGCTGACCTAGTCACATTTTTGATTGCAGTATTCTGTTGTTACTTTCGTCTTTGTACTCAAATTTCGTCAACCGAACTTCACAACCAAGGCCTATAACAGCAATTTTACGAGTATGTGGACTTAATACACTTAATAAGCACCAGATAAATGTGTCTTAGACT
Organism: Locusta migratoria; assembly: GCA_026315105.1. Taxonomy (NCBI): domain Eukaryota; kingdom Metazoa; phylum Arthropoda; class Insecta; order Orthoptera; family Acrididae; genus Locusta; species Locusta migratoria. Next base: position 183,262,364 of record CM048748.1, read on the forward strand.
CTATGAAAGCAGTTGTTACAACACATTAACAACAGTTGGAAATCCGTGACCATGATTGTTCGTCATTACAATTACTGTTCACTGTATAAGTTTCACAGTGCTTTCCGACTATGAACTTGCATTGTTGGATCAAACCTCTGCTAACTGTTATACTTCGAACTGGAAGTGATTCATGATATTTCATTACCGCATTTTAAGAAAATACACCATCTGGCTCATCAATTCGCAGCTCTGATAAATTCTGGACACACCAACGGAACTTCATGCACATCTGTACTCAATAGTCAATCTTCATTTACAACGTAAAACTGTGTAAACAGGCAAAATTCTCAAGTGGGTGTGGCATACCAGCTGTCAGCCGGTACCCCAAATAACAGGGCGGACACCAGTTCAATTTGCCTCAAACATGGCAGACCTATCACCACTCTATGAAATTCAAGCTCATTGGTGGGATCACAGCACTCTTGTTGAGGTGAGGTACGAAGGTGACGCGGCGTGACAGATGTCCCCGGTGGGACAGGAAATGAGACCAGTAGATCGGAAACACGGTGCGGTGTGACAGCATTATAGACCAACGCGGCAGGGGCAATGAATGTCCGAATGTGTCAGTCATGTTCGAATGCGGAACCAACTATTGTGGTCGCGGTGCGGCTGACACGTCACGTGACGCGACACATGGCTGCACATAAGAAACATTGTCGCAGGACACAGGATTTGAAAATGCAAAGTCACTAGTATGGTGATTTGAAGCAACAACACTTTCATTGTTCACACATGGGAAATACTGTTGCATGTGACTTGCAGCAATGGCATTGTCTGGAGTGTTCTTTGCGCAGAAAAACATGTGCTCAGTGCACGACAAAACTGACTCGAACTGCAATAATAATTCGTAGGAAAATTTGAAATTGCACAATTTGGAAAGTCACTGTGTCCTGACGGGAGAATAAAGTTCGATTGTGGTGGCAAAGTAGCACATTGCTGACCGATTACATAACCGGCAGTTGAAACACCATTTTTCAAATTTTGCAAGTCTGAAAAACATACATTTGGAAAATTAGAATCACACGGTAGAATGTTCAATTGTTCGTTGGCACTAAATAAAAGCAAAACATTATGAAGCACATTGGGCACAGCAAAGCTGGAGTCGTTACAATACATGACTTCACTCGTAGGAAGCGAAGTGGCGAAAAAATCTTGCGGTGAGGTTGAAGGTGAAGTACTCATTAAACCATGCAGATTAGGCACTCATGAGACATGTTGAGGTTCAAAGTGAAATCCGAGCAAAGCGTGGAATGGCAAAGTCATTGTGGCTGTTGATTGTTGGCTGGTGGCACATTGTATTTTCGGTGAAAAATTGTCACGAAAGTTGTGAATTTCACTTGTGCGGTTGAATGAACATATAAAGAAACTCGGGGTCACCACTGTAGAGATTACTAGAGGCAGGGAAGCCAATTACACAACTTTATTCAGTGTTGAATATACAACATTCAAACAGAGACTGAATAAAACATGGCGGTAGCTGAGAAAGCAAAAGCCAAAAGCAAAGATCGTCACAAAAAAAAAAAAAAAATCACACTTCACTCGAATGGTGGCTAGTGCCGCCACAATCCTATTTCTGAAGAATGCCATGGCTGATAGCCATGTGTGTGCCTTTTTTATGTGTGTGTCGCTGCTTGTTGTCATGTCTTTGCAGTGAGTTGTAAACTGTCCTATTACTATATTGTTAATTCCAACTTGAACTTTCATTATTAGATTAATTTTCTTTTTACTTGATCAATTTTTCTAGCTTTCAATTACTCCTCTTACCAGATTTTCACAATATCTTCTAATTATCTCTGAGTAGTTTTGTTTCACTAAGTTTGTTCTCTTATAAGGTAGTTATCACTTTCTCAAAACTTTCATCTTTCCTGTATCAGCTGTTGCAGGTTCTTACAAACTTTCTTATGTTTGCTGTCTCCATAATTGCATTATGTTTTACTGCTTGCATAAGTATATTTGTTACATAATAAATGTTATTTTTTTCTTGCCAAACTATTCTATAAAGTGTTTTCTGTTATTCTGTGTCTTAGGAATTGTTTATGTTTTGTCCTACTTTGTCTTTAATACCTCTCATAACATCATCTTACGATTGGACCCCTGTAACTTTTTGTAAGTCTTATTAGCCTTCTTATATTCATTACATTTTCATATACTGTTTGCTATTTTCTTGTTTATGATAAAGTCTTCATGTGAATGTTGCTGTTTAGTTTCTTTATATGTCATGATACAATACTGTTTGGTTCGCATTTTTCCTTGACACTGTCAATTGCACTGCTACATTGCATTTAATATTAATTAATTTTCGCTTCCTGCTGTACTAACCTATACAAAGCTCTACAATTTATTCTCCATGCCTCAAAATGGTAGCAATAGTCATTTTTCTAATATTTATTTGATTTCTTTTTAGTCAAAATCCAAACTTCCTGTAGATTAGATTAGATGTACTTTTTGTTCCGGTAGATCCGAATTGAGGAAATCCTATTGGATGTAGAATATCTCAGAACAAAATACACAATATATACTTACAAAAAGAGAGCATATGTGTTAACACTTTTGCTGCGGCTGATGCTTATAAGCATCCGCGCTCAATGTAGGATAGCGCCAGCCGCAGCGAAAGTGTTAATGTACCTTCCACAGATCTCAAATGTAATTGCCTTTGTGGATGTGGAATTGGTCAGGAAAAACAATTATCTAAAGAATATTTACATTTTAAAGGACATAAAACTTATTACTACATACTAATACAATAGGTGCATATTACATTTCTTAACATTTTTTCCCCTTACAAAACTGATTTACAATGATCACATTACTGCACAAAACTTGTGCTGAAGTCAAACTGAACACAGTATTCATATTTGTGAATATTATATACAATAACTTACATCAATCACTTCTGGTAAGAAATTCATCAATGGAGTAGAAGGAGTTGGCCACCAAAAAATCCTATAGACTCTTTTTAAACTGTACTTTATGGTGAGTTAAATTTTTTTATGGCTGCTGCCATGTTATTGAAAATGTGTACTGCTGAATGTTGGACACCTTTCTAAGCCAAAGTGTTTCTAGTATTGCTATTGGTTTGAAAAAAAGATGTATTTTTAATGACAAATTTCATTATAGAATAAATGTTTTGGGAAACAGTAGTAAGTATCCCCAGTTCCTTAAATAGCCCTCTTGAGTTGACATCACAAATGATCCGTAACACACATTTTTGTGCTTTGAAAACTTTTGCTTGGCCTGATGAGTTGCCCCAGAAAATAATCCCGTAGGTCATTATAGAGTGAAAGTATGAATAATATGCTAGCTTTTTTAGTTTTATATGTCCAATATCCGACAACATTTGCATAGCAAACAGGAACTTGTTTAGGTGCTTCAGCAGTTCTTTGGTATGCCCCTCCCAGTTAAATTTATTATCCAGCTATAATCCTAAGAATCTGACATTTTCAACTTCTTCTATTTCCTTGTTGTCATACTCTAGGCACATACTGACAGGAAACCTTATATAAGTCCTAAACTGCATATAGTGTGTTTTTTCAAGGTTTAGCACCAGAGAATTGACTAAGAACCATTTATTAATGTCCATGAAAAGGCTATATTTGATTTGTAGCAAGTTGTGTTTGTAGAAGTTCACTGTAGCCTGAAACCTGAAGCTGCTGTATGGAAGTCCATAGTCCACTGCTTGCAATATTGTCCCACATGATACGGAATACTGACACTTGTAGAACTCAAAGATTTTGGTAAGAACAACCTTACCCATTGTGTAATAGCTTGCCTGGGCCCCTAGATTTGGCTGAGTTATGTACAACACTAACCCCAGGAGCTGGGGCAGCTCATCCTAAAGGGCCACAGGACCCGGCCCCACCAGAAAATCTACTTCTATATCTATATAGATACTCTGAAAATCACATTTAAGTGCTTGGCAGAGGGTTCATTAACCACTTTCATAATCTTTCTCTACCGTTCCATTAACTAATAGCATGCGGGAAGAAAGAACACCTAAATCGTTCCTTTCTTGATCTTATTTCTCTTATTTTATTGGGATGGTCATGTCTCCCTTTGTAGGTGGGTGCTAGTAAAATATCTTCACATTCAGAAGTATAAGCGGTGATTGAAATTTCACAAATAGATCTTGCTACAACAAATAATGTTGTTCTTTTAATGATTTCCACCTCAAATCATGCAACATTTCCTTGATGCTTCCCCCCCCCCCCCCCCCGTGATAAAAGAGCTGCCCTTCTCTGAACCTTCTCAATGACTTCCGTCAGTCCGACCTGGTGAGGGTTCCACACTGCATACTGGGCAAAAGTAATCCAGTAGAAGATGCACAAGTGTGATATAGGCAGTCTCTTTGGTGGGCTGTTGCATCTTCGAACACTTGTTCTGCCAATGAAACATAACCTTTGGTTTGCCTTCCCCACAATATTTTCTAAGTTGTCTAAGTTGTTTGTAATTGTAACTCCCAGGTATTTGGTAGAATTTATAACCATAAGGTTTGTCTGATTTATTGTGTAATAGAAGTTCAGCTGATTTCTTTTAGTGGTCATGTGTGTTACTTCACACTTTTCATTATTTAGTGCTAATTGCCAATTTTCGCACCATGTAGAAATTTTGTCTAAATCGTTTTGCAGTTGCTTTTGATCCTCTGTTGACTTCAGTAACCAATAAATTACAGAATCATTCATGAACAGTCTAAGAGAGCTACTCAGAAAGTCTCCTAAATTGTTTATAAATACAAGGAAGACTAAGGGACTTATAACGTTTCCCTGGGGAATGCCAGATATCACTTCTGTTTTATTCGATAACTTACCGTCAATTACTATAAACTGTGTCCTTTCTGATAGGAAATCATGAACCCAGTTGCACAATTGGGGAGATATTCCATAAGCATGCAATTTCATTAAAAGCTGCTTGTGAGGTACAGTGTCAAAAGCCTTCCGGAAATTCAGAAATATGGAATCAATTTGAGATCTCTTGTCAATGGCACTTATCACTTCATGTGAGTAAAGGGCAAGCTGTGTTTCACAAGTGCGGTACTTTCTGAATCCGTGTTGACTATTGGTTAATAGGTCATTCTCTTTGAGGTAGTTCATAATGTTCGAACAAAGTATATGTTCCAAAATCCTACTGCAAATTGATGTCAATGAAATGGGTCTGTAATTTTGGGGATCACTCCTATTGCCTTTCTTGAATAGTGGAGTGACCTAGGCAACTTTCCAGTTTTTGGGTATGGATCTTTTGCTGAGTGATCAGTTGTATATGATAGCTAAGTATGGAGCTATTGCATCAGCATGCTCTGAGAGGAATCTAGTTGGTATACAATCTGGCCTGGAGGAGTTGTTTTCGTTTAGTGACTTAAGTTGTTTTACTACTCCAGAAACATTTACTTCTAAATTTTGCATGCTGGCAGCTGTTCTAGGTTCGAATTCTGGAGTGTTCACTTTGTCTTCTTTGGTGAAAGAATTTATAAAAGCTGTATTTAGCAATTCTGCTTTAGCAGTACTGTCATTGTTTGTGTTACCATTGCTATTGCGTATTGAAAGTATTGTTTGTGTTTTGACACTAGTGCACTTCACATAAGACCAGAATTTCTTTGAGTTTCCTTGCCAGATAATGAGACAGGATTTCGTTGTGGAAACTATTATAAGCTTCTCACATTGAGTCCGCACGATTGCGAGTTTCTGAAAAAGTTTGCCAGTCTTGGGGATTCTGTGTGTTTAAATTTTGCATGCATTTTTCTTTGCTTCTGCAACAGTAATCTGACCTGTTTTGTGTACCATAGGGGGGGGGGGGGGGAGGGAGGGGGTCAGTCCCCTCTTTTATTAATTTTTTTTGTTTTAAATCTCTCGATTGCAAGTAATATTATGTCTTTGAAAGTAAGCCACAACTGATCCACACTCGCATTTTTAGTTTTGAAAGACTGGAGACTATCACTCAGGTAAGCGTGAAGCAAATTTTAACTGCTCTTTTGAATAGATATATTTTTGGTTTATTTTTGGTGCATTTGGGAATTTCAATATTCAGTCTCGCTACTACAACTCTATGTTCGCTAATCCCTGTATCTGTTTTGATGCTCTTTACTAGCTCAGGATTATATGTTGCTAGGAGATCAAGGGTATTTTTGCAACCATTTACTATTCTAGTGGGTTCATGAACTAACTGTTTGAAGTAGTTTTCAGAAAAAAGCATTAAGTACTAGTTCGGATGATGTTTTATATTTGTCTCCAGTTTTGAATATGTATTTATGCCAACATATTGAGGGTAAATTAAAGTCACCACTGATTATAACAGTATGCTTCGGGTACTTGTTTGAAATGTGATACAAGATTACTTTGAACATTTCGGCAATTGCACATCGTGTGAATCAGGGGCTGATAAAAAGATCCAATTATTAATTTATTCCGGTTGTCAGGTGTAACCTCTACCCATACCAACTCACAGGAAGTTTCTGCGTCAATTTCACTGCAAGAAAACCATTTGTAACATTGATAAGCATGCCACACCCTTTTTTATTTAATCTATCGTTTCTGAAAACTGTGACATTACAGGTACAGGAGGAAGCTGATTGTTCCCTTGTGAAAGGCAGGTTTTGCCAGGATGTAGGCTTCCCCAGCTGGCCGGCTAACAGTTTGGACCTAGTGAATGGAATACAGGTAGTCAGGATTTTCCCTAATGTGCTTGGAAACAGGAAACGACTGTCTTGGATGAGCGAGGGTGGCTATTCCAGATTGCAACTGAAATACAATATAGCCACACACACTATTCTAAAAAACCATATAAAATCAGAGAACAATCATATGGCATATACAATTATATGAATGGATTCAGGAGACTTGGGAGAATCAAACGCCGTAATTTCAATTTCAATATTCCTTACAGATAAAAAGCCAATAAATTTCAGTACTATAATAATAATATTATAAGACTTATATTTACAATTATTGATACGTAGTGTTTATCAGTAACAGATTAAGAAGCAAATAGGCATCATTGCACCACACAACCTATCTTAAAAGACATACCACATTATTTCCGTATTCTTTCAATAAACTTTGTTTTACTCTCTTGTTCTGCTTTTGTTGAGGTAATAATATTATTGTGTCAGATCATAGATTCCACCACAGAAACACAAAACATGAACTCAGAAAAGTGCATTACATTAATATATGTATTTTATTATATTTAATAAATATAAAAAATAGAAAACGGATGACTTACCCAAAAGGACCGGCTCGTCGATAGACACAAATAAAAATAAAAATCACACTCAAAACACACTTACAAGCTTTCGCCACCACTGGCAGCTTCTTCAGGAAAAAGAGGAAAAAAGGGGAGGAGAAAGGGAAGGATATGGGTTTTAAGGAAGTGGAAAAGGAGTCATTCCAATCCCAGGAGTGGAAGGACTTACCTTAGGGGACAAAAAGGAAGGTAGAAAATACATACACACTCACACATATCCAAACGCAAACACACCTAGACAGACATTTGTAAAAAGCTCCTTTTCCACTTCCTTAAAACCCATATCCTTCCCTTTCTCCTCCCCTTTTTCCTGAAGAAGCTGCCAGTGGTGGCAAAAGCTTGTAAGTGTGTTTTGAGTGTGATTTTGATTTTTATTTGTGTCTATCGACGAGCCGGTCCTTTTGGGTAAGTCATCCGTTTTCTATTTTTTATATTTGTTTATTTATATTTTTTTATATTTGTTTATCCCACTATACTTTTCATTTTATTATATTTAATATTATTCTTATGTATAAAAAATAGAAATCGAATAACACATATCTTGTGTTTGTGTGTGTGTTTTTATTTGTGTTTTTGTGTCCTTTGGGTAAGTTATTTGATTTCTATTTTTTACACATATTTATCCCACCAGGAAAGTTTCCTTCTATAATATTCATTTCATAATATTATTCATAGTAATGTTAATTTTTTATGTTATAGACTGCCACTTCATGGCCAAATAAAAATAGTAGATATGCAGCAGATAATTTATATATAAACAATTATAAGTATTTGTGGACAATAAATGAATATATTTGTATAAAAAACCATGATAAATTAAATATTAATTGTGTAACTATATTTCAACGGCAGCAGTATATTTGAACAGTGAGATGCCATGCTTAATGGCTATCTGAGCAGAGAGCTTCAGTCTCAACCACTTTTTAGTATTGTTAAATATATATTTGTTTGTTCAATGTAAACAAAATTTGTAGGGAGGTGGTTGAACCATTTAATTCTGTGATATTCAAATGTATAATATTTTGGAAAGGAAATTGTATTTTAAAGATGAGGCGTTAGGATGCATGGAAGGATACAATTTTGGGAGCAGGGAGAGCATGCTTTCAAACGCTTGGGAGGGAACTCTCGTAACTTGGACATGTTGGTGAAAGGTTGTGACAGTGGGCAGTCTGAAGTCGCGTTACGAACTTGTGATTTGAAGAGATAGGCATGTGTGGATGACACTGTAACTGAAGAACTTAGTCTCCGGTGAAAAGTGGTAAACTATGTGTGGTAGCAGTGCTGTGGAACTGTGATAATTCAGCAATCATGTACTCATGTGATTACAAACTGTGTTTTATAACAAATGCTTTAATCACAGATTAATTTGGAACTGCAATGCTCGCTGAATCACAGTAATTTATGAGCGATAATTTGAAACTTTTACTCTTGAATGCATGTGATACTTATTGTGCCTCTCATGAACAATAGTTGGGGAAATATTCAGTTATTTACCGATGTATAAAGTAGTACCACTTCTGCATTTTCATGACCAAAATGAGTAATAAACTTCATTTATAAATAATTACTTTGTGAGTGAACCACTTCTTTATCTTAAAATCCATTTTGTTGGTTATTCAGAGGTTATCATATGCTGATTGATAGACTGGCTAAACTACAAATTAATTATTGATCTTGTTGAAACAGATTGGGTAGTTGTTTAGGGCATAGAAGCTGACATACATAACTCACCCCTATGAACAGAGACAAGGAGCCATAAACCTTTTACTACCCTGAGTTATGTGTTGCCCAAGTGTTATTGGTGAATGCCGATAGAAAGGTCGCAAAACCATTTGGCCCTTTGTAAAAATTTCGGCGGAACTTATCTCTGGCGTCAGCCAGCTTTCAGAACCTATAACGATTTATGCCTCAGTAACTTTCCCAACACAGCTATAACAATTTACAACTGTTACACGAATGGTTCCTATATCTGCATTCGTCCTGTGTCTGACCTGCACCCTTTGAAACTGATCTCATTTTGTGTGTTCCCGAGACCCTCTAACCTAAAAGCTCGGCCAGTCCACGCCACACAGCCCCCGGTACCTATGTAGCTGCTTCCTGAGTGTAGTGGACTCCTGACCCACTTAACTGAACCCAAAAAACCCACCACCTTATAGCACAAGTCGAGGAATCTGCAGCCTATAATGTTGCAGAACTGTCTGAGCCTCTGATTCAGACCCTCCAATCAACTGTGAATCAGAGGTCCGCAGTCAGTCCTGTCGACTATGCTGCAGATGGTGCAGATGGTGAACTCTGCCTTCATCTTGCAAGCAAGACTGACAGTCTTTACCACTTCTGATAGCTGCACAAAACCAGAGAGAATCTCTTCCAATCCAAAGTGACACATATCGTTGGTCCCTACATGAGCTGCCACCACCTGCAGCTGGCTGCACCCTGTGCTCTTCATGGCATCTGGAAGGAACCGTACCACATATGGAATGACTCCCCCTAGTATGGATACGCACTGCACATTGGACTTCTTCCCCTCCCTAGCAGCCATATCCCTAAGGGGCCCCATCACTTGCCTAATGTTGGACCTCCTAACTACTAACAAACTCAGCCTCTGTTAGTGCCCAGATCTTGCAGGCAGAGGGGTGACCACAGGACAAGCGATACCATCTGTGTTTGGAACATCCTCTGTCACAGACAGTGCCTCGAATCTGTTCATAAGACTAACCAAGGAGGCCTCCACTTTGGTCCCCTGGGAAGTCTGATGCCACCTGACATGCACTAAGGACTAAGGAGACTTCCCAATCCACCGTGGATTGGGGGGCGGGGGGGGGACCCCCTCGCGGGCAGTGACCAGGCTGGCAACAGCTGCAGGCTGATCAGAGGGCACAACAGTGGCGCCCACCTACTGCAGTCTCAAGCATTGCCAGCGAAGCCAACGCCGCCTGAAACTGCAAGCGAAGAGTCACCAACTTGACCTGCATCCATGATATACTTCTGCAGTATTATATCAAACAGTTTGAGTGTGACATGATTCCCTTGACATTGTAACTCAATTTACAATGACAAAATTAAATGGTTTTGCTTGCCTCTCACTGCAGCATGTGCCCGGTGGACCCCCCTCTCTTCGTTACACAGCCATGCCAACAGTCAAGGGCCAGCGGCGGTTGGTCCTTGACTGCCCCTGCAGTTGCAGTGACGTCACAGAGCTGTTTTCCCTTCCCCTTACTACTCCCCACCCATCGCACACCTGTCCACAGATTTGCAGACCCTGGTCCCTTTGCACCTATGTCAAAATGTATTCTGGAGCTGTGTCATTGTAACTTGAGTGTTTATAAATTGAGTATAAAATGAATAAAGTAGACTCTCAGAATGCCCTTTCATTTATTATGGAAGAGAAGCTAGAAATCAAGTGGTTAGGTGCACATTAATCAAAATGGAAGGAAGAAGAGAACTTTGTGCTATACATGGTTCTGCAAAAAGTCTTGGCTAACTGTGAGTGAAGAGAAACAAAAATTGTTTTGTTTCTACTGTGTGTTGTTTGATGGTGAAGGATTGTGGACAATAGTCGGCTGCAAGGATCTGAAGCATTTAAGTGAACGAATTAAGAAATACGAGGAAAGTGAACTTCATTTAGAAAATGCTTGTAAATATGAAATGTTTTGCACAATTAGAATTACTGCTCAGATTGATTTGGCATATGAAATGTCAATCCATAAAGGTAATGAATTAATTACAAAGAACAGACACATATTAAACAGAATAGTAGAATGCTTATTGTTTGGTGGAATTCATGAGTTAGCACTAAGAGCTCACAATGAAAAACAAGAGTCAGCAAACTGTGGCAGTTTCTTCGACTTGTTATCTCCTTTGGAAAATCTTGACAGTATATTAGATGATCACTTAAGTAGCTCTAGTAATTCTGTGTGTAAATATACATAATAAAAAATGAGCTTTTGTACTGTATGCATCAAGTTACATAGAAGAACTAATTAAAGAGATTAACATTACCACTTTCATTTCTGTGTGGGTTGACAAAACAACAGATATTACGTGCAGAAGTCAATCTATCATTATACTGCAAGGACAGTTTACAACTCACCGCAAAGACGTGGCGGCGAGCTGCGACAGGCACATACAAAAGACACACACATACAACACTTTCAGCTATTGACCATGGCCTTCTTCAGAAAATAGAATACTCACACAATCACATAGATGGCCAATAGCTGAAAGTGTTGTATGTGCCTGTCGCAGCTCATCGCCACGTCTTTGCGGTGAGTTATAAACTGTCCTTACTATATTATTAATTCCAACGTGGACTTTCCATTATTATATCGTTATACTGCGGTATATTAATGGAAAGAAACCTTTCGAAAGATTTCTTTCCTTTGAAAAAGTTAATGATAGGCCAGCATAAAGACTTACTGAGGTTTCAAAAAGATGTCTGGAACCTTTCAATGTTCAAGAAGAACTCATTGCTCGGGCATAAAATGGTGCCCCAGTAATGAGTGGCAGTCACAGTGATGTGCAGACACTGATGCAGAGCACTTTCGCACATGCCAAGTATGTTCACTGCTATGTGCACCAAATGAATTTGGTTCTTCAGAATGCTTGCAGTAAAAGTATAAAGTCAATAAGATTGTTCTTTTCAAACATTGCTGGTTTTACAATTTTTTTTTCTTCATCTCCCAATCGAAGTGATTTGTTACAGATAGTCTGCAAGAAGAGAATTCCTTGAGTCTCTTCAACTAGATGGAACTTCCAGTCCCGCATTGTAAATACTGACAAAGAAAACAAATTGTACTTAATGGAATCTTTTGAAAAGATTGAAGAAGAGGATTCCTGGGATGATGTTACAATAAGAGAAGCATTTGCCTTAAGAAATGTACTTTACAATCCACACTTTTTGTTCCCCCTTCAGTTCAAATCCAAACACCTCCAAGCCTCCAAGTGAATAAATTGTGTCACTACAGCATAAATTGAGACACACACACAAGTACATGGAAAACCAGCAGAGCTGGTGGACCAGACCAACTACAATATTACACACACATAACACCCTCCCCCCGCCCCCCCAAAAAAGCAATAAAATAAAAATGTTTATTGTACATTTGTATAAATTTTTATTAGCTACAGTGACTCATGGATTATATTAATTACTGCATAATTAGCATATTTAATATATTTCAAATGTGTTTAAATGATGTTATATAAATGGAGATTATATAAAGAACACTTCAGACTGATTCCATTAATCTGGGTACTGACTTTTTGTCTGGGCCCCACCAATGAAACAGCATATGCCGCCACTGCTCAGCAGAGTTAAGCTCACAGCAATCTTGACTCAGATCTGAATCTCAGACTCTCAAGTCAACACACCATGACTGCATACTGGAAATGTGCAGAGCCCATAAGACTAAGTATGTCAAATGAAGGAAAATACATTTGTGTAGTCCCCCATTTCTTTGTACAGTGGTAGGTGGAAGGACCATGGATAACATACTAAAATTCTTGAACTGTCTGGTGTGAGTGAAGTACTCAGAGAGGGGGAGGAGGTATGTGATTTGGGCTAACTTTTTATGTTGTTCTTGAATAACTTGGAAACCACAGTTTACAGTGGAAATATTTCCTGCTATAAGATGAAACTACGTTAAATTTTCTACAAAAATAGATCCTATTAATTTTTATCTAGGACTATTTTTTTAATTTTTGACTAGTGGTTTCCAGTTACAGGAATGGGAAAATTCAGATTAATAAAAATATTGTATTAGTGACATAAATTAATGTTTATTGTTAAATATTGAGAGTAAGAATGAATATTGGATAGATGTATTGTATGTAACTGAAATAGAATTGTAGTGTTCAGTCTGTGGATGGTTTGATGTTGTACCCCATACAATCTACCTGTGCAAACTTCTCCAACTCTGAGTAATTATAGCAACCCTCACCCATTCAAATCTATGAATTGAATTGGACTCTTGGTCTTCTTCTGCAATTTTTATCCACCCCACCCCCATTTCTCAGCAATACTGAATTACTGAGTCCTTAATGTCTAAGCATATGATCATTTTTTTAATCAAGTTAAGCCACGAATTTCTTTCCTCCTCATTTCTATTTAGTACTTCCTCACCAATTTGAAATTTATCCATCTAATCTTCAGCATTCTTATGGAATACACTTCAAAAGCTTCTCTCTTATTATATGAACTACTTATCACCCAAATTTCATTTCTGTATAAGGCTACACTCCACACAAAATACGATAAAAATACCTGCCTTATATTTAAATTATATTCAAAGTTTAAAAGTTCTTCTTATTCAGCAGCACTTTTTTCATCATTGCCAGTCTACTACATTTTATGTGCTTTCTACTTTGCCACTATCAGAACTTTTATTGCTCCAGTGGCAAATCATCTACTACTTTTAGTGTCTTGTTTCCTAAACAAGGGAACATCATTAACTTGACCTCATATTTTCTTGAGAAAAAATATACATGAGCTAGATATCAACCACAGAAATTGACATCACGTGAAAATTTGGGGCATTATCCAGATACTACGAAATTATGGCCTCTTCATAGTACAGCTTTTAAACATTGGTGAACTTGGGTTGTTCCTAATTCGACCTGCTTCACTGCGGTCGCTTAAGGCGGTGCAATGAAGCGACAGCAGCGAGCCCCCCAAAAGGTGAAATTTGAAGAGCTATGGAGGTGGAGGAGGAAATAATGTTACAAAATGAAACATATCTACTGTAACTCTTTCAAGTTTACTCCACTTCATTGGTGTCAGCTTTACATGTAACAAAATGATTGTCATAAAAGGTATTAAAATTAAATTATGTAATGCTGCTTGTTGAAAAACTGTCTCATTTGTTTCCATTGTAGTTGTGAAGTGCTGTATAAAAATCTTCAAAGAGACCTTCAACATCAACTACACATTAGAAATCATGCACTTTGACATAATTAAAATAGCACTCCATGAGTGTCAAAACAGTATTTCACAGAATGTTCACAATGTTCTGGCCGGTCACTGGTGTAGCTGCTTCGATACCAAGCATACCAAAACACTGACCTAAACACTGTGTGTGAATAAGTGACTGCATTTGCAGAATGGTGTTATGCTGATCAAAGTTCATACTGACACCCAGAAGTTGTACGGAGTTGGTGAACCTCCGAACAAAACCCTTGAACACACAGATGCCAAATACATCTTTTAGCTGACAGAATCTTCTGCCACCGGGCGGTATTGCCAATATGGAAACTGCAGTGTCTTCAACACCATGTCCTTCATCCACTGACAAACCTTTATTTCCAGAAAATGAGTCTACTATTAAAACTGATCTGTTATCATCTCGGATGATTTTATCAAACACCTCTGCTCGTCACTGCTGTAAGTGTTCCTTGTTCACTTTTCCAGAATATGAGGTGACTATGACAATATTGCCCACATGAAACAAATTTTGTCTAACTCACGGCCCAAACAATCCGGTCAGCAATTTAAAACACTGAACAGAGGTGAACGCAAATGCCTGTCTGCAGATATTGCTGGCATTATTGTGTAGCTATGAATCATAATACTGACGGACTTCATGACTGTGATGACATCTTGTGTCCTCTCTTTTTCAAGAGATTGACCTCATGTCATTTCTAAATTAAATTCACTTCAATAACAGCTCTGGTGTCGGCGACGAATTTTTCACAGTCAATTATGGCTGTTGCATTACATAACTTTTTTGTTGTTGTAAAATGAGTTATCTTTTGTGACTCAATACCATATTTCTTGTATAAACTGTAAACTCACCTAGCAGATGCCTTGAAATTGTTTAGGCCCATCTCCACTGCTGTATGTTAACACCATGGATTGGCAACTTATCGCTGTATGCAGTATCAAATTTATAGAAACAGATTAAATTTACTTTTACAAGCTTTTGACGATGCTTACCAGAGTTTTAAATGTATTTGTTCCAGACATACAGATTCCTTTTCTGTTTTAATAATTTCAAGTTCCTCTTGACAGTCTTGTAAGATGAATGACCCTTTTTTCCACTTTTCCAAAATGCAACGGATCATAGCATATATTCTTCTGTTACGGAGACAGGCAAAGTGGTATTCGATGATTTAAAATCGTCAAAGCAGTTTTCACCATCAATGATGACCTCAGTTCCACGCCCAAGCCCCATTGAAGCAATGAAAGTGCTGAACGAATCTGATGGTGGTGCAATGGCAGCGTCGTGATAGTCGACATCATCCTGTTGTAAAGCTGCACCGAATATCAAGCTGCTATTTTCTTCTCTATCCAGTATGTCTTCATCAGTGCAATTGTCTATGATATCTGCAATGTCTAATTACTGCAAATGATTATGCTTACTGGTGATGACTATAAAGGGACATTTAATCATTGCAGATTGGTAATCATTCCGTACCGCTCCTGGAGGTGTCACGCGACAGCCTGTGGGTTAATTGATATCGCGAACACATACCTCTTACCAGACTCTGCTCACAGAACTAATCGTTTGGGCATTAAGTGGCTGCAGTGAAGCGAACCAAGTGAGGAACAACCCGAGTGTGCGAATGTTTAAAAGCTGTACTTTGAGGAGGCTGTAACTGTGTAGTATCTGAATAATGGCCCAAAGTTTCATGTGATATCAATTTCTGGCGTTGATATCTAGCTAATGTATTTTTTTCTCAAGAAAGTATGAGATCGAGTTGATGATGTTCCCTTGTAAGTACCTCAGTATCACCTTAATTAATTTAGTTACATTCTGTTACCTGTGTTTTACTTTTATTGATGTTCATCTCTTATCCTCCTTTCAAATCATTGTGCATTACATTCAACTGCTCCTCTAAGTACTCTGCTGTCTCTTACAAAAAGCCAATTGTCACCAACAAAACTCAGAGTATTTATTTTTTCTCCTTGAACTTTAATTCCTTTTCCTACTCTTTCTTTGCTTTTCTTAGATGCTTGCTCAGTGCACATATTGAATAATGCTGGATTAGGTTATTACTTTTGTTTTAATCACTGTTTTCTTTTCATGTTGCTGTGCAAATTTAATACAAGTTGTATACAACCTTTTGTTGTCTGTCTACTCTATCTGCCTCCACTCTGTTACTTGCCTGAAACACAGTTTAGTCTTCACTGTTAGATGTGGCACACACATTTTATATACATTCTTAACTCACAGCATCTAACAGAAGCCCTAACTATTAACTTTATTCCATCAAAACACTGCTCAAGTTCTTTATTGGTCCTGTAAATAATGATGCATTGCATAATTTGCACATATAATATAGGCAAGTCATTCTAATACAGTGATTACAATTTATACATGCTATAATTTCCAAACATAAATCAATACATATTGTACACTGGTGATATTTTTGAAAAATTATATAATAACCACAATTAATACAGGCATAATCCAGCACATTGATTTAAGGACTGGTATGTTTAAGAATTTTTGGTCAATAACATTAATTATTACGGACTTCTAAGAACGCCGAAACAGAATGGAAGTAGCAGTGAAGCAAGTATTCTTTTGTTTCACTTTAAAACTATGTAAATTTGTTATCTGTTTCAAATCTGATGGCATTTGGTTATGAAGCATAACACCAGTATGATATAGTCCCCTTTTCTGTTCCTATGTACTGTGCTGACATTAATGTTCTGCTTCTGTCTAATGTCATAAGACTGAAAATCACTGTTGCACTTGGATAATGGTTCTTCTTTTAATATGCATTCTTTTGTGCAGCTATTTATTTATTTCATGTTCTGTTGATCCATGTTGTGAATATGTCACAGAATGTGGAATGTGTCAGTTTTACAAATTTGTTTTAGTTACAAAATGTGCTTTGTTGATGTAGGCCCTATAGACAAGGACAGGGAAGTATCTTGAGACTTTTAAATACTGGAAATACTGGTCTGTAGGAGTCTCTGTATTTAGCATGTTTCTCTGTAGCCTAAATGTTCTTTCACTTTTTTTTATGAATATCAAGAACTCAGATGGAAAACCAGTACTAAGCAAAGAAGAGAAAGCTGAGAGGTGAAAGGAATATATAGAGGGCCTATACAAAGGAAATGAACTTTAAGGCAGTATCCTAGAAATGGAAGATGAAGTTGAGGAAGATGAGACAGAAGATACAATACTGAGTCAAAACAAGGCTCCTGAAGTAGATGTTATTCCATCTGAACTGCTGATGTTAGGAGAGCCAGTCATGAAGAAAGAGTTCTACCTAGTATACAAGATGTATGAGGCAGGGAAATACCTTCTGACTACAAGAATCCCAATCCCAATGAGAGCAAGTGCAGACAAATGTGAAAATTACAGAACTATCAGTTTAATAAGTCATGGTTGCAAAATACTAACCTGAATTACTTACAGACGAATGGAAAAACTAGTGGAATATGACCTTGGGAAGGATCAGTTTGGATTTAGGAGAGGCAATACTCACATTACAACTTATCTTAGAAGATGAGTTAAGAAAAGGCAAACCTGAATTTTTAGCATTTGTTGATCTGGAGAAAGCCTTTGACAATGTTAACTGGAATACATTCTCTCTTTCAAATTCTGAAGGTGGCAGGGGTAAAATATAGGGAGCAAAGAGAGATATTAAACTTGTACAAAAACCAAACACCAGTTAAGAGTCGAAGGACATGAAAGGGATTCAGTGGTTGGGAAGGGAATAAGACAGGGTTGTAGCCTTTCCCCAATGTTGTTCAGTCTATATATTGAGCAAACTGTGAAGGAATGCAGGAGAAATTTGGAGAAGGAATTAAAGTTCAGGGAGAAGAAATAGAATCTTGGGACAGTAAAGGACCTGGAGTGGAATGGACAGTGTTTTGAAAGGATGGCATAAGATGTAAATTAACAAAAGTAAAACAGTGTCATAAAATCAGGTGATGCTGAAGGAATTAGATTAGGTAATGAGGCAATAAAAGTAGTTGATGAGTTTTGTTATTTAGGTAGCAAACTAAATTTTGATGGCAAAGTAAAGAAGATATAAAAAGCAGAATGGCTATGGGAAGAAATGTGCTTCTTGAGAAGCAAAATTTGTTGACATCGCATATTAATTTAAATGTTAGGAAATCCTTTCTGAAAGCATTTTTCTGGAGGGTAGCTTTGTATGAGAGTGAAATATGGATGATAAGAAATTCTGATAAAAAATATGATGAAAGCTTTTGAAATATAATGCTACAGGTGAATGCTAAAGATTAGATGGGTAGATCATGCAACTAATGAGGAGGTGCTGAACAGAACTGAGAAGAAAAGGAGTTTATGGCACACCCTCTCTATGAGAAGGGATAGATTGATGAGACACATTCTGAGACATCAAGGAATCATCAACTTAGCATTGGAAGGGGGTGTGTGGGGGTAAAAATCATACAGGAAGACCGAGGGATGAATTCAAAAGGATGTGGGTTGCCATTCTTATTGTCAAATGAAGAGGCTTGCACAGGACAGGGTAGCAAGCATGGAGAGCTGCATCAAACCATTCTGCAGACTGAAGATCACAACAATAATAAGAACAACAAATAATTCCGTACATCAGTAGTGATTTTTTCTTTCGTATGTGCAAGTTTTCCATCTTTTCCAAATTAGTGACTACTAGTACTAGAGAAAAATATGAATAAGGCATTTTTGTGAGAAAAATGATGGGATTTAGTTTTGTGCTGGGAAACACTTTCACTGACATCTGTAGTTTTCAAGTTATTCAAGAAAAGATAAAAAAGTTACCCTTAAATGCTCTCCACCCCCAGGCTCACACCCCAATGACCACTTGTTGTTAATGGCATCCCCTCCTACCACTGTATTCTGACTACATGAATTTTTTCCTATTTAACCTTTTGTATCTCCATTTCTGTGCTATCAGTATCACAATTTGGCACCAACCAGTCTTTATGTTACCTACAGTCCAAAATGAGGCAAATTTTTACTTACAATGCTTCTAGAAACATCTTGGAAACAGATCACCTACATCTTCCCACACAAAATGATTCATCAGTATTGTTAATAACATGTGCATAGCATGAACATCTTGTTTTAGCATCAGGGTCTACCCTATTTGATTACCTCATTTAACATATAATTAGAGATTCACCACCACCCCCTGAGTTTTTAGAAGAGTTATCTTTTGCAGCTACACTGTTCAATATCTTCTGGTTATTAGTAATGATGTGATTGATGTAATATTAAACACTGCAGATAAATGACATAAATACATCATTTATTCATGCTAGAAGATGCAATATTTACTTTTATGTTTCATGCGTCCAAGAAGCAGTGTGCTATAGTTATATTTACCATATATCCATGCTATGGAAATCACTTCGACAATGCAAATTAGAATTACTGATATTGATGCTGAATACCAGTCCAACAGTTGCAGGACATACATGCCACCCTAAGAAATGTAAAATTATTAGAGTTAGTACAACAGGGAGAACAAACAGAATTATGTTATAGACATGTTCATTTGTGCAATGCTATAGTACTCACATTAGTAATACAGGACAGAGATCCAAGAAACATAATGAAACACGAAGCCAGTGTAACAATTTTCTTATGTTTTCTCAATACAGGATATTCATCAGTTACACTGGACATTATTGCTTCGATCTGCACAAACTAATTAAATAAAATGCAATTAATATTAATCTGTGTATTAAAGGAAGATTGCTAATATAGACAAAATAATACATTCATAAATATCTAGGCAAGAGATACTTACACAGCTGTCCATGCCCAAGAGGTACAGCATCACAAAGAACAGAATTGCCCATAAATGAGGCAGTGGCAGCATAGAAATTGCCTCAGGATAAGTGACAAATGCTAAGCCTGGACCTAAACTGAAAATTTTTACATGTAAACCAATAAAATAGTTCAGTGACAAAAAATAAATTAATTTAATTATATCAATAAATCAAGTTATAATGCCAAACATTATGGAGTATTAGTAGCAAAGCCAAATTATTTGTTATAATAACAAAAGGTTTGCACAAAATTTAACTTGATAAAATAATAATAATAATTGTAGTCATATTGAAGAAACATGTACAAAAATGTGAAAAAAAATCATAAAAATATCTACAATAAATTATTTTTGACAGAATGAATTTCTTGGAAATTAAATGCAAGTGAATGAAGTGAGAAAAAGCTGAACTACTAGTAGCATACAAATTCAAGATCGAAATTATATGACTTGGGGGAAACTTACAATAAGCTAAATAAAAGTACTGTGAGTAGCTACAATGGAAAACACTGTTTTTCAGCTGTCAGAACAATTAAGTCCATATTCAGTGAGAAAAGAAGAAGTGCTCCAATTAATAAATGGTGAAAAACGGAGGGGGGGGGGGGGAGTAATATACCTGGCTGATTAAAGAATAATTCCTTCCCTGCCAAGGAAGTATTTATTCCATTTTTGCTGTAATTATTATTACTGCTCTCTGAAATTACAAGAAGAGATGGAACACTGCAGGCTGTACATGATACAAGTATGACCTGTGAATATGCAAACATATCTTACCACTAATACAAAATAATCTAAATGCCAAATAATTATCAGATTCATTAGCTGGTTTGTATTCAGGGACAGAATTTCAGCAGTTTTGACTGTTAAATACCCCCCTCCCCCCCTCTTATCTAAATGTCTGATTCGACCAGTGCAAAGAGGATGTATTGGAAGATTGAGAAGAAGAGACAGATCCCCTATGGCCAAGGATTCACCCGATGTGAGGAAGAGATGAGTCTCATACTCTAGATTGTCTTTCAGACACAATAGCTATCAACACATGGGTCTAATATTCTTCAAAAAACTGCCATACACTGCACACTTCACTCTCTTTCAAAAGTTAAAAAATGATTTAGAAACTTGGCTAAGAGAGTGTGATTTTTAGACCATTGATGAATTCATGGAGAATGATTTTCCAGACTAGTGTTTTGAGTAATTGTATCAAACAGTACAATTATATTTAATAATCCTATGCACATATGCAAATGTAAATATGAATACTTGTCATAATATAGAAGAGATTGGTTGCAGACACAACTACAAAATTCTGAAAATGCCCCAGAAGGACTGAAATATATTAATGTAAAAAACCATTCAAAACTGTTGGCTGATACTCAGATAATAAATTGTTTCAGATATTACTGCAGTTGCTGACTCTCGCTAATTGACAATGTTGACTATAGTATAAATGAAAATAATTTTATCCCACTGTTTCATGTAGTCATAAGTATTAGTAAACTGAGTGTGTATGTAGTTAATATGTTAGTGATTGTAATCACTTTGCCATTGTTTTTAAGCACTTCCTCTTTTTGCTGATGAAGCGGCCAATGGTTGTGATAGCTTCAGTCTGTGTTTGTGTGTGTTTTTATTTGTGTTTTTGTGTCTGCCAACGAGCCTGTGCTTTGGGTAAGTTAAAAAACCTCTATTCTTTAAGAAAGTTGGACTTACCAGGCAAAAAGGCACCGTTCATTGATACACAAATAAAAACATACACATACACACACAAAACTGAGCTTTCGCGACCTTAAGTTGATTCTTCAGGAAGAGCAGGGAAGGAGAGGGAAAAGTAAAGGATGAGGGTTTTAAGGGAGTGGGTAAGGAGTCATTCCAGTCCCGGGAGAGGAAAGACATACCTCAGGGGAAAAAAGGAGGATAAACATATACACACCCACCCACACATATACACAGACGCAAACACATCTAGGCAGACATGATGTCTGCCTAGGTGTGTTTGCATCTGTGTATATGTGTGGGTGTGTGTGTATTTGTTTATCCTTTTTTTCCCCCCTAGGTAAGTCTTTCCCCTCCCGGGATTGGAATGGCTCCTTACCCACTCCCTTATAATCCTCATCATTTCCTTTTCCCTCTCCTTTCCTTCTGTCTGAAGAAGCAACTGAGTTGCGAAAGCTTGCATTTGTGTGTGTGTGTGTGTGTGTGTGTTTTATTTATTTGTGCTACTATCACTACCTGTGCTCCTTCGCCTGGTGAGTAATTTTCATCTATTTTTTATTTATATTTTCCTGCTAGGAATTTTTCGTCTATAATATATAAGTGTTCAACTAACTAGATACATGTGTGAATAAGTGTAAAATAAACCTTCATTTTACTCTGCCTATACAAATTATTGTTAGTTACAAAGCTGAAATAATTATTGTACCTAGATATTGACAGTGCCAATTGTATCAAAATATACTGAACAGATGATAGGTAACAATAAAGATGAAAGGGAAATACTCAGAGAAAGTAGATGCTCAAAGATGCCATATTTATAAGCACCAGATGTTTTCAAACTATCTGGATGTTAACCTTCAGCTGTCTGATTGTGCCAGCTATAGAAGATCATGTTTCATTTCTTGCCAAATTTCTACATAGCTGTACAAAATGTTATTAGAACAAAAAATGAAAATATGTTTAGATTCTATCCTTACTAGCCTATTAAATTACATATTGGCAAAAAGTTAAAAACAAGAAGTACACAATTATTGATCACAAACTGACTGATGGATATTTGTTTGTCTAATTAAAACATGGTGGAAAGTGCAAAACCATGTGAAAAACACAAGAATGGATAGGCATGCTGCAGTTTTATGCTCAGAGACCAAAGCTATTCATTTAGGTTGTATAGATATCACTGACAAGCACTGTGATAGATAGTTCACAGGACAGAGTGAGAGGCAAAGATGAATTGATGGAAGAGAGACAGAGAGTAGGGAGAAAGATGACATTAAAAAAGTACAGCTGGAGCTAAGGAAGAATTGTGAATAAAATAGTAGGAGGAAAGAAGAAGAAACAAGCATAAAGTTTCATAAATATGGAAGTATTTTCTGTGAACATATATCAATAACATAAAAAACAAACAGATATTTGGAAGAGGTTAAGTAATGGATATTAAGTTCAGGAGGGTGATGGGATGTGAGAATGTGTTGGAACAAGTGTGTAGATAATTTATTCTTCTGGGGGTGGGGGTGTTCAGTTTTTCTTCTGGGTAGGATATTTTAGTTGCCAAGTTTAAGAAGTTCATTCATATCAGTATCCGAAATATCTGCAGCTGAACTGTGAATGTTTAAAATTAGAATACAGGTTGCATTGTTTGCCCCTGTGATAGAGAGTAAACCCCTATGCCCATATGTCTTTCAAACGTATTGGGTGGAAATGTTCAAATAGCTCTGGTAGTGTAGCAGGCACTCAAATTCCAGAGACTTGCTGTTGAGCAGGACCAGCCACGGTATGCCAATTGGCTCGCAGGCTAGCTGGGCGGACCATGTGAGGCTCAGACTGTCTCAGCTCTGCTTGGAACTTCTTGGAAGTACTCACTACAGCACAACACTTCATGTTGTAGTGTGATGCAGGTCTGCTCTTCCAGCTGATAGTGTGATATTTCTTTCAACAGCAAGAACCCATTTCCCTGAGCTTTGTGGTGCTGAAAAATGCAAACTTTGTAAAATTCATTTAGATTTGGAAGATATCTAGGAATAGTTTTCCAGTCATTTTTAGGATACTGCCAGTGTTAGACCTCTTTCTGAGAGATTTTCAAGACAATTTTCTGTATTAGCTGAACATGTCGTTGTCAATTTGCAGATAGAATTGATAGATTTGCAGCGTAACTATCAGTTTGAAGACAAATTATATTACGTTAAAACTGTTCATGAATTCTATGAAGGATTTCCTCAAGAAGAGTTTGCACATATTCATAATGAGGCCGGGGAAGTTACAGCCTTGTTTGGCTCAAATTTTTCAATTATTAAATTAAATAAGTAGCTTGAGTGATGACAGTCTGATAAACTGCTCCAAGTTGTCAGTATGTAGACAGTTTGAACCAGATATGAATTTATTTCCTCTTCAGTGAGTCAAAAGTAATTAAATATATGTATCAAAACAAAGATTGTTTGACTTACTTAAAGCACAGGCTTGCCGATAGACACATAAAACACAAATAAAAAGACACATAAACATTCAAACTTTTGCAACCGTTGGTCACTTCTTCAGGAAAAGAGGAAGGAAGGAGGGGAGAAATGGAAGGATACAGGTTTTAAGGAAATGGAAAAGGAGTCATTCCAATCCCAGGAGTGGAAGAACTTACCTTAAGGGAAGAAAAAAGGAAAGGTAAACAAGTGCACACACCCACACACATGAGGCTGAAACTATTCAACAAATTACCAAATGCAGCCCACCTTATTTCCTTATGTAAGTTTAAGACAACCCTAGAGATTTTGATAAAAGAAAAATAATTCTACTCCATTGAAGATTTTATGGAAAGTGACGCAAGAGATTTGAACTTTACATAATGAAAATACTAAACTTTTATATTGTAGGTACTATTAATATCCAAAAATTGTTACAAAGCCTGTTTACAATTTATAAATTAATAATATGTATTTTTGAGAGTAAAAGAAGAAATATGGTGAAGGAAACAATGTAAACATTAGAATTAAGTGATCACAAATAAGTTTCTATAACTTGACGTATTAGGCCTTTATTGTATTGTATTATTATGTATTGACAATACCAAGAAAACATACTAAAAGGTTGCTAATAAACAATAAACAGTTGTCAAAAATTGTGTAATGTTTAATGTAAGGAGGCAACCTCACTCAGTCTTCCATATTAGTGAAAAATTTAATGTTATGGGTCTATTTCTCCATGTGTTACAACAACCACTCACCAGCTACAGCTTACAGTTAAAAAAAATTGACGAGAGGGCTGCTCATACAAACTTTATATTTTCCTTGTGGTACCCATGTTTTATTTAAAGCTTTTATACATTCAGCACATAATAGGAAATGTTTTCCAAGGTAAGGACTATCTTAAAATATTTGGGTCATAGATCATGTATAAAGTTTTATAAAACTGTTTTGATTAGTCTGAATGGTTTTAGTACTAATATGAGCTGCAAATTTTGAAACTACAATAGGCCTATTATGTAGGAAGCCTATGGTACCATTTGATGGATGCCTAATTATCATTTAAGTAGGCCTAACTATATAAACTTCAATACTATGGAATGTGTTGCAAAAGTGTAAAACTTCTCAAATCATATCTTAACAATAGGAAGCAAGTTGTAAGTTCAGGAGGTTATGAATAAAAGATACTTGAGGTTCAACACGGGGTGACACAGGGTCCAAACTAGGTCCGCTTCTGTTCCTTGTGCATATAAACGACTAACCAGCAAATATTCACGTAAAAACATATATGTACACAGATGATACCACTTTTTTGTCTGTATACAATGTATTTGACAACCTTGTCAGCAGTATGAATTTGGCAAAAGAAAATGCAACATCATGGTTTAATGCAGATGGCCTATTATTAAATGAGACAAAAACCCACAATATGTGGTTTAGTCTGTCAAAGACTTACAAAATAGAAAAACAAAATGTAAAATGTTTAGGTATCATCCTGGATAACCAACTAACATGGAACTTTCATGTTGAACACATAACGGCCAAGCTGTCAAGAGTTACATATCTGCTGAAGAGGCTGATGGGCTGTGTGTCATTTGAATATGTAAGAACTGCATACTTTGCTTTTTTCCAATCTGTTTTAAGATATGGGTTAGTACTGTGGGGAAACAGCAAAAAATAAGTGAAATTCTGGTGATCCAGAAGAAAGCAAATAGAGTAATAGCAAAGGCAGACAGTAGAAACACTGCAAACCACTGTTTATTAAATATAAAATACTAACAGTTATTAATCTATATATTCTTGATAGTGTAAACTTCATACTTGCAGACCTACCTAATTTAAGGACAATGAATCAG
This sequence comes from Locusta migratoria, assembly GCA_026315105.1. Lineage (NCBI taxonomy): Eukaryota > Metazoa > Arthropoda > Insecta > Orthoptera > Acrididae > Locusta > Locusta migratoria. Next base: position 183,288,390 of record CM048748.1, read on the forward strand.
AGGCATGACCACAATACAAGAATCTGTAAGTCTCTAATCCTGCCACAAAATAGATTGGCAAAAACTAACAATAGCCATAAGTACATGTCATTTAAAATATATAACAAATTGTCCAAACATGCCCAAGGATGCCAACCAAATTATTTATGTAAAAGCTACACAGCTTCTTGTTAAAAAAATCCATTCTATACATTAGAAGAATTTCTTGAAATGTGTTATATCAACTTAAATATGTAAAAATGTAAGGTAAAAGTTAAATATGTAAATATATTGTGTAAAACGTTTAGGTTAAGTGAAATCACGAAGTCTATTGCATGTAATATTGCTCAATGACGAATAAAGAATCTGAACACTAAATATGAAAAACAGTGCGTTATATTAATGTATTTATTACAAGTTAACAATAGCCGCGACTGACTTGTTACTGCGTATTATTCAACGTAACGATAATAATCCATGAAAAATTTTAACTTTTTCCAAATAAGTACGATAATTTCAAGATTCTAAAAAAAGCAAAAATATTTATGTACCCCTGGTGGGACTCGAACCCACAATCCCCGGTTTAGGAGACCGATGCCTTATCCATTAGGCCACAGGGGCTACACGAAGTGGTGCACTTCTGCTACTGTATACATCTACCATGTGAGACATATACGCTAAACAGGCACTCATGTTTCCGGGATTGAATTTTCTGGATGATTTTGACTAGCGTTTCACAACGTCCATGAACTAATTTATACATACAGCATAAAAACACAATATTACCAGCCATAAAAGGTCTTTGAGCCATTATTACGGAACGGTACTAATAATCACTGTGACATTTAAGTCAAAAGTTTTATACAAGATTGTCATTCTTGGGAGGCGATCTGTTAATTAATCTATTGTATAAAAAAACAACCAACATCTCTAATTGTCTTTATTAAAATGACCGGATCGGCAGATTAAACTGCGGAAACCGGCCATTTTAATAAAGACTGTCAGTGACTTATCAGTTTTTTTACATAATAAAAGTTTTAACTGTTTACTAAAGGGACGAAAAATAAAATATTTACCGGTACTAACGTACTGCTCGCTGAGGAACTCGTATTTTGAGAAACCTGATATGCCGTTCTTCATTACATATTCTACTGTACCAGTATTCATATTTTGATTACTCCCATTGCAGGTTGGAAAAGAAACTTCATACGTATATAGTCAGTGCTAGGGAACTGTTAGCTCGGTAAATGTGTACAAGATATTTCAGAAAATTATTCAGTTCCAAATTGCTAACTTTGGTTTCTACATCTACATTCATCCAGTACGCGTTACCTCAAGGTTTGAGTGTGTGTAGGGGGCACACAAGAACTGACTTTTTTTTTCTTTTTTTTTTTTTTTTTTTTTTTAAATGTTCAAATGTTTGTATAGTCTATGGGATTTAACTACGGGGTCATCAGTCCCTAAACTTACAAACTAATTATGAACTAGTTACGAACTAGGACGGCACAAATATCCATGCCCGAGGGGGGATTCGAACCCCCGACCTAGTGGCCGTGCAGACCGTGACTGGAGCGCCTCAGTCTCCTCGGCCCCCGCGGCCGGCGAACTGACTCTCAGCTCCTTTAGTTAATTTGTTCAACAAATTAGACCAAATAACGGTTTGATATAACCGTCCCATTGTCGTATTCTGTATTTCTCCTAGTATTTGTACGTTGGGACGGCATGTCTCATTTTTCCAGTCGTTACAATTAAACATTCCATTTGCTTAGATTCCTTCTTTATCTTGAAATAAAGTAGCCAGACTCCTTCTGTTTATCGCGACTTCATTCCAGTATTCATTAACAGTTTTTAACGACCTGCAAGTGTCATATGGTAATGTACCTTCAGCATTATCTGCTTATGTCTGCTAAATTTTTAATGCTGCGACTACCCTTTATGGTATGTAATTCTTAGTTTTGGACTCAACAAATGCGAATGTAACACGCACAGTTCCTTAATGACTGCAGCAAAGCGTTCTCCAACTCGCCCACGTAAACCAGTGGCGTAGCTATGTCACCAAGGGCCCCGGGGCAAAAGTGACATTGGGGCCCTCTTTACACTAATACTGTACAGATGCAAAACTACTTCATCAGCTCCTTACCGCCCACTGGAAGACATAATAAGGCAAACCTAAATACTACTAAGTAAATTAGTATGTGTCATGCAGCAGATAATATTTAATCGTACTCTCTAATATAAATGTGAACGTTAGTTTGTTTGTTATGCTTTCAAGCAAAAATTACTAGCTGATTTGGATAAAATTTTGCAGAGAGATAGAGTTGAACCTGGGTAGGACATACAGAAGAAAATGCCACATGGGATATTTTTCGTAAGCGGTGACAGCAGGTGGACATTCGTCTGTGCCGACAACTCACTCTTGATAAACTACTGCGCTGTTAGCTCATTTCGTTGATAGCCCAGTCAAAGAAGGAAAATAGGGGAAATATTCGTGTAGCAGGGTTTCATCAAAAAGTGAGCTGCCGGATTTTGTTTGATTAAACACTTTGGATTGAGTCGTGCCCCTACCAGGCTTCATGAAGTACCTGTTAGTGTCTGGCCAGGAAAAAGTAATAAGTAAAATAACTGACAGTGGGTTAGAGGGCAGCGTCTTGATGCACAATTCACTATTGAGACAAAGTAATTATTACATGAAACTTCTGATCCATGAAGGTAATTAAACCTTTAAATGGCGAATAAACAAATAGTGTACAGGTAGAAACGTACCTTAAAAGATTGCGTGAAGTGCTGAACTCTAACCATTACTTTAAAACACAGTGAAGTTGTTTGTTTTTCACATAGAAGAAATGAGCAGAATGCGGCGGAGGGTATACTGTTAGTATGAACGTAAATTGAAGAGCGAATAGTTGGTATGGTATGGGAAGGCGCCGTTCCCAGAAAAAGTCACAGAATGCCGAATCAATTTCCCGCCTTCCATTGCAAGGTATTGTGTAGCAAGGTACGTAGATTCTGTTCGGTATTCCTTTCAGTATTAACGCATTTGTGGAAAATAAACATGCCTGTTTACTGGCGCTACGCATTTTGTGGAAAATGCGCACTCTCCAGGTCTGTCTGCGCAGTACGTCATCTGTGATTTACGAGGTGCACTGTGGAAGGGTCGATAACTTTGTAAAACACCTTGTAATTTCCTTTTGCGACGTAATGAGGTAGAGTGGGGGCTCGCTTTCTCGCTATTCGTTTTGCAGGCGCACAAAGAACGGCAACCCCTGACCATTCCAGCAGTCTACCCTTTCCCGCACCTTCTGCCCTCCAAACCCCCCCTCCCCCCTCCTTCCTGCTGTCACCTGTCACATCCCCACAACAAATCATATGCCCAACACTGTTCTACTGTACTGAAATATGCTGTATACATTTAATATTTTGTCTTAGTCCATTCTGTTTAACAATAACTATATTAACATATTGGCTGCGAAAGATATGCTTGGGTTACCGTCCCCGGGGGACCATTTACTTTTTTTCCATATTCTGCTTCAGTTTGCTTGAAGTAAGCTATTTAAGTACAAATAAGTTGAAAATAATACAATTTAGTACTTTAGTTTGTTTTTTGTGAGAGTTACATATGACTCACAAGGCGCCAGAGTAAAGTGCCAGGTGTCATTTGCTATGTCCTTAATAATTTTGGGTTGGTACTCCTGTAAGTCTTTCATTCGACAACATTATTTGCATACAGTTCCATTATTGTTTTTCCGCATTGTTACTACAGTCTTTATTCAGTGTTGTTTGCCCCGTAACACAGTGATATTGTAGTAAGTGTCTCGTTATGTAGATGAACAAAGGAATGTACAGAAGCTTTAAGATGAAGTTGTAGGCATAAGTGAAGAAGATAAAGATACTACTGAAATGGAAAAATAAGAGAAATGTTGATGCTAAGCACTGTTCATAGAGAGGAAAAAACTGAAGTTCAAACCAAGAGGGACACAAAGAAAAAACCAACAATGATAACTGACTATAAGCAGTCATTTATAGATCGCTCTCGCCAAATGAAGTCCTATATTGTCAAAGGTGGGGTGTAATGGTACAGGAAGCTTGCAATTGAACTGTTAACAGGGTCAGCATTGGTAAATTCTCTTGTGATTTACCGATACATCAACAACAAGATCATCTCAATCACAGAATTCAAAGAGGAAGTGACTTTGACCCTGAGAAATCTCTCACCGTAGCCACCGAGCTGCCTGCAGATTGTGCTCTTGTGAACATGGGAGCAGCAAGTCATAGGTGTATGGATGCTACGAAAAAATGAAGAATGAATGTGGACGAGAGCAAGCTGTCAAGAAATGGACACATGGAAATGAAAATGTAAGAAATTGTGACTCATATTTTTGCGAAAAGTGTTTCTTCATAAAGCACAGTGCATGCAGGTGTTAGAGATACAGAGTGGATTACCCAATTTTGTCAGTCTGTTTTATTGTTGTTGCAATTAGAGTTGGAGAATGTAATTAAAACTGTATGTGATATACAATCTACTGTATAAGTAATATGTAACACCAAATAATATATTATAAAAACAAGAAAACTCCAATATGACTGGGCCATGTGAGTTATATATAATTAATGATTTCAAGTGTCAATAACTACTCTTGAGCTCTTGAAAACTGGAGGCCACGAACATGATTTGTTACTGGGGCCATAACGTACTGTAACACCAAGTCACAGCACGCTACTGTGAGTTACAACTGCACCACGGAGCTTTAAATGGAAAAATGTCCGTGAGTTGTATTTACTTCACGTGGCCCGAATAGACGACTTTCTGTGACTTATATTTACCTAACGTAGCAGTCAATGTGTTAAAACATTGTTTTCAAAACGTTGGGAATTTTTCCTATTTCTTGTAACACGAATACTATTAGTCCTTGAAAAAAATTCATAATTATTTTTCGCGCCTCACTGTGTATCACGAACTTAATGAGTGGGGTTTTTCAAGTCGTGGGTATTTCGTTCGTCGTTCCTCGTTCCTCACGCACCAAAATCAGAATGAAAGAATACCTAATGGAGTAATACAATGCTTCAAACTGTTAGATTGCAGATGTTGGTAAAGATATGATTTCTGATCGGTAATTATCGGTAAGCGTTTTCGTGACTGCAGTACAATATAGTAATAATGTGGGTACACAATTAAAAAGTAGTCAATTTTATTTTAACAATTGTTTTACAATCTTTTCCTGGCTTTGGTTTTTGCAAAATCATCAATAAGTTCTGTTAAATCTAGACTTGATGCAGCCTTGTTTTCGATTGCTATGAGTAACAAATGTCCGAGTCGAGCTTGAGCCATACTGTACCTCAGATGCGTTTTGATAATTTTTAATTTGCTGAACTACCTTTCGCCTGCTGCAGAAGAATAAAACTGCGGTAAATACTTCCGTAACCTCACATTCTAATAATACATATTTTGTTATAATTTCCTTAAATAATTGGCGAACTGTCCATGTTGGGGTCAATTTCGGGAGGAGAAATTAAGTCGATATTTCTTCATTCCACTAAAATACGTCTATTGTGCGCCTCGGTTGCACAGTGGTAGAATGCCAGACTACAAATCCAAAGGTCGCGGGTAAGATCCCCGCCAGGTCCTAGGATTTTTATCTGTCACTTTACACTTCTTTCACCTCTGGCGGTATTGCTCACGTGAAAAATACAGAGTAGCACCGTGGTTCGGAACCCACGTTAAACTGTAGGTCCCCCTATAACTGGCTGGTTCGAAGGTCGGAGGAAGGCAACGGCATACCACCTCCAAACAGGACCATGCCTAGTAAAGCACTGTGGTGTTCAAACCAATCTTCGGATTGTTGACTGCTTTACCTTATAACGTCTGTTATCCGAAGTAATGTGGGGACATGGATATTTGGAAAACTGGTTTATTCGGATATTCGAACTGTACACTTCTATTTGCCAATAAGAATTACTGTACAGTAAATGTATTTGGAGGAGCGCGATCCTTCACATTGCACGCCGCAACACTTGGAAGACGCAGCTGTTGCTGTGAGCAGCTCTGATGCTGCCGCTACTTCTGCCGACTGAAGTGTGCCGATTAGAGTTGTGGCGATTCGTCAATGAGTCGTTCATTTGAACGAATACAAATAAAGAATCGTAAGAATCGAATCGTGATCCGGACGAATCGTCGTTCAAAAGAATCGTCTGCCGCGTGACGATTCTAAGTTCCAACGATTCACGATTCGAAGGCGACTGCCGAATCTTGCCGAATCGTGCCGAATGCCGGAGAGAAGAGGGGGACGAATCGTCGTTCAAAAGAATCGCCTGTCTCGTGACGATTCCAAGATTCAACGATTCATGATTCGAAAGCAAGTGGCGAATTGTGCCGAATAATCACGAAAGCCAGAAAGTGTGTGAACAAGGGAAGCACAGAACGAAGATGGTGAGCTGTTAATTATTAGCCTATTCACGAATTACAGATGACAGAAACAAAACGTAGCGAAATACACAGCTGCCAATACATACGAATATATGTCGTTTATACAGTTTACATATTATGTATTTAAATGAGCAATCCTTACACTTTTGTGTGTTTAGTGAGGTTTAAGCTTTTCGAGTTCATCTAGGTAGTTGTAGTTTTCGTAAAAACTCAATTTCACAGAAATATTCTTTTTATATAAAAACGCGATTTTAATGTTTTTAAAGCCACGTCAAAAATCTTTTTTACCTTAATTTTTACGTTATCAGCTTTCCTGAAAGAAACCTATTTTACAAAAAAAAAAAAAAAAATAAAAAAAAAAAATAAATAAATTAATTAATAAACGTGAATTTTTTGCATCTCGAAAGAAATTTCATATTTAGAGACGGATTTTTAATTTTTAATGTTTATTTCGTGTTTCCTTAAACTAATTGATTTTACATAAGTATTTTATAATGATTAGATATCTGTTAATTACCATAGATTTAATTAAATGGCTGAAGTATTCAAACAGAACGAAAAAATAATTTATAAGGTTACAGCAGGATTGGAAATAAGTGACCTACGGTTACTAAACCTACAACGCTACTAAATGAGCTGTGATGACAGCAGAAATAGTTGGTAGTGTAATATGTATTTATAACCGTTCGCAAAACTTCAGACTATTTACTCGAGAATTTTTGAGAGCTGAATCGAATAGCTATGCCTCATTATTATTTTACGTCTGAACTTTACGCACCATAAATATTTGAAAAATGCGATACCTATATTGTCACCTTTTCGGCATTTTGTAAGAATCGTGCCGTCGCACACGAGAAAGAATCGTGAACGAATCGTAGGAACAGATGCAAAAGGTTAAGATTCCAACATCCATGACACAGACATGTATTGCCATCTATGAGCAAGATGTAGAAGTAAGAATCGCGCCAATGCAGACTAAAGAATCGCGAAAGAATCGTGAACGAATCGCAGGAATCGATTCACAATGTGGGATTGAATCGCAAGAATCGATTCCTAAAAAAGAATCGTGTTGCCCAACTCTAGTGACGATTGTTGGGCACATTGAATGGCAGCTTCGCCTGTCAGCAGCGCCACATGGTGGCGTCTTATCAAGGCCCAATTAGAAGCATTGTTCCGTCAGCCGGTGGCCCAGTGTGTCTACTGTGGGAAACTGGGTTTGAGGGGAAGGCGATATGATGGACGATACGGTCGGTGGGTAAAAAACATTTAAAGAAAAATTTCGACGCTCTACTGTAAATTTTTTCGATCGTCGCTCACGAAGGCCGAGGGGCCCCTGGAGCTTGGGGGCCCCGGGGCACTGCCCCGCCTAGCCCTATGATAGCTACGCCACTGACGTAAACAAACCTATATTGACCCTAGAATGGACGGGCTCAAGGCCGTACCCAGAAAAAAAATTCGGGAGGGGAGGGGGTTATGCCACCATGCTGGGGGGTCGGGGCCCTCCCTCAAAAAATGTTAAAAATTGTCAAATAAAACATTTCTAGGCAATTTTAAGCTTTTTGTCTTTTATTGACATAAGTTAGGATTACAATAAAGTATGATTAGACTCGAGAATTTTGTCTAAAAAAGAGGTTTTTTTCATAGATCAATATGTTCTTGCATTATCACATAATTTCTAGACAATCTGAGAAAAAGAGTTTGATATTGTCATTCTCATCTATACGTGAATCTGAGCTAAATCTCTGATGCTCCTAAATTAATTTACAAATTTCTTTACCTAGAATCACAGTTGTCCGTATGCAAGAATGTTAAAAGTAATTCAGTTGGCAATGGAAACGACAGTAGAATATTTGTGCTAATCACGGATCAGAAAATTCGAAAAACTTACCGGGAGATGACGGACGCTAGGTTGTTGAAAGTAAATTCTAAGAATATTGCGGTGACTTAGGTAATGACAGAAAAAGGAAATCTAAAGCTTCCCCTGAAGATTGGGAGAAAAACGCCAACAATATTCTGAGAATCCGTAGCCAAGGGTATATTGGTTATTTAACAAATCAAAGTGGCAAAAATTTCTAATATGATCAGAAATTTAAAAACAGTGTCACGATCCAAATTTAACGCTTCTAAGTCACGTACCGTTTTAAGCATTCTAGACGGTTTCTTGCCTCTCCTGTATAAAGTTCGTGTTTTGTTTCTTCCGCGGTATTGTTTCTTCACTGACATGTGGGTTTCGGTCGTCGAACGTGCTCAGAGCTGTCATATTAATTGACAGAATAGCTGCCAGCGAGTTTTTACTTTCATATATGAAGTATTAAAACTGGAAAGTATATTGATCACGATTGTTTTCGACCTCCGGTTTTTGACAGATCACCTTTCAGGATCCTTTGAAGCCATTCCGACCATTTTCGGAGTGGTCTATGTATCTGTGTCTGTGTGTGTGTGTTTGAGTAAACTCTCTAGCTCAAAAAGACGTGAACCGATTTGAATGAAATTTTGCACACCTGCCTTATATCAAAATCGGAAGGTCGTTCAACTTTTGGACGGAATCGGTCGACCGGAAGTGGATGCCGCTATAAGGCCTTCAATTTGTTTACCTTCACTAAATCAACTCTTTTCACTTTACACGATATAGTATCCATTGATGTCATGTTTATTTTAAAAGAGAACTGTCAATGTATTCACTAACATTACGTTGTCACTCGGTCACTACAAAGCGCTAACTGAAGGTAGCGGAAATTTGGCATGGCACCTCTGGTGGGTATTTGGCCGGTTTGCCACCCAGAAAGTACTTAACAGACCACAGATAAGACACGGTCGCGTAAACGGATTAGGCGTAGGTCCCTCGGGAACATGTACGTCCGCTGTAGCGAGAGGATGAGGACAACAGACTTCCGCTCTGCCTGGGCTCTGCAATGATTCCAAGAATGTCCACAGGCTTGAGGTTTTCAGCTAGCATTTCGATAGACATAATGGGCAGATAGCTCCCTCTTTATCCGCATGTAACACACGGATATCCACGTCGCTCACAATTTTATCCGCAAAGTTAAGATATACTACGGATATCCGCATCCGCACAGAACCTCAATCTATAGACCTTGATCATTCGTCTTTCTTCGCCCGTTTCTTGTTGACGCGGGATGAAACGTGTTGTGGGTCTGAGAGAACCAGCCCATCCAGCGTTAGCTTTATCAGCTTATGCGGAGATTTCTTGTTATACTGATTGTAAACAATAGGCATATAACTGCTAAATATTGCTTGGCAGCGTCCACTAAGCAGCGAAGAAATTGAAAAATTGTTATTGGAAAGTGACAATGACAATTCGGATGGAGGCCTAGATCGCCGGCCGCGGTGGCCGAGGGGACTGAGGCGCTTCAGGCCACTACGGTCGGGGGTTCGAATCCCCCCTCGGGCATGGATATTTGTGTCGTCTTTAGGATTAGCTAGTTCATAAGTAGTTAGTAAGCTTAGGGACTGATGACCCCGTAGTTAAGTCCCATAAGTTCTACAAACATTTGACATTTTTTTAGTCTCATGTTAATTAAACTGTAAAGACCTTTCTCTTTTGGTTGTAACATAGAAGTTTCTTAATTATTTTACGAGCTGATGATACAGAGTGAGGCAGCTAAGTCATAACACCCATTGTGTCGCCCCAACCGTAATAGATACAAATACGCCGATCGGACAGTGAGTGGCAGGGATATGGGCTACTTGAATACGTCACATTTCATGTTTGTGCTATTTTTTATTACAGAGATATGAGGCCATCTTTAGTTTTTTTAATGGAACCCTGTGTTAAATTTTAACGTTACATTTTGGGCTTAAAAGACGGTTTCAAATATGTGTATATCATGAAATTTAGGCGAATAGTTTTTGAGACACAGATATGTTCCCGTATCGTATTCGTCCATCGAAGCGGCGGCGTTTGCCTAAGGAGGGACTCCCGACGTTTATCGTGTGGTCTACAAAACAAGAAAGGTCGCATCGGACGATGCCACATCGGAGGCCGAATACGATAGCACAACATATCTGTCTCTCAAAACTATGCACCTAAAAAAAAAAAAAAAAAAATGAATAAATAAATAAAATGAGAGAGAGAGAGAGAGAGATGGCCTCATATCTCTGTAATAAAAAATAGCACAAGCATGAAATAGTAGCCCCTGTCCCTGCAATTCATTGTTCAAACGGCATCTTTGTATCTATTACGGTTGGGGAGATACAAGGGGTGTTATGACTTAGCTGCGTCACCATGTATACACTCCATTTTCACCACGTTGCACCTCTTACACTGTCAAATTAATGCGAGCCTAGTCATTTTATTTATTGTGCAAATTGTTTTCGTAGTATAATTGGTTAAATTATTAAAAAAGTGTAAAAATAAGTAATAGATTAATAAATTTAATAGGCTTTATTTTTGAAAAATGAGCTTCCCCCAGAATCGTGATGAAAAGCTGGATAGTGACGATAACTCGAAATTCCCGTCAGAAACGTGAGTACAGTGATTAATACTAGCCCAGGTTTTGAATCAAATAGTGTGGTTGGTTCCAATCCCTCTTCCAGTGAATCATCACATTGCTATTTGTCGAAAGACGATCGAACTAAATGGCTGAAAAATGTTACCAAACAAAATGTCCACACCAGGCCTCACAAAACAATTTCGCATTTTCCTGGTGTCAATGGGTAAGTCAGAAATGCTAACACCATTTTTGAGGCCTAGAAGATTTTAATTGACACGATTTGCTCGATTCGATAACAAACAGCACAAGTAATCACGTGAAACTCCTTTATAAAAGTGATCCAAATATTGCAAGAAACTTGATAAACAGTTCAAGGTATGTTTGGGTCTTTGCTACATCTCCCTCCCCCCCCCCCCCCACCTCCCCTCGTACGTCACTGCGAAGATTTCGTTTTCTCTTGAGATGTGTTGGGTTACGTAACATACGCACAAGAGAAGAAGGTAAAAAATAAATAAATAAATAAAATAAAATGATAAGTTGGTCCCTGTGTGTGATATTATGGAAGCAATGACAAAAAAACTGCAGGAGGCATTACACGGCAATTGAATACCTTACAGTGCACAAAAATATGTTACTCCTATTTCGAGAACGTTGTTCTTTATGAATGTGCATTCCTTCAAAATCTGTAAAGTATAGCATCAAAGTAATTATCATGGCGGATGCAAAAACATACTCAAATGTTCAAATGTTTGTAAAGCCTATGGGACCCAACTACGGGGTCATCAGTCCCTAAACTTACAAACTACTTATGAACTACTTAGAACTAGGACGGCACAAATATCCATGCCCGAGGGGGGATTCGAACCCCCGACCGTATTGGCCGTGTAGACCGTGACTGAAGCGCCTGTCCCTTCGGCCACCGCGGCCGGCAAAAAACATACTATGTTCATATGATTGTACTTAACTGCGGGGTCATCAGTCCTTAAAGTTACAAACTACCTTATACTAAAGACGGCACAAACATCCATGCCCGAGGGGGATTCGAACCCCCGACGGGGAACGGCCACATATTATGTAAAAATTTGGAAATATAGGCCTATGTAGGAGAACAATCTGCAGGTCTTTTCCAAGTGAGTAACGCAACCGATGATGTTGTGCTCAGTCTTGTTGACTTGTGAAGGGATCAAAAAGGAATATTACCTTTAACAATTAGTTCACAAGCTACTCTTTTGCTAGAAAACTTCTTACAGACTAAGTTTAACACTACGCAAAAATAAAAGAGAAATTCTTTTGGAATTCTTGCCTCACAAAAAGAGAGAAATAAATGAATCTATTTTCGGTTTCAGCGACAACTTCACATTGGTGTCACATGTGCCAAAGAGAAATCAGTGCATAATTTTGCTGTCATCAATGCACACAAATAACAAAATTTGCGAAGAAACAGGCAATTTGAAGAAAGCTGAGAGCATTAAGTTTTATAGCTCAACAAATAGTGGAGTAGATGTGGTTGATGCCATGGGCTCAGAATACAATGTTGGAAGGCAGACAAAGTGCTGGCCATTTTGCATGTTTTATGCCATTTTGATCATGGCTGCTATAAATGCATATGTTATATAGAAAGCAAACACTGGACTGGCTATTCCAAGGAGAAAATTTATCAGAAAACTTGGGTTGGAGCTGATAAAACCACACATGGCCGAGGAATGTTCGCCAGCTTGAGGCATGGCTATCTGGGGCTACTATTGAGAAGGAGGTTGTCCCAGAATGCAAAGGAGGTCGTTGTCATAAATGCAAAGCCAACAAAACCAAATACGTCTGTAAGCCTTGTGGAAAAGGCTGTGACTGTCCCACAGTGTAATGTTATGTGGAGATTGTGTAGAAAATAAGGATTACATTATACTACGCACTAAGGTGTCAAAAACTGTGTAAAATGTGCATAATTGTCGTAAATTCATAAGTTCTATGAACCTAAAATTTTAAAAACAAAAAAGTGAATCTAAGTGTTCAATGATATTTTTAATTACTGCATAATACCAACTTCTGAGTTTCGGAGGAATACAACGCTATTTTTAAAGAAATGTATGGTACATTGCGCCTCAGTGGTAGAGTACCAGACTACAAATCCAAAGGTCGCATGTTCAATCTCCGCCAGGTCCTAGGATTTTTATCTGTCACTTTCCACTTCTTTCACACCTGGCAGTATTGCTCATGTGAAGCATACCGAGTAGTACCGTGGTTCAGAAACCACGTTAAACTGTAGGTCCCCCTATAACTGGCTGGGTAAGTCAGATCGGAGGAAGGCAACGGCATACCACCTCCAATCAGGACCATGCCTAGTAAAGCACTGTGGTGCTCAAACCAATCTTAGTATTGTTGACTGCTTTACCTTTTTTATGGTAAATTAAAATACTAATAAAAGCAAGAGAAGTATTCTTGGCGCTTTTGTGAAATTACTTACTTATTCTAGAACATATATAACTGGTTGGGTCTGTCAGACCTAGCCCGTCCATTGGTAGTTTTCTTTATTTATTTATTTTCTCGTCCGTCCATTTTAGGGTTAATGAGCCCCTTTGGTGGCTGTGTACAGAATCCATTATGCAATACGCCGTCTTCCCAACCCCCTCTTCGCACCCCATCTCAATAATTTTTCTTTCTTTCTTTACTTATTTCTTATTCAATAAATCCATGTTGTGATAACTCACACGGATGTGGAATGAGTTATGTTTAACTCCAAAACCGATTTATTTATTGATTTAATTATCTGCAAACAACTGTTATGTTGATAAGCCATCATCAGTAAATATATAATTGTACACATGGTAATATCGTCTGAGTATAATTAAATTGCGGTCTGTAAAAATTGTATGAAGCTGAAACTTCATGGCTGTGTTCAGTAACTGGTGCACTCGCAGAGTACGACGAAGAAAATTATAATTCCACTTTTTGCCACCAGGCGAAAATATGGCACTATAAGCAATCAGAATAAGAAATGTTTCCCGGTTTGACATCAGTATGCCTTTGGTCATTTGGCGACACTTGTTGATGTTGCGTGTGATGTGGCTAATCGTGTAAAGGGTAGTTATCGGGAAGTTGTGAGTAAAAAAAAAATTTACCCACAACTTTCCTATAGATACCCTTTACTGAACGGTAGCAACAGTATCGCCACATTGTGGGAATATCGCCACCAGAAACTGCTGGGAAGAGGTTGCTGCCGATAAGTGGGCTAAATGATATGATCAAGAAGTTTGAAGAAACGGGAGAATTAGGTGGTGCAGCGTGGAGAGGGAGCCGTTCCATTCCAATGGCAATTGTTGAGAAGTTGCTGTAGTTGTAGCTGACTGCACAGGAAATACCTCAAATTCTGAATCCAGTGCTCGAGCTATAGCGCGGGATTGTCTCTTCCCTGGCCAACAGTTCAAACTATTTTGCGGTGCATTTTACGCTGGTATCCCCGTAAGGTGTGCCTCGGTTGCACAGTGGTAGAGTGCCAGACTACAAATCCGAAGGTCGCGGGTTCGATCCCCACCAGGTCTTAGGATTTTTATCTGTCACTTTCCACTTCTTTCACCTCTGGCAGTATTGCTCATGTGAAAAATACCGAGTAGCACCGTGGTTCGGAACCCACGGTAAACTGTAGGTCCCCCTATAACTGGCTGGGTAAGTCAGATCGAAGGTCGGAGGAAGGCAACGGCATACCACCTCCAATCAGGACCATGCCTAGTAAAGCACTGTGGTGTTCAAACCAATCTTCGGATTGTTGACTGCTTTACCTTTTTTTTTTATCCCCGTAAGATTCATAATGTGTACAAAATGCAGCCTCAGAATAGGCTGCAATGCCTTTGGCACAAATAGAAATGGATGTCATGTGATCAAATAATATTTTTTTGATGGACAAGACACATTTTATTCTGCATGGTGCTGTGAATGTACCACAGCTGTCACAGGCAACCATGCAGCTAACAAAAAGCCATTGTAGCCAACCATAGCCATCACAGGCAACTGTAGCAATCACAGCCAACCACAGCCGTCACAGCCAATCACAGTCGTCACAGCCAACTGCAGCCATTGTCGTTCATGTTTTATCTTCCTTCTATTCATTGCACCCATTTAATTACCTCTATTCAACATGGACACACCCTTACCCCATCCCCCATCACCAACAACCTCGTCCATTATAGCTCCTGAGCACACGCAACCACCACCAGGACTTGGATCTTGTCCAACCTTTAACCCTCCCCACCCCTTCCCTCCAATATCCACTATCCTGTCTGTCACCACCTCCACCCAAGTTACCCCATTCCCCCCTTTCCAGCCTCCCTTATATATCCCATTTACATATCCACATGAGTATCCTTCCTTGTCACCAGCCAGGATTCCTGACGTAGGGCCCCAGTAGCAGAATTGTCTCTCCCACTTACCACTGACAGCATCAGCAGCTAGTGTCTGTCTCCTGACACCTGCCTCTGCCACCCATCCCACTGCCATCCCTCCCCTTGCCATCTACAAAATCTTCCAAGCAGTTCAGTGGAGATCCTGTCCCAGTCAGCACCAAATAAGTTACCACTCCTCCCCCCTCCCAACAATCTCCTGTCCTCTCCCTTGACCACATGAACACTACATTAAATGCCCCATCTACCACCAAGACCTTCAAACATACGTCCTCTCTCATACTGATTCAAAGTTTCTTGATAACAAAACCCTTTCCTCGAAATCAAAGTACTTCTCAGCTACCCTCATCTCTCATCGCACCCTCATCAGGACTCCGGCTCCCATGTTACACGTTCCACACTAACCTCTAACCTCCTTCAAAAAATCTGGATGCACTTTGGTCCCCACACTAACACCAAATCCTACGAACGCCTCCCCCACCCCCACACCAACCCCAACCCCCTAAATGTCCACCCAACCTCATTGATGTGATCATGGATCTTCGTCCGGGCATCATGGAGGGTGAGGTGCTGGAGCAGTTTAATTCCCAACCCCTCCTAGAAACCTGATCCACCAAGAGGATCCAAAATTCCACTGGGAAGATCTCTCCAATGTGTGTCTCCATGGAGTCCACATTCCCAATAAACCTCCTCCTTAAAGAGTGGGCAATGATCTATGATTGCAGGTATAAGATCGATCCTTCCCACTCTCCATTCCAGTCATGCTGCTTCAAACATGCCTCCTGTAAAATGATTACCTTACTAAGAACTGTCGAAAACTACCCATATGCCCTTGCTGCAAACTCTCACTTCCTCAAAACAAAAAAAAAAAAAAAAATGTTCAACTGTTTGTAGATCTATCAGATCAAACTGTATGGTCATCAGTCCGTAGCTTACAAACTACTTAAACTAAGGTAAACTAACCTCAGGACTACACACACACACACATGCCCCAGGGAGGACGGCGAGCAACCGCGCGCTCCGCAGCGAGGTGCCTTAGACCGCTCGGCTACTCCACCGCGGCCCTCAAAGCCAGACTCAACCTCGTCACTCCACCAGCTTACAATACCTCTGGGAAATCCCACTGCACCTACAAATGTTAAAACCCCCTCCCATCAACCCCAAACTCAGCATCCCCATCCATCTCATTGACTCTCCCATGCACCTGAACAGCTCCTTGTGCTCCCCCTCACCACTGCCAAGGATATCACCCAGTTTATAACCACCATCCTATAAAACATCCATCCCTTCCAGTACCTCCATACCCTCCACCAGACCGCCCTTAGACCTGCTCTGTGTTATACACCACCTTCTCACCTCCTGTCATGAAACTCCTGTATAAAAAGTACCTTTTAAGTCCTTTTTAAACCCCCCTCACCATGCCCCCCTAGTGTGGCAAACTTGTCCTACATCCTCCTATATCACAACATCCTCACCCTTCCCATCAACAAGCACCTTTTCATGCATATCCTCATCACACCATGTGGATGCCTTCTTCGTTAATGAAACTTTCCTGAAACCCTACCATTTCGTCAATACCAATCTCTACACCCCTCCCCCATCTTATAGACAGCCTCTGTCCTATTGCTCAAGGCAGAGTTGCAATTGGGCACCTTCCCCACTACTCTATCTGGCTGCACTCCCTCCTAAACGACCCCACCAAACACCATATAATTTCATTTCATTTGGGCCTGCAGCATTGTGTATGTCTTTTAAGGACATATTGTTAATCTATGAAAAGCCAAAATGCTGCTTCACTTTATATATATAGAGCATCGCTGGAGGATACGTCAAACTGACAGATTATATATATTATATATATATATTATATATATATAGAGCATCGCTGGAGGATACGTCAAACTGACAGATTAGCTGTAAAAAATTAAGACCTGATTTACGTAATATATATACCATCTGAAGAACATGTATACTGCAATCATTGCAGTCATTATAATCAATTATACCTCCACGATGCTATATGGAAATAGCCTGATGATGGCCACAGAGCCGAAATAGGCCTATTGTGATAATAAACAGTTTTTTAACATCTATAAAGTGAAGCAGCATTTTGGCTTTTCATAGATTAACCATATAATTTGTTTCTTCAGTGTCATCTGCGCCACTAACTTCATCCAACTCGGAATATCACTCACGTATGACTTCCTTTCCTATGTTGACTAATCCTTCATGACCTATGTGGTAGCAGCAAACCTTCCCAGCGTTTGATAGGCAGGTGGAATCTTGGACAAATTACACGGCCCGCCTTGAACAACATTTCTTGGTGTACGGTATCTCTGGTGATGCCCACTGTAGAGCTTTCTTCCTTGCCTACATTGGTCCTGAGGTTTACCGTCTACTTCAGCAATTAAAACTGGAGCACATACCACATGCCCTCCCCAATGACGAATTGAAGTTTTGCTTGCAGGAGAACTTTGACTCACAAGTGCATGTTACGACAGCTCAACACAAACTCTTTAGCTGTCACAAGAAGCAAGGTCAGTCTTATTGGGAATGGATCGCTACTCTCCAGGGCTTATCAAGGGACTGCTGATTTCGATGTGCCAATGAAAGCTTGCCAACAGTCGTATATGGCATCGCTTGTGAGGGATATGATCTTGGTTCATGCCCCCGACGAGGGCCGCTAGAAGGACTTACTAAAGCTTCAGGCCTCTCCTTAGAAACATGTCTTCCAGTTTTAGGGCGTTTGAACAGTCCCTCCAAGCATCCACCTCCTTCCATGAGCTATTTCAGGTGAATGCGGCCTGCCCCACCTGCTGACAGACACCTCAGCAACCACCTCCCCATCTTCCTTCTGGTAAACAAACCTCCTTCACTCGTGGCCTTATGCAGTTACCCTAGGCATCAGTGTCAGTTTCGTCATACCAAATGTAACTCGTGTGGCAAATTGAGGCACAGGGCCGAAGTCTGTCGTGCTTGCTCCAGGATGCTAGTTGACTGTAGTCAGGTCGATCCTGATTCAGACGAAGACCCAGGAACGGCTTATCAGGAGGATCACCATTTTCATGCAGTGCTTCCTGTTCACAATAAACAGGTAAGCCTGTCGGTGTTGGTCAATGGCCACGCAGTCGACTTCCAGGTAGACACTGGGTCTACATCTTCTATCATTGTGTGGAAAATTTACCAACGCTTGGGCTCTCCCTCTCTTCAACCATTCACCCACAACCTTAGAAGTTACAGCAATGACATAGTGATGGTTAAAGGCCAGTTTAAGGCACTCATCAAACATGGCGCCATGACTTGCATAATGCGTCTCCTTGTCGTTGATACACCAGGAGCGAGGAACTTGCTGGGATTTGACATTTGCGATGCAATGGGGCTGGAAGTCCACAATACTAATAGGAGCATCCAGCCAGGATCTGCAAGTTCCTATCTCCAGACTCTTTGCAAAAAGAATCATTCCGTGTTCGAACCTTCTACTACTGGGTCCAAGGGCTTGAGGCACACATCATGCTCCTTCGACGGTCTTACCCCGGTTCTTCAAATCCTCGGCCTGTTCCATTCGCTTTTTGCGACAAATTACAGGCAGAGCTCCAACGTTTGCAAGGAGCTGGTGTCGTAACACCCGTCTCTAACAGTTTATGGGCAACGCCCATAGAATTGGTGGACAAACCGGGTGGTTCCATCTGTGCCTGTGGCGATTTCAGTAAAGCCATCAATGCCCAGTCGATTTTTGATACATACCCCATTCCCAAGGTCGACGAGATCCCCACTGGCCTCAATGGGGGGCAAACTCTTCACGAAAATCGACCTCAAGGACGCATAATTACAGCTTCCTTTAGACAAGGCGTCCCGCAACTTGCTGGTTATCAACACTCCTTTTGGTCCTTTTTGCAATAATAGGCTCCCCTTTGGGATCGCGAGTGACCCAGCGATTTTCCAGAGGTTCCTTGCACTGCCAACTACCTGGATGACATCATTGTTGCCGGACAGTCCGCTCAACACCTAGCGGACAACCTGGACATCCTTTTTTTCTACAATTATACATTTTTTCTGTTCTCCAAACAGCCAACCTTCATTGCAATGTGGAAAAATGTCAATTTGTTCTCCCTCAAGTCAAATATTTAGACCACATCCTCAGTGCCAGACGTATTCAGCCACTGCCTCATCATGTACAAGCCATGCAGGATTTACCATCCCCTTTGGACGTCAAGCAGCTGCAAACAATATTGGGCTATCTGAATTATTACAGGGAATTCATTCTACATGCCTCAACCATCGCAGCCTCATTGTACTGTCTCTTACCTAAGAATGTGCGATGGAATTGGTACACAACATGTGAAAGTGCCTTCCGCAATCTCAAGCAGGCCTTGCTTCGGCCCACATGTCTTATGGCCTTTGATCCATCGCTCCCTGTGATTGTCGTGGCAGATGCCTCTGATTATGGCGTGGGTGCAGTCCTTTCACACAGGGTCGATGGGCCGGAACGACCAGTTGCCTTCTTCTAAAAAAATTGAGACTGATACAGTGTTACTATGGGCAAATTAAAAAGGAGGCCTTGACCATAGTCTTCGCTTTAAAAAAGTTCCGTGACTATGTTTATGGTCGTCATTTTACCATATTGACTGACTACACATGTCTGCTGACTCTCTTTTGGTGTGACGCAAACATCTCTACCAAACCGGCTAGACTCCTCCAACGGTGAGCCTTATTTCTGGCTAATTACTCTTATGATATTCAGTATCGCTCGACGACCAACCATGCCAATACCGATCTCCTCTCCCGGCTACCATTAGGTCAGGTTCCTTCATTTGACGCTGACCCAGATCTGTGCTGCCACTTAGACACGGAAGGAGAACACACTCTCGCGTGCCTTCCCAATGACGCAAAGCTAGTCGCCAAGAAATCTCCAGAGGACCCAGTCCTGTGTGAGATCATCCGGCTGGTTCAGCAGGGTTGCCCGTCGGATTGACAGCAGGTGTTTACCCCAGAGGTTCAAAATTATTGGCATCGATGGCACGAATTCTCTGTCCGTGATGGTGTTCTTCTCATCCAGGGCGAAAACAGCTGACCATGGGTTGACATTCCTTCCTCCCTACAACACAAGGTCCTCAGGCTGCTTCATCTTGGTAACTGGGGAGTCATACTAACAAAACGCCTCACATGTCAACATGTCTACTGGAAGGGGATCGATGCAGATATCGCCTCTGTGGTAGCGGCCTGTCCCTTCTGCCAAAGCAAACAAGCTGCTCCTGCATGTCGGTATTTCCCATGGCCAGATGCATCAACACTCTGGTCCAGGCTCCATTTGGACTTCACAGGCCCCTTTCTGGGCTTCTCGTGGTTTATTGCAGTCGATGCTGGCTCTGGGTTTCCTTAAGTCTCCCGGATGTTCTCCACATCACCAACCTACGTAATCCAGGCGCTCACTAGCATCTGATGGGCCCTGATGTTCTCCCGCCATGGCCGCCGTTGGGATCTGGTGGTGGTTACAAAACTACTGGAACGAGCAATGGTGGAGGTTCTGAACCAGGTGTGCCCCAGGAGCCGTCAGTTGACGACTGCAGTCGATTCGCCGCCTCTTGTTGTTGCAGGCCCGTCAACCAGGCTACCAGGAGGCCCTGCAAGACCAACCCCTCATACAGCCCTTCTGATGTCAATGGACAATGGTGCGCAACCAACTGCTACACCCTGACCAAACCCGATGAACGTCGACCACACATCTTTGGCGAAGCACACACTTCTGGGCTCATCTAATGCCATGGACGTCGATCCAGACTCCGACACTGGCCGCCGTATGGCTCAACTCTTTGTGGGGGAGGGATGTCATCTACTGGTGGTTTGCCTGACGCATGGATGCATATCTGTGAGGCGTTCACGTGACACATGGATGCATATCAGTGAGGCGTTTCACAGTGGCGGTTCCAGTGTCACCAGAGGACGCAACGAGCACCGCCAGAGAGCGCACTAAACCGGAACTATTTTCCTCCGCACAGTCACGTGAGACCAGCTCGAGACTGCGCGCCGACTATTTAGGGGGGCGCAGTGCAAGACGATGCCAGTTCTCCGCCGACCGCTTACGAGAACCGTAGCTGAGGGATTGCGACCAAGGCTGTCATTATCTCCCTGACTTGTGTCTAATTGACCAAGAAGAAAACTTTTAGTTGATGTTTGTTAATTTTTGCCTTAGTTCCAGAAGTTTGTTAGTTTGTTTTGTTTCCAGAAGGTGATTAGTTTGTCTGGTTTAATAAACACAATTTCTGTATCAGGCAGTGTCTCCTGAGGCGTGACATAGCAGCGTCCCTGAATATAAAGAAAATCTATGCCTGTGTATGACATCCTGTCTACTTTACAAACTCCATTATCAGCATATGCATATTTGGGTTGGCTTTGTGCCTATGCAACCAGATATTTGGAGCTTCCCAATGGCTGTTTCAAGGGTGAGAGTGAATAGCATTGTAGAAAGTGCATCCCCTTGTCTGACTCCTTTATTTATGCTAAACCATTTTCTCTCGGTTCTTCATCCACTCGCACTGCAACCTTGGAACCAGCCAATGTTGTTTGAAGTGAGACATACTTCGATGGTATACCAAATAGGAGCAAGTCATATAGTATTTGCGCTCTATCAAGACTGACGAAGGCCTGCTTAAAGTTGACATAGAGGCTATAAAGTTTGATGTTATATTCGTACGTCTTTTCGTGTATTTCCCTCGGCACACATATCTGGTCTGTTGTTGATCTGTTAGGCCGAGATCCACATTGATAGCCCCCCAGAATCTCCTCTGCATATGGTGCTAACATGTTGTAAATAATACTAGAGAGGGTCTTATAGGTTACGTTCAGCAGGGTATTTCCTTGGTAATTTGAGCCGCAAGTCTTGTCTCCTTTTTATATGTATTGACTGAATTATACCTAACGTCTACTCTTCTGGGATTCTTTGCTGATTCCATATCACCGAGTTTGTGGATCCGCTTATACAGCTCGATTCCGCCATTTTTCAACAGTTCTGCAATTATTTCATCAGTTTCTAGTGCTTTGTGATTTTTTAGACAGTGCTCTACCTTCTGTACTTCCCAATATAAATATGACTTTAAAATGAAAACAAAAATTAACCAGCTGAAAAATACTCCTGTCGGAGCACATAAAAGGCAAATATGTGCTTCACTGTAATGTTTTTAAAGGAAACGCCTTTTGCTACTGCGTATGGTTTTATTTTTATACGTCACCCATACGCGTTTCGCCTTTGTGTCAAGGCATCATCAGTGGGTGTCAGCACTTGCTACTCCACGTCAGTCTGTTTCTGGACACAGTATGGCAGCAGGTGACAATGGAACCAGAAAACTGCAATGTTTTCCAGAAAACAGTGTAACCTTTCGACACGGTTGCCAGA